>OY992880.1:142519425-142541925 GCA_963921405.1 Cepaea hortensis
GGAAATTATTATTTTAGTTGGTGCGAATGAATATATTTATATATGTGTGTGAATGTAAATTGTTAGATTAGTTAGTGTAAAGTGAAAATGTTATATTAGTGAGTGTGAAGGAAAATTGTTGCAGTACTGAATAGGAAGGTAAGCTTTTATACTAGTGAGTTTAAAGATTAACTATTATATGAATGCGTGCAAATAAACATTTCTAAATGACCGCATTAGAATAATAATTTTTATTAGTGGGTTTGAATCAATCAATAATTTGCCATGCCGGAAAACGTGGGCGGTCATGACTCGCCATTTCACTTGATCACCAGTGTCGTGGATCAGCTCAGTGTTCCTGTCTCGACCATGCCATGTGGCCAAGCCATCCAGGTATTTAATTCTCGGTCTTCCCCTTGCTCTGTTCCCTTCTATCTTGCCAGTTGTCACCAAGTTCTCTAATTCATTTCTTTCCATAACATGTTCAAAAAGTTTTGATTGTCTAAGCCTCATTTATCTAATCTATTTACGATTTTCATTTATCTCCTTTAGCACTTAGTCATTGGTTTTTCTGACTCCATAGTATTCTTTGCATTTTCCTCAGAAACCACATTTCTGCAGCCATCAGATGTTTTTCAGCTTGACTGCTCATTGTCCAAATTTCACATCCATACAAAAGAACAGGCTCTATGTATCCCCTCAACACTCTTTTTCTCGTTTCAATTGATATCTTTTTATTGGCCAGTATGTTTTCGATCTTGCTAAAGGCTAATTTCGCCATGGCGATTCTTGTTCTAATCTCTACAAGGCATCTCCCATCAGATGTTATGACTGTTCCGAGATAATTGTACCGATTCACTTGTTGAAGAATATTCCTATTTACTTGTATATGACATTGTGGTATTTCGTTCTTTCTAGTGTATAGAAGTAAACAAAGATATACATCTTTGCTTTATTGACTACACAAAGGTTTTCGATAGAGTGAGACATGTCAACATGGTAGATTTGCTTGCAGATCTACAAATTGATGGGAAAGTCTACTTATAAATAACATATATTGGAAACAACAAGCTGCCATAATGAAGTGGGACAATATCAGCCTATTAAGAGAGGTGTGAGACATTTGGATGTGTAATGTCTCCAGATCTTTTTTCCTTTTACAGTGAAAATATTTTCAGAAATGTAGAAGATATACATGGAATCAGCATTGGAGGACGAAACATCAATAACATTAAATATACAGATGATGCGGTATTGATTGCAGACAATGAGCAGGATCTGCAACAACTAGTAGATGCGGTTGTTGCACAGAAAGAACAACTGGGGTTAGAATTACATTGTAAAAAGACACAGATTATGGTCAATAGAACGTTCAATAACTGATCTCAGCATATACACAGCGTTTACTGTACCCTTTCCATCTGCAGACCCACATTGTTCTTCCCCTATTACATGATAATTCGTAGCAAAATCTTCGTGATGTGTCTCCTTATATTGAATAAACACTGTTAAATGAGTGGTTCAGAATAGACACTGTTAAATGAGTGGGTGAGAATAAACACTGTTATATGAGTGGGTGAGAATAAACACTGTTATATGAGTGGGTGAGAACAAAAGCTGTTATGTGAGTGGGTGACAATAAACACTTATACAAGTGGGTGCAAAGTGTCGGAGGAAACCAAAAACAGCGTAAAGTTGGCTCCAACAGGCAATTACTGGAGCCGTCTGCCGCCTGATGACGTCACTTCAGTTGAGAGGGAATTAGGTTTGCCAGGAATAAGTTCACTTAGCAACTTGTGATCAAATGAAGAACAAAATTGACCTCTTGCCAAGATTCCGATTTTTTGGTAACACTTTCAGTTTAAAGAAACTACTCACGTGGAGGGAAATCTACAACATTCAACATGAATAGCTGGAGTTGACTGAGCGTGCTGGCTGGAGAGTTATCAGACTTTAGTCTGATCGAGTCGGTCAACATAGAGTTTCTCCAAGATTTGCTCCTACATCCTTCCCTCAGATCTTTGACGAGGGCGGAGGACAGTTCACGCCCCAGGCAAACAGCCATAGCGCGCCCGCCTCTCCATCAACAAACCATTCTACTGCGTCCCTCTAATTGGGAATATTTACTCATGTCTTTAATTCAGCGTTCTAAGCTGAGCGATGTTGCTTGGATACACAGACTCCAGAAAGGGCTGTATTCATGCATAGGCAGATGGACGCATATTATTGCGGCGGAAGTAGCGTCTGAGAAAATATCAGCAAATACAACTGTCATAATACAACGTTTGTGAAGATGTCACAAATACAACTGTCATAATACAACGTTTGTGAAGATGTCACAAATACAAATGTCATAATACAACGTTTGTGAAGATATCAGCAAATACAACTGTCATAATACAACGTTTGTGAAGATATCAGCAAATACAACTGTCATAATACAACGTTTTTGAAGATGTCACAAATACAACTGTCATAATACAACGTTTGTGAAGATATCAGCAAATACAAATGTTATAATACAACGTTTGTGAAGATGTCACAAATACAACTGTCATAATACAACGTTTGTGAAGATGCCACAAATGCAACTGTCATAATACAACGTTTGTGAAGATGTCACAAATACAAATGTTATAATACAACGTTTGTGAAGATGTCACAAATACAAAAGTCATAATACAACGTTTGTGAAGATGTCACAAATATAAATGTTATAATACAACGTTTGTGAAGATGTCACAAATACAACTGTCATAATACAACGTTTGTGAAGATGCCACAAATACAAATGTCATAATACGTTTGTGAAAATGTCACAAATACAACTGTCATAATACAACGTTTGTGAAAATGTCACAAATACAAATGTTATAATACAACGTTTGTGAAAATGTCACAAATACAAATTTTATAAGTCAACGTTTGTGAAGATATCAGCAAATACAACTGTCATAATACAACGTTTGTGAAAATGTCACAAATACAACTGTCATAATACAAAGTTTCTGAAAATTTCACAAATACAAATGTCATAATTCAACGTTTGTGAAGATGTCAGCAAATACAACTGTCATAATACAACGTTTGTGAAAATGTCACAAATACAACTGTCATAATACAACGTTTGTGAAAATGTCACAAATACAAATGTCATAATATAACGATTGTGAAAATGTCACAAATACAACTGTCATAATACAACGTTTGTGAAAATGTCACAAATACAAATGTTATAAGTCAACGTTTGTGAAGATGTCAGCAAATACAACTGTCATAATACAACGTTTGTGAAAATGTCACAAATACAAATGTCATAATATAACGATTGTGAAAATGTCACAAATACAACTGTCATAATACAAAGTTTGTGAAAATGTCACAAATACAAATGTTATAAGTCAACGGTTGTGAAGATATCAGCAAATACAACTGTCATAATACAACGTTTGTGAAGATATCAGCAAATACAACTGTCATAATATAACGTTTGTGAAAATGACACAAATAAAACTGTCATAATACAACGTTTGTGAAAATGTCACAAATACAAATGTTATAAGTCAACGTTTGTGAAGATGTCAGCAAATACAACTGTCATAATACAACGTTTGTGAAAATGTCACAAATACAAATGTCATAATACGTTTGTGAAAATGTCACAAATACAAATGTCATAATACAACGTTTGTGAAGATGTCAGCAAATGCAACTGTCATAATACAACGCTTGTGAAAATGTCACAAATACAAATGTCATAATACAACGTTTGTGAAAATGTCACAAATACAAATGTTATTGTCAACATGCTGGATAGGCTTAGATAGAAGTAAGATAGACATAGATAGAAGTAGGGCAAGGACGGAGGAAAGTAAAGGACAACGACAGGACATAATAAGGACCTGTACAAGAGTATAGATAGAAAGAGACAATAGAAGGAGATAGAACTCCAAACCAGTGTTAGGATCAGACCTAGACAGGACACGCATGTGTCATAGCTAGGACATGACGAGGACATACCGGGATTCATTCCCGAAATAGGACAGAGTACAGTAGGCACGGGGAGTACCCGTAAAAAGACTGAACTCTAGTACAGCTGTAAGCTACGAGGACTGGACGACTAAACTACGTGGCAAGTGAACCAGCACGCCGTACGACGGACCGCACGAGAACCGGGCACGAGGAGGTGGACTGGACCTGTGAATTCAGGCAGACCGGGACGACAGTCAGAGTGACAGGACCTCTGTGTTTACCCTCGCCAGTTGTGTAGTTTAGAGAGGCATAGTTATACGTAGCTAACTGTCACTTGTTTCCCCGGGAGGAATGTGGAATCAACAAGCACATCTTCAAACTTATTATCTGTTGGGATTATTGACTGACTTCTGTCTACACTCCTCCCTTCTGTCTTCCCTTCCATATATCTATTTCTTTCACTCTCTCTGTTATTCCCTCCACACATACTCCGACAACAGTTCCTTTCAACGATAAATAAAAGATTTATTAATAAAAACTATGTCTGGTGTATGTATGGACTGTGTATATGTAGTTTGTATTGTCTGCTAATGTGAGTGCAAGATAGGACTTTTAGCCGTTAGTCTTCGTAGTTTCTCTAGCATTCAAACGGCCAAAACATCAGACATCAAACATAGACGTGGAACGGTCTCACCCTGGATGCTCCTTTCCGGCTTGAGTCTTGACTTAATCCAATTATTGAAAACAATTGTCAATGTTTTATCATCAGAAATATAATCCAATAAAGGTAAGTCACTGAAGTTCAGATATGTCCTGTTTTGGAAGGTAGTATAGTCCACCACTGAATACACATTACGACTGTTTATAAATGTTTATTTCTATGTTAAATGTTCTCGTGTTCTTCAATGTTTCTTTTAGGTGATTACCTAATTGCACTATATTCTAGCCTATTTGCTCTGCTTGAATAAAGGTCTTTCACTGAGGTTCACCAAAACATGTTTCTTGGCATTCGTTATGTCACCCCCTCTTATTGACTGTGTAGGTTGATTTTTCTATAGTGACATATTTTCACTGCACCTGTGAAGTGCTTGATAAAAGTGAACGTTCTTTCCTTTATTATCAACACTGCTTTCTCTATACAAGAGATGTACTGGTTTATCTTCTTTGATATGTCAGGCTGTGTAGTGGAACCTGGGTAATAAACATTAAATCAGATGATTTAAGTCTGCTTCATATTACTGTTTATGTGATTGTCTTTCTCCAGCCGTAATGAACAGCTTCCGAAAGACTACTCTGACATAAACAGCAGAATTCACTAAAGTATAAACTATTCACTAAATAGAAAGCAATAGTAAACCCTAAGCACACACACATTTCCCTATGCTAATATTACTCTAATATTAGTGTTACCTTATATATCTAGAATTAATGATACTCCAAGCATTGAAATCTATTAGCACACAATCACTTCTATCCCATTTCCCGGGATGATTTCTTTGCTATTTTCAGGAGACATAAATCCAGTTTGCCGTCCCTTTGGGTAGCACACACTAACACAACAACCCCAGTTGCTACTATTTATATTGGGCCTTCCGTTCTTCGTTAGTGTTTGATGTCCATACATCAACAATCGCCTTTTCCGTTCCCGTAACATCAAAAGTTCAGTGAAATCACGTATACGTCCGGGCGCTCCGTGCTCCGGTCCGCTCCGTCTTCTCCGCTATTCCCCTACGCTCATCATTCGTCGCCCATCAAAGAGTTCTTATTTCTTTGATCACCGTCTCCCGCGGTGTTTGTCCGGTGTCAAAGTTTTCCCCCAGCGCGATCGTACCGTTTCCCGTGTCAGGTCAGATCGTCAAGCAATGAACTTTGCGAACACCTGTATCCTATTTTCATATTTGTCGGTCAATGATCTTTTATTCGTCCTCCTCTCAGAATGAAGTACACGATTGTTAACCCTTCTCCTTCCTTGTATTTTAATATGTAAGTTATCAAGGAATCACTAAACTACAGTTTTTTCCGTGACACTAACATTCAGGAGAATGTATTTGAGTGTTGACTGTTAATTATGTATGCTCGTATGACGAGATCTGTAATATAGATAATAAAGCGTGAATCTTGATTTTCCATTCACACGACGATGTGTTTGTAAACTATGAGGTGTGAATGAAGGGACCGCATGCTTGTACGAATTCAGGTTGATGACAGTCATAATACAACGATTGTGAAGATGTCAGCAAATACAACTGTCATAATACAACGCTTGTGAAGATGTCACAAATACAAATGTCATAATGCAACGTTCGTGAAGATATTAGCAAACAAAACTATCATAATACATTAGTCATAATGTTGTTTGTCCATCAAGAATGATGATGACCATTCATTTCATCCAGTGGGGTTGAAACTATGGAGCCGTGAGTTCTAAGATAAGGCCTATTTTGCTTCGAAATATTGTTTGACAATGTGGGCAAAGAATGCTTGATGTTCCAGGAGGAGGATCTCTGTCCAGCCTTTTCTTCACAGCTCTTGCAGTCCTGGTTGCTTCACAAGTGACTGCACCAATGCGTATGATGTTTGCCACGAATTTGGGTCTCCGGCTGCAGCCTCCCAGGTGTCATGATGAAATTCCAAAAGCGTTCAGTGAGATTTTCAGTGTCTTTAAAACGTTTCCTCTGGCCGCCTTGGGAGCGTTTACCACAACGCAGCTCGCCGTAGAAAAAATTCGTTTAGGAAGCCTGTGATCTGGCATGCGAGTTAAGTGACCAACCCAGCGAATCTGATTCTTCATTAGTAGAGTGTGGATACTGGGCATGGAAGCTCTTTCTAGGACTTCAATGTCTGGGATCTTGTCTTGCTATTTAATCTTCAATAGCTTCCTAAAGCAGACTGTGTGGAAGTGGTTTAATTTCCTAGCGTGTCGCTGATAAACAGTCCAGGTTTCACAAGCATATAGCAGGGTGGATAATACAACTGCTTTGTAGACTTTTAGCTTTGTTTGCAGGCTTATTCCAGTTCTATCCCATACATTCTTGTACAGTCTGCCAAAGGCCGCACTGGCCTTGGAGATTCTTGCATTCACTTCGTCATCAATTGTGGCAGCTTGTGACACAGTGCTGCCAAGATAGGTGAATTTGTCCACAATACTTAGTCTATGATCATTCACTTTGATATTCGGCACAGTGTGATTATTCCCTGGAGCTGGCTGGTACATAACTACAGTCTTCTCCAAGTTGATATTGAGCCCAAAGTTGGCACAGGCATGTGAGAAAGCTGAAACATTATGTTGCATGTCCGCCTCTGAGTTGGCGTATAGAGCGCAATCATCAGCAAACAGGAGCTCTCTGACGGTGTCGCTGTTAATTTTGGTTTTAGCTTTCAGCCTTCTGAGATTGAATAACTTTCCATCCATACGGTAGTTGATGTCTATTCCAATGTCGCTGTTCTCGAAGGCATTCATCAACATAGCTGAAAACATGAGGCTGAACAGTGTTGGTGCCAGGACACATCCTTGCTTCACTCCATTGGTGACAGGAAAGGGCACAGACAGTTCACCATTTTCCTGTACTCTTGCCTGCATACAATCATGAAATAGCCGCACTGTTTGGACAAACTTTCGTGGACGGACATATTTTGCCATAATCTTCCAGTCCTTCTCTGCTGACTCTGTATCAAAAGCCTTGGTAAGGTCAATGGAAGTGGAGAGTATTTCGCAGTTCTGTTCCTGACATTTCTCTTGCAGCTGCCTTGCAGCGAAAATCATGTCAACAGTTCCTCGTTCTTTTCTGAAGCCACATTGACTCTCAGGTAGAAGATCTTGATCGAGATGGGCCGTGAGGCGACTGAGAAGAATTCCGGCAAGTATCTTCCCTGCAATTGAGAGCAAGGAGGTGCCTCGGTGGTTGTCACGGGAGTGACAGTTTCCTATACATTTGTAAAGGTGGACTATTGACGCGTCCTTGAAATCTTGTGGCATGATCTCTTTCGCCCGTATGTTTGTAAAGACTTGGTGAAGCTGCTCTGTTAGGACCGGCCCACCTGCCTTGTATATCTCTGCCGGGATTGAGTCAGGACCAGGTGCCTTGCCGCTGGAGAGTTGCTGGATGGCTTTGTTTACTTCCACTATGGTTGGCAGGTCATCAAGTATATCATTAGTTGGAACATTAGTTGGGGGGGGGGGGGTATGGTGTCCTTTTTTTTTTGCATATCCTTTACAGGACATCGCTGTCAACACCAGCATCTTTTAGCTGTATGTTGATTTCTTGGCAAGATTACGCTCAGTAGTTTGCCATTGCTTTCTGAGCGGCCGGCTCACATACCCCGTAAGTTACCGATGCGATTCGAACCACTGCTGATTCTCACCGTCATCACGTTACCTACGACAGTATACGAGATTACGGAGAAAAGTCATAACCTCTAAGCCACGAAGCCGGCACGTGGACTTCTAGTAATAAAATTTCCCCTGGTCTCTGGGTAGTGAGATCGGACGCCCGTGTGTATTGTTGCGCACGTAAAAAATCCCTTGGCAGTTGGAAATCGAAAAAAGAGTAGCGTAACGGCGCTGCCCGGGCAAAATTTCGAGTTTAAAATCTACCCAAGTATTTCAGGATCCTCGCCAGTGCTACGGAGTTCGTGCACTGAGCTGAGTTTCTCCAGACTCAGGTTTGAGTTAGGAGGAGAACGGAGCACTTATGGGTTACACCCGTGTGCCATGATGGTGATCCATCGACTAAACTAAACTAAACTATTAATTGGAACTTGATGAATGCAGTTGATGGTTTCATCATCGAAGAAGGAGGTTGCATTTAAGATGTTGCTGAAATACTCTGCCCAGCGATGAAGGACTTTTTTTCTTATCGGTGACCAATGTTGCCCCATCTGTACTGAGGAGGGGAACTATGACTGGTGATATAGGACCGTAGACCGCTTTTAGTGAGTCGTAGAAGTTTTTCATATCACGTCTGTCAGCAAAGCCTTGGATCTCATCAGCTGTATTGCTCAGCCAGGAGTCCCGCATGTGCCGAAGTTTCTGCTGCACTACTCTCCGAATGTTCTTGTAGGCATCTGTATTTTATGTTGACTTCGGGTCATTCAAATATGCCTTGTGGAGAAGACGTTTCTCTGCCAGCAATTGGTTGATGTCTTCGGAATTTTCAACAAACCAGTCTTTACGTTTTCGTGGCGCTGGACCTAGGATTTCCATAGCATTGCTGTAAATTATGTCCTTTAGGGCTCGCCACTCTGTTTCTGTATCCTGTTTAGCTTCAGCATTGGGCTTGAGGCGGTCTTCCAGCATATTTTCAAACGACAGCTGCACTTACTTGCTGTTTAGGTGGGGGACATTTATTGTTTGTTATTTTCTTTTTTGCACTTTTATTTCTTGAGGACGCCGTGGTGGCTTGATGTGTATGTTTAATTTTGAGACAATGAGCCGATGATCTGTCCATCATTCGGCACCACACATGGATTTTGTCACCCGAACGTCATATCTGTCACTCCTCCCGACGACATATATGACGTTGGATGAAGAATGACTTGCGCGATGAAATGGATTAAAGTGAGGACGAGTTGCGCGCAATTCTTCGACCTCATTCTCTCGCCTGAGTCCATCTGAGTCCAGTGGCAAGACAAGTCAAGACGACTGGAGACGAATTGGATGTTCGTCCATCACGAATGATGAGGACCATTCATTCATTGCATCTTTTGATTTGATGAAGAACGAATGACTTGCGCTTTAGTTTGGATTATAGTGAGGAAGTGTTTGCCCAACTCCATCGACCTCACTCTCTCTTCTGCGTCCATCTGGTTCCAGTGGCGAGCATGGCAAGACGACTGGAGACGGACGCAGATGCAGTGGACGTTAGGCTGCCACAGGCCAGTTATCCCTGTATATATTGGCTCTCAAAATCAACTGGTAGCCTAGAGCCTCGTGGAGACGAATACTGGTGCAGTGGATGACCAGGGCGCTCTACTGCCTTGCTGTGCCCATTAAGTTCCACAACGCTTTGCCGGTAAACGCCGTCTTGCCCGTTGATTTCTTCCGCGCAGTCTGCCGAATCCTGTCTTTACATGCTGGGTAGGCATACCAAATCGGCTACCCACGCCTGGTTTAGCCAGCCTGTCACAGCTGTTGCCCGGGGGGTGGCCGCTGTCGCATGCTAACAGCTACTACGAGCCACAGGCACGAGCTGGGTGTCAGGCTTGACATAACTGTCGTAATACAACGTTTGTGAAGATATCAAATACAAAAACAAGTCATAATACATGTGTGAAGATATCAGCAAATACACCTGTCATAATGTGTTGTGGTGTGCTATAGTTGTTCCTACAATCTGATTGGTCTGTACTATAGTTGTTACTACAACCAGAATTACCTGTGCTATAGTTGGAACCAGAATGACATCTGCTATAGTTGTTTCTACAACCTGATTGGCCTGTACTATAGTTGTCCCTACAACCAGAATGGCATGTGCTATAGTTGTTCCTACAACCAGATTGGTGTGTGTTATAGTTGTTCCTACAACCATAATGGTCTGTGCTATAGTTATTCCTACAATCAGATTGGTCTGTACTATAGTTGTTCCTACAACCAGAATGGTCTGTGCTATAGTTATTCCTACAATCAGATTGGTCTGTGCTATAGTTGTTCCTACAACCAGATTGGTGTGTTCTATAGTTGTTCCTACAACCAGAGTGGTCTGTGCTATAGTTATTCACAAAACCAGTCTGGTCTGTGCTATAGTTGTTCCTACTACCAGAATGGTCTGTGCTATAGTTATTCCTACAACCAGATTGGTCTGTGCTATAGTTGTTCCTACAACCAGATTGGTGTGTTCTATAGTTGTAGAGTCATGTATGTCGGATGAAGAAATCCTGTTGTCCAACATCAGTGTGATGTCATACATGACCTGAGGTTTGATTGAGTATCCGTTGTCCCATGTCTGGCTTATTGGTGTGCAGACTGGTGGTTCCTCGCCGTGCAGGCAGATACTCTCCGACTTCGGAGGAATCAGCGATCTTACAATGTTAGCCAGGACCCCGAAGGGACCTGTTGCCCAGGACGCACCACTAGGTCGTGTTAGTAGGTCTTGGCCAGTATAGAACCTGGCCCTGGTGCCTTGGAAACACCTCTGCGTCCCATCTGCTTTGAATTTATATTTATTTGTTAACATGATTGTTTCTTGGTCGATGCACTAACAGTAAGATACACTTATTGGCAGCTATTGTAATACAGTTTTACTGTTTGTGGGTTTAATCTAGAACGATTCAAATGAAACATTCAATATGTCCTCCTTTGACCTCTTTTTTTTTTTTTCTTATTTGTAGCTGTTCCTACAACCAGAATGGCCTGTGAAATACTTGTTGCTACAATCAGTCTGGTTTGTGCTGTAAAAGTTGTGTTTGCAGTGAAACATTATCCGTTGATTGATTGTGTCCTGTGTGATGTGAGCTATATGATACGACCTATATGCTGTGTCCTATTTGATGTGAGGTGTATGATGTGACAGATGTATGAGCTAACTGATGCTCGTCTCCCGTGTGTTGCCCGGGCCCATAAGGGAAGCCAAGAATAGTAACACTGTTGCCTACCACGCATGTCGTAAGAGGCGACTAAGGAGGCGTGATGGTTCCGTCGCCCGGCTACTGAGTGAGTGCGTGGCGCGACACTGTGAGCTGTGAGTTTCGTGTGAAATGCTTTTGAATCTGCCCGAGGTTTTTGAAGCGTGACTGCATGTTCGGAGTGATGGCAGCTGGGTGTCCCGTTGACGAGGTAACACTGTCTGCCTTTGGCCATCAGAGAGATAACAGAGAGAGAGAGAGAGAGAGAGAGAGAGAGAGAGAGAGAGAGTGAGACAGACAGACAGACAGACAGACAGACAGACAGACAGACAGACAGACAGACAGACAGATCTGCCATCGACCACTAGAAGGATAACACAGCAGACAGACATACACACAGAGAGAGAGAGAGAGAGAGAGAGAGAGAGAGAGAGAGAGAGAGATCTGCCATTGGCCAACAGCAAGACTGTTTGGAGTGCACCTTATCGCTCATGGATTAGTGTGTGTACGAGAGAGAGAGAGAGAGAGAGAGAGAGAGAGGGGGGGGGTAGGAGTGAGAGAACTGGCACTGGCCAACAGAAGGACTGTTTGGAGTGTACCTTATCACTCCTGGATTAGTGTGTGGAAGAGAGAAAGAGAGAGAGAGAGAGAGAGAGAGAGAGAGAGAGAGAGAGAGAGAGAGAGAGAGAGGGAGAGGGAGAGGGAGAGGGAGGGAGGGCAAAGAGACAGTCTTGTTAGCTCAAATCAGGTATCTGCATTGTCTTGTTAAATGTCTATTCTCCCCATGTTACCTGTCGCAGGTAACCCAATTAAAGAGATTTCTGTACAAACACGGAACTTTCCAGATTGCCATGCGCGCACCATGATCCTCACAACGATAACGGCCCTCGCCTGCTGGCCCGTTAGACGCTATCTGAGCCGACTCGTGTATCTGGTTGTTGTTTCAGGCGAGCAGGACTTTCTCAGCCTGATACCGGGCAGCAGTGTTCCGACATGAAATTGTTCACATATCTCTGTATGTAACACAAGCACGTACTACTGCAGGGCGTGAGTACATACAATATAACACAGCTACGTGCGTCGTCAGAGACTGACTGTCCACATTCGCTATAAGACTGTCATCTCGTGTCTCAGAAAAGCATGGCCACGTATTGAGAACATCAAGGCCAATGGGTCAGGCGGTGTCACGGGAGAACATTCACCTAGACCTAGAAGAATAAGGACAATGACATCATCATCCGGTGCTATGCCGAATATCAGCGACTACCAGGTCGTCATCTCACACGATCACCGGAATCTCGGATGACGTGCGTGTTCTTGACGCGGTCATGTCATGTGCCAATCCAGCAATCTATATCGTTGTCTTTGTCCTTGCTTTTCTGTCACCATGTTTGCCAGTTGTCACAAAGTTTTCACGTTAATATTTCTCAAAACATGCCCACCTAATGATGACGTCAACTGTCTAATATCTCCAATCAATCATTGGTATTTATCTGCTAGTTACACAACTGCTTCTTCGTTTCTCTGTTGGCCCAGGACATGTGTTTCTGTTGGAACAGGATATATGGTTCTGTTCGCCCAGGACATGTTTTAATTGGCTGTTCACCCAGGACATGTTTTGTTTCTCTGTTCGCACAGAACATGTTTTGTTTGTTTGTTCGCCACGGACATATTTTGTTTGTCTGTTCGCCCGGGACATGTTTTGTTTCTCTGTTCGCCCGGGAAAAGTTTTGTTTGTCTGTTCACTCAGGATATGTTTTGTTTGTCTTTTCGCCCGGGACAAGTTTTGTTTGTCTGTTCGCCCGGGACAAGTTTTGTTTGTCTGTTCGCCCGGAACAATTTTTGTTTGTCTGTTCGCCCGGGACAAGTTTTGTTTGTCTGTTCGCCCGGGACAAGTTTTGTTTGTTTGTTCACCCGGGACAAGTTTTGTTTGTCTGTTCGCCCGGGACAAGTTTTGTTTGTCTGTTCACTCAGGATATGTTTTGTTTGTCTGTTCACCCAGGACATGTTTTGTTTCTCTGTTCACCCAGGACATGTTTTGTTTGTCTGTTCACCCAGGATATGTTTTGTTTGTCTGTTCACCCAGGACATGTTTTGTTTGTCTGTTCACCCAGGATATGTTTTGTTTGTTTGTTCACCCAGGGCATGTTTTGTTTCTCTTTTCACCCAGGACATGTTTTGTTTGTCTTTTCGCCCAGGACATGTTTTGTTTCTCTGTTAACCCAGGACATGTTTTGTTTGTCTTTTCACCCAGGACATGTTTCGTTTGTCTTTTCACCCAGGACATGTTTTTTTTTTTTTGTGGTCTTTTCACCCAGGACATGTTTTGTTTCTCTGTTCACCCAGGACATGTTTTGTTTCTCTGTTCACCCAGGACATGTTTTGTTTTTTCGTTTCGACCAGGACATGTTTTGTTTCTCTGTTCACCCAGGATATGTTTTGTTTGTCTGTTCACCCAGGACATGTTTTGTTTGTCTGTTCACCCAGGATATGTTTTGTTTGTCTGTTCACCCAGGGCATGTTTTGTTTCTCTGTTAACCCAGGACATGTTTTGTTTGTCTTTTCACCCAGGACATGTTTCGTTTGTCTTTTCACCCAGGACATGTTTTTTTTGTTTTTTTGTCTTTTCACCCAGGACATGTTTTGTTTCTCTGTTCACCCAGGACATGTTTTGTTTTTTCGTTTCGACCAGGACATGTTTTGTTTCTCTGTTCACCCAGGACATGTTTTGTTTATCTGTTCACCCAGGATATGTTTTGTTTGTCTGTTCACCCAGGACATGTTTTGTTTGTCTGTTCACCCAGGATATGTTTTGTTTGTCTGTTCACCCAGGGCATGTTTTGTTTCTCTTTTCACCCAGGACATGTTTTGTTTGTCTTTTCGCCCAGGACATGTTTTGTTTCTCTGTTAACCCAGGACATGTTTTGTTTGTCTTTTCGCCAAGGACATGTTTTGTTTCTCTGTTCACCCAGGACATGTTTTGTTTGTCTGTTCGCCCAGGATGTCTTTGCATTTCCCCGGGAAACCACATTCCTGCAGTCATCAGGTGTTCATCGACGTCTCAGCTTGTTGTCCATGATTTACATAGACACAACATTAGTGACAGCCATGTGGAAGCAACTGGTTGGATCAGCATCGGAGAAGCACATTTTTTTGTGAGGTAGCTGGTGCAGTCAAATATTACCTGGTCAACATTTTATATGAGGTAGTGGGTGCAGTGAAATATTACCTGGTCAATATTTGAGGTGAGGTAGCGGGGGCAGGGAAATATTACCTGGTCAATATTTGAGGTGAAGTAGCGGGGGAAGGGAAATATTACCTGGTCAACATTTTATATGAGGTAGTGGGTGTAGTGAAATATTACCTGGTCAATATTTTATATGAGGTAGTGGGTGTAGTGAAATATTACCTGGTCAACATTTTATATGAGGTAGTGGGTGCAGTGAAATATTACCTGGTCAATATTTGAGGTGAGGTAGCGGGTGCAGTGAAATATTACCTGGTCAATATTTGAGGTGAGGTAGCGGGGGCAGGGAAATAGTACCTGGTAAATATTTGATGTGAGGTAGCGGGTGCAGTGAAATATTACCTGGTCAATACTTGATGTGAGGTAACGGGGGCAGGGAAATAGTATCTGGTCAACTGTCATGATCTTAAATTATATGGACATCTGGCTCGCTCTCTCAGAACAGGGGTTAAACAATCATACACTCTCAATGATTGAACTCACACACGCAGCCACGTGTAGTAACCTTTTAATCACGGAAACTATTTACATTAAGTATATTCGTGAATGCCGGTCTCTCTGGCTGTGGGGTTACAACACTTTCTCCGTAATCCCGTTTATCACGCAGAGTCTCGTAGGGGGCGAGAACTGGGAGCGGTTCGACCCCTGCTGGTGACTTGCGGGATAACTGAGCCGGCCGCTCAGAAATCAATGGCAAACTACTGAGCGTAATCTTGCCAAGAAATCAACAGACAACTGAAAGATGTTGATGTTGACAGCGATGTCCTGTAAAGGATATGCAAAACATTTATTTACACATTCGTGAATAGTTGCGCGCTTTACTCGGCGCAACGCGTACATGATTACAACATGAAGTATACACATGGTACATCTTATATTAATACAACATGATTACAACATGAAGTATATACATGGTACATCTTATATTAATACAACATGATTACAACATGAAGTATATACATGGTACATCTTATATTAATACAACATGATTACAACATGAAGTATATACATGGTACATCTTATATTAATACAACATGATTACAACATGAAGTATATACATGGTACATCTTATATTAATACAACATGATTACAACATGAAGTATATACATGGTACATCTTATATTAATACAACATGATTACAACATGAAGTATACACATGGTACATCTTATATTAATACAACATGATTACAACATGAAGTATATACATGGTACATCTTATATTAATACAACATGATTACAACATGAAGTATATACATGGTACATCTTATATTAATACAACATGATTACAACATGAAGTATACACATGGTACATCTTATATTAATACAACATGATTACAACATGAAGTATATACATGGTACATCTTATATTAATACAACATGATTACAACATGAAGTATATACATGGTACATCTTATATTAATACAACATGATTACAACATGAAGTATATACATGGTACATCTTATATTAATACAACATGATTACAACATGAAGTATATACATGGTACATCTTATATTAATACAACATGATTACAACATGAAGTATATACATGGTACATCTTATATTAATACAACATGATTACAACATGAAGTATATACATGGTACATCTTATATTAATACAACATGTCTCTCACTCGGTCGCAGCTTACACACACTCCATTCCACTAGTCAGCCACTCTATCTCACAGCAGTCAGAGAATACAAGTATAACCCTCTCTGTCCGTCCTGTCTCGCTGTCCTGAACCCGTCTGCCCAACACAGGTATTCTTGGTCAGACCTTTCCTTCTCCCCCTCGTGCGTCCCGTGTATCACGATGACCACTGGGCGGCAATTGCGTCGTGGCTAGCTGGCCCTCGGTGACACCTAGCTGCCGATGGTGTTGACCTGTCGTGAGTTGTTCACCTACAGGCTATGGAGATCCTGACATCAACATTTGATGTAAGGGAGCAGTGAAATATTACCTGGTCAACATTTGATGTAAGGTAGAGGGTGCTGTCAAATATTACCTCGTCAATATTTGATGTGAGATAGCGGGTGCAGTCAAATATTACCTGGTCAACATTTGATGTGAGGAAGAGAAAGCTGTGAAATATTACCTGGTCAACATTTGATGTGAGGTAGCGGGGGCAGGGAAATATTACCTAGTCAACATTTGATATAACGTCACAGGAGCAGTCAAATCTAATCCTGGTCAACATTTGATGTGAGGCAGCAGGTGTAGTCACATCTTAACCGGGTCAACATTTGATGTGAGAAGCACCAAGGAACACGGACAGACAGCGCAGACAGCGGGAGCAGACTGGGGTGTTGTGGATTCTAGTAACATAATCCGCATGTACTGTTCTGAACCATCATCTGGTCGTAGTGACCTTCCACTGACCCTTCGATCACCTTCAGACTTGGATCTGAGTATATGCACAAACAGCCGCAGTCACTCGCCCTGGTTGACCTCCCTATGGATGTTGTCTTCACGAGGAGAGGGTGTGGGTCAATAAAGGGCTCTCTGTTCTGTATGAGCTGGACACTCCTGCAACATGCTAATATGCTTTTCCCTCAATATGAAGTGCTAGTACCCTTTTCGCACACCTGGTTGGTTTCTGAGCTTCGAGGGGGGAAGATGAACTCTGCAACCAACTAACCAACCAACGAACAAATGATCTAACCAACTAATCAAGCAAACAACCAACTATCTAACCAACCAACTATCCAACCAACCAACTATTAAACCAGCCAACCATCTTATCAAGAAAGGAAGCCAGCAACCAGCCAACCGATGCTCTCACTAATATATTATCCTATTCATTGTGTATTCAGTATGTTCATTACATGTAATCCAGGTGACGTTTTATCCTCGTGTTCGTTCGTGGTCTTCATGTTCGTGAGCTGTTATTGATGTTTATGTTGACTGGATAACGGCTTCAGGTGGCCATATTATGCTGCGATTGTGTTTGTTTCCATTTCAAGATCAATCGCGTACCTGTTACTGCAGCACCTGGCTTATCCTAAAGCAGTCATGTGAACTAAATGAAACTATTCATCATCAACGTTATCAATATTGTTGATTTTATCTCCTTATTGACGTTGCCTCATTTGTTTAAGAATTAGAAAAAGAAGAAAGTCTCATGAGGACAAATCCAATGATATGGTTGGTGCGAAAAAAATATCTATATACAAATCTTGGCTCCCATCTGTAGAAGCCATGCTTCGTGAAAGGGCGCGTTGTCTTGAATCAAATGCAGATTTTGAGTGTCTGCTTTCCCTCGTTTCCCGAGTTCGTTAAACTGCTCACAAAGAAACGCACGCATACTTCAGGCGTTCATTGAAAATATGAGAATCTTTGATTGTTCCTTGTGTCTGTTGAGTCCTTGAAACTTTGGAGAAGACTTGGTCCAACCCTTTGTATACATAGAATATTAGTGATATTGACAACTACAACATGGAAATACAGATAAATCTATTCCAGTGTTATACATCAGCAAACGTTAATTAAGGACTTAAGGATATTATCGCATAGCAAATCGATATTAGAGCATTCCAGGCAAACTCACAGAAGCAAATAGTGTTACGGTGTAGATGTTGACGATTGCAGGAACAATCAATGACAGACAAACACTTAACAGACAAATATCTGACAGAATAACACCCGGTCTGTTTAATCACACCTGAAAGATGGCAACAGGTGGTCAGCCAGTGGCAAGCACGATGGTCCTGCAGCAAATATGTCCCACATATGTTCCTCACTGACCTGGGTATCATATAGGAGATTTGCCTAGGACATTCCCGCGGGCAGCACGTGACAGCAGACCTCGTCACACGTGACCAATTGACTAACAATACAGGCTTAAATGGCCCAGGTCGATTATCGATTACATTTATTATCGATCTCTGTAATCGTTTTGTTTCTGCTTAAAAACGGCACTTGAAAGTTGCATATGTTAAAAATAACTCCATTGACAGCGCGTGTTTTTGCTTTGGCAATCAGTCCTCAGCTGTACATGGCTGCATAGAGGTGTTGTACAGTATGTGAACATATATTCCTCAGCTGTACATGGCTGCATAGAGGTGTTGTACAGTATGTGAACATATATTCCTCAGTTGTACATGGCTGCATAGAGGTGCTGTACAGTATGTCATATATGTTCTCAGCTGTACATGGCTGCATGGAGGTGCTGTACAGTATGTGACCATATATGTTCTCCAGCGGTCTTGATATGTTGATGGATGCTTAGTCTCTCGCTATCTGTTGATGTATCTGTCTGTCTGTCTATGACACCTTACAACACATCTCTCCTGTATGATGATGCCCCACCACACATCTCTCCTGTATGATGACGATCTACCACACATCTCTCCTGTATGATGACGCCCCACCACACATCTCTCCTGTATGATGACGATCTACCACACATCTCTCCTGTATGATGACGATCTACCACACACCTCTCCTGTATGATGATGCCCCACCACACATCTCTCCTATATGATGACGATCTACCACACATCTCTCCTATATGATGACGATCTACCACACATCTCTCCTGTATGATGATGCCCCACCACACATCTCTCCTGTATGATGACGATCTACCACACATCTCTCCTGTATGATGATGCCCCACCACACATCTCTCCTGTATGATGACGATCTACCACACATCTCTCCTGTATGATGATGCCCCACCACACATCTCTCCTGTATGATGACGATCTACCACACATCTCTCCTGTATGATGACGATCTACCACACACCTCTCCTGTATGATGACGATCTACCACACATCTCTCCTATATGATGACGATCTACCACACATCTCTCCTGTATGATGATGCCCCACCACACATCTCTCCTATATGATGACGATCTACCACACATCTCTCCTATATGATGATGCCCCACCACACATCTCTCCTATATGATGACGATCTACCACACATCTCTCCTGTATGATGACGATCTACCACACATCTCTCCTGTATGATGATGCCCCACCACACATCTCTCCCGTATGATGACGATCTACCACACATCTCTCCTGTATGATGACGATCTACCACACATCTCTCCTATATGATGATGCCCCACCACACATCTCTCCTATATGATGATGCCCCACCACACATCTCTCCTGTATGATGATGCCCCACCACACATCTCTCCTATATGATGACGATCTACCACACATCTCTCCTGTATGATGACGATCTACCACACATCTCTCCTGTATGATGATGCCCCACCACACATCTCTCCTATATGATGACGATCTACCACACATCTCTCCTGTATGATGACGATCTACCACACATCTCTCCTGTATGATGACGATCTACCACACATCTCTCCTGTATGATGATGCCCCACCACACATCTCTCCTGTATCATGACGATCTACCACACATCTCTCCTGTATCATGACGATCTACCACACATCTCTCCTGTATCATGACGATCTACCACACATCTCTCCTGTATGATGACCATCTACCGCACATACTGACGTGCTTGGCGATGTGACGTGCTGGGTGACAAGTTGGGTGGCGCGCTTTTGACGTGATGGGTGATCTGACGTGAGGTGCTAAATGCCGTGCTGGGTGACTTGACGTGCTGGGTGACTTGACGTGCTGGGTGACTTGACGTGCTGGGTGACTTGACGTGCTGGGTGACTTGACGTACTGGGTAACTTGACGTGCTGGGTGACGTAACCTATACATTTATCAAGAAGAAGCAGAGGTAGTGAAGTAGGGGAAGGAGGATGCGCAGGATGAAGAAATGATGGCTAGGATTATAAAGATATTGATCCTGATTTTAATGACCATGTGGATGATGAATATGACGACAATGACGATGGATATAACGATGATGATGATGATTAATATGATAATAATGTTGATTATGATGGTGGTGGTGATGATGATGATGATGATGATGATGATGATGATGATGATGATGATGATGATGATGATGGATAAGAGAAATAGATTCGTGTTGGGTTGAGGCCGATGATATTCCCAGTGTTGATCTGCTCTGAAATATTGGCTCAGTTACCAGCTTGCCTGGGGTTCCAGATATTGGATTTTGTTGTCTCATGGGAGCATATCAGTGCTGCCTGGGGAATATCATAAATCGGGTTACACGGCTCAAGTCAAGTATTTATGTATTTAGACATGCATATTACATGGACAATAACCAATACACACATACACACATACACACACATAAACACACATGCATATATATAAAGTCGGGGAAATAACAATGATGTGAGGAAGATATCGAAAGCTGACTGCGTTTGGGCCAAAGAGAAGAGATGATTAGACAGGAAGAAAGAATAAATGACAAAATAAATTAGAGAGGAAGAAAGAGTAAAGGAGAAAATAAAGAAGATATAGTTGAGTGTAGGTTCTAGTTTGTGACTCTTGGTTCTAGTTTGTGATTGTGGGTTCTAGTTTGTGAGTCTGGGTTCTAGTTTGTGATTGTGGGTTCTAGTTTGTGAGTCTGGGTTCTAGTTTGTGATTGTGGGTTCTAGTTTGTGAGTCTGGGTTCTAGTTTGTGAGTGTGGGTTCTAGGTTGTGATTGTGGGTTATAGTTTGTTACTCTGGGTTCTAGTTTGTGAGTGTAGGTTCTAGGTTGAGAGTGTAGGTTCTAGTTTGTGAGTGTATGTTCTAGTTTGTGACTCTGGGTTCTAGATTGTGAGTGTAGGTTCTAGGTTGTGAGTGTAGGTTCTAGTTTGTGAGTGTAGGTTCTAGTTTGTGAGTGTAGGTTCTAGTTTGTGACTCTGGGTTCTAGGTTGTGAGTATAGGTTCTAGTTTGTGAGTGTAGGTTCTAGTTTGTGAGTGTGGGTTCTAGTTTGTGAGTGTAGGTTCTAGTTTGTGAGTCTGGGTTCTAGTTTGTGAGTGTAGGTTCTAGTTTGTGAGTGTGGGTTCTAGTTTGTGAGTGTAGGTTCTAGTTTGTGAGTGTAGGTTCTAGTTTGTGAGTGTGGGTTCTATTTTGTGAGTCCGGGTTCTAGTTTGTGAGTGTAGGTTCTAGTTTGTGAGTCTGGGTTCTAGTTTGTGAGTATAGGTTCTAGGTTGTGAGTGTGGGTTCTAGTTTGTGAGTGTGGGTTCTAGTTTGTGAGTGTAGGTTCTAGTTTGTGACTCTGGGTTCTAGGTTGTGAGTGTAGGTTCTAGTTTGTGAGTCTGGGTTTTAGTTTGTGAGTGTAGGTTCTAGTTTGTGAGTCTGGGTTCTAGTTTGTGAGTGTAGGTTCTAGTTTGTGAGTCTGGGTTCTAGTTTGTGAGTGTGGGTTCTAGTTTGTGAGTGTAGGTTCTAGTTTGTGACTCTGGGTTCTAGGTTGTGAGTGTAGGTTCTAGTTTGTGAGTCTGGGTTCTAGTTTGTGAGTCTGGGTTCTAGTTTGTGAGTCTGGGTTCTAGTTTGTGAGTGTGGGTTCTAGGTTGTGAGTGTGGGTTCTAGGTTGTGAGTGTAGGTTCTAGTTTGTGAGTGTAGGTTCTAGTTTGTGAGTCTGGGTTCTAGGTTGTGAGTGTGGGTTCTAGTTTGTGAGTCTGGGTTGTGTAAGTTTAGTTCATGCACTCGCCGTGTCAATGCTGTTTACCTGTACTAACAAGCAAATAACCTGGACTGGGACAAAACCATTAACACCTGTCTATGGACAGTTTTAACCCTCTTTTTGTTCTCTTTACCCGTTCTCATTAGTTCGGCTAGCGATGCGAGGCCTCTACTCATTACTACTACAATGTTTATTTTTCTT
>OY992880.1:142544425-142579425 GCA_963921405.1 Cepaea hortensis
TACCGCCTGCCTCAAGCTGGGCAGCCCCCAGCCAATTGGGTGCTGATCCGTCACAGCCTGCCTGCTTCAATGGGTGCTTGGGGCTAGGACAAAATCTGCACCAGGCACTAATAAAAATAAAAATAGAAACCTCAAGCTACGGCTTGCAACCTGGAACGTGAGAACCATGTGTCCAGGATTTTCCACTGACTTGACCAATATTGACGATGTGAGAAAAACGGCTGTGATTGATGCCGAACTCAATCGTCTTAACATTGATATTGCTGGCCTGCAGGAGACTCGCCTCGCTGAGGAAGGGTCACTCAGGGAAAACAACTACACTTTTTTTTTTTGGAAGGTTAGAGAGCAGGCAGAAAAAATGCAACATGGGAATGATTGAAATTCCAGCTGGAGGTCATGAAAGACTATTATCCCTGCGCTTAGCAACCTCTTGTGGTTTTGCCACCATTCTCACTGCAAATGCACAGACGCTTGCTTCCTCTGATGATGTGAAAGATTCGTTCTATGAGGAGCTAGACTCTGTGATCAAGGCAGCTCCAAAATCTGACTACATTTATATGATCGGTGATTTCAATGCTCTTGTGGGCAAGGACTCGAGTTCATGGCCAGTATGCCTAAGAAAATACAACATCGGTTGCATGAATGAAAATGGATAAAGGCTGTTGAACCATTGCAATAGAAATGACATATATATTACAAACTTCTTCTTTAAAACAAAAGAGCTGCATAAGGTTACATGGAAACATCCAAGATCCAGCCATTGGCATCAGCTGGACTTCATCATCACACGGAGACAACATCTGAATCAAACATCATTAACTCGAAGTTACCACAGTGATGCCTGTGATACGGATCACTCTTTGGTTGTTGCAAGAGATAGAATGAGACCAAACATAATCTACACAGCTAAACACAAATCTAGCCCCAGGATTAATGTTATTAACACTCACGATCCTGGAAAGTGCTTTGAGTTCCAACAGCTACTTGAAGACGCTTTCACTGATACAACAGAAATTTGTACAGCAAGTGAAAAGAGGGGTAAACTTAAGGAAACCCTGTATAAAACAGCGATAGGGGTTTACGGCACTCGTTGGTTAGTGGACAGATCATCCTCATTGCACATCGAACCATTCAGTCCATAAGTGCTCGGATCCCATCCTTAGCAAATCCCGCAGCGTGTAGCGGCTAACGACACCAGTTCTGTGTTGGTTTATCAATTTTCTTTGGCTTCCTGTGTATGGCTAATAACAAGTGTCACACCATTAGCTAATATTACTAAGTCGTATAGTATTGATGTTCGCATTTTGCCCATGCCTTTATAATGCATATCTTTTATATTGTTGCTGTTCTCTGATAGCCTTGAATGATGTGTGAATGAAATAATGTATGAAAGAGAGTGATAGAAGGGCTGAATGTTAGACGGGCCTGCGAGCCCAATTTTTAACTCTTTGAAAATAAAGTTTGTTCGTTCGTTCGTTCGTTCGTTCGTGTTCTTGTTTGGCCATACCTCTTTTAATTTGCTGTTCTCGCAGTCTGATCATGGTTGTAGATTCCCAGTCATCACTTGGTTCTCGCAAGTCTTACTTCTCGTAGAGCATTCAGAATGTCAGCCTGGTCCATGGCGCGTCCGCCCTCCACATTAGCCTTACCTGCGAGCTTGTCAGCCCGCTCATTTCCTTGTACTCCCGCATGCCCTGGCACGAAGATGAAACTAATCTTTGTCATCCGAGACCGCGCCAGAGACAGCAACCACTCTCTTACGATCCACCCCGTCTCTATCCTCTTGAGCATGCTCATTGAGTCGCTAAGAAAACAAGCCCTAGTGAATGTCTGTGTCTCGAACCATGTTATTGCTTTACTTACTGCCATGGCTTCCATAGTCAGGCTACTTGTGGTCTCAACAAAAGCACCAGAGTCCTCCTTCACAATTCTCCCTCTGGCCCGCGCCGTAAAGGCCCATGAGCTTCTCACGCATCGGACGACCCACCCATGTATGTAAATGACAGCATCACCGTCTAAAGAATTCTCGAAGGTCAACGCGTGTACTTCCGCCTCCACAGCAGCCGGATTTTCTTGTCTGCATTCTCTGTCTAGTTGGATGCAAACTGAAAAGGACGTACAGAAATCTGTGGCAGCTTGTACCCACTCCTCGCCAGGTTCTAAGTCCTCTAGTAAACACACACTTGTTGAAGAATGTCTTCGGCTTTACCCATCCACGATTTTCCTCTTTTTAACCTGCTGCCCTTCACCTTCATCATTTCACTATGCAGTGGATGTTGTGTGCTTGCGTTAACTCTGAGGTAGGTACGTGATCTGCAAACTTGTATTCTGTCTTCAATGGTTGGAAAATCAAGAAGGTAGCGCATCGCCCTGCATGCTGTATCTCTTGTACATCCAAGAATAATGCACATAGCTTCGTTTTGTATTCTTTCCATCCTTTCTATCTGCTTACGGCTGAGAGTCAGGATTGCCATCGCATACTCAAAAACAGACATGACCAGCCCCTCATATAAGAGGCATAGATAGCGCTGCTCACAGTTTGCTGCCGCCATCATCCGCATCGCAGCCAAACCCCTATTGGCCTTTGTTATCACCTGGTCATCATTATAAGCAAGGCTTCGATCAAACGTATCCCCAGGTAATTCATTGCCTGCGTTATTTCCACAATCTCTGAACACAGATTAACAGTTGGTGTTGGAGTGTTGACAATATGATTATTCAACGAGAACCGTGTCACTGTTGCCTTTGTTGGGTTGACCATTGCCCCAGCTTCAACACATCAAGTACTTATGCGTTAACCAGAAGCCCAGCAGGTTGACTGCTACTGCCATCAGCGATGAACTGTATTTTCGTGGACCGTGTATGTGAACATCTAGGAAACATTCAGATAGGAAAATGACTGCCGATTCCATCAGAGATTAACTGGGTGTTTCGTGGGGGACTGGTGTGGTGACATTCTGGTGGCGGCATTATGCACAGTGTATCTGTGCGGGCTGTTTGTAGAGACTCCTGTCTTTTCTACTTTTCGCGTTGGGCAGTGGGGAACATTTTGTGTGATATTCACTGGCACAGGAACGGAGCATAATGGGGACGACCCGTTTCTGTGAAGTTGGAACTGCGACTAACTAAATAAGTACTTATGCGTTTGAGTTCGGTTTGCAGTTCCACAGCAACCTGATCTCTATTCTTACCCTGACGATACACTAACAAATCGTCGGCATACGACAATGTCCTGCCAGGTCCAGTGATCTGCTCACTGGAGATTCTCACAGTGTAGGCGTTGAACAGTACCGGAGATAATGGTGATCCCTGTGGTAGTCCAGGATATACTGTTGTTGGTTCCGAAGTCCAACTGCCACATCTAAAAACTACTTTCTGTTGGAAGAGAGCTGAAGCGATCCAACTAAGGAGGAACGGACTTATCTTGAGTTCAAGAAGCTGAAGCATTAGAAAATCCAATGGTACTCTGTTGTACGCGTCCTCAAGATCAATCGCTGTAACAAATGTTTCAATGCCTGAGTGAAAACCTTCACAGACATCATGGGCAAAAACTGCTGCATTGGTCCAGGTTTCTCTTTTTGGACGGTACCCACCCAGGGTAGGTGGGAAAACACCTTGCCTCTCTAGCTGGCTTGATATTTTCCTGGCAATTACCTTCTCCGGCAGCTTGCCTATTGTATTCTGCATGGTTATAATTCGATATCCCTGAATTTTTTTGTGGTCTTTGCCAGGCGTCGGCAAGGGAATCAGATAGCTGTGTAACCATTCCTCCTTGATGCTAGCACTCCCTATACTGTTGTTGTACATGTCTCTGTGGATCATAAGAGGCAGGACTGGTTTGCGGCAAACAGCCAGACAAAGCAGCCCTTGATTGATAAAGAGAAGATGGCTCTCTTAAGAAACAAGGAAAGAACAACGCGTAACACTCTCAGTAAGGATGTGCAAAAGGCTGCCAGGCAGTGTGCAAATGACTATTGGATCAAGTTATGTGAGTCCATTCAAATTGCAAGTGATAAGGGAAACATCAGAAGTATGTATGAAGGAATAAAGAAAGCCTGTGGACCAGTGATCAAAAGAAGTGCACCACTGAAAACCTAGACTGGAGAAATCATCACTGATAAGAAACAGCAGATGGATAGATGGGTAGAGCACTATTTGGAGCTTTACTCAAGTGAGACCAAACTAGCGGATGATGCCCTCATCGCCATAGAGGCCCTACCAACTCTTGACCACCTGGACACACTTCCCACTATAACAGAAGTTAAGTGTGCTATAAATGAGCTTGCATCTGGCAAGGCTCCAGGTAAGGATGGGATTCCAATAGAGGTAATCTGGAATGGGCAAGACACACTCACTCTACAGATCCACCAGCTAACAGAGCTGTACTGGCGAGAAGGACAAGTCCCAGAGGATATCAAAGATTCAAGCATCATAACATTGTACAAGAACAAGGGCGATCGGAGCGACTGCAACAACTATAGGGGTATCTCACTTCTGTGTAATCAGTTATCAGTTGGGGTATCTTCATTGCACTCCGGACATGTCCATAGGTGCTCAGATCCTGACCCCAGCATATGCATCAGCGTCCGGTGGCTAATAGTGCCAGTTCTGTGTTGGTTGTCGAGGCACCTTGTTTTCCCGATGTACCTCTCGCGTCTGGCTGTGCCGATTCTTACTCCTTTCATCCTGGACAGCGATGTGGATTCACTGACGTCAAAGTCCTCTGTTCTCGCCATATCTTTGAGGACGTTAATAACATCGGCACGATCCATGGGCTGGAAATCTACAGGGGGTGCAGAGCCAGCCAGTTTATCAGCTCGTTCATTTCCCTCGACTCCCGCATGTCCCGGGACGAAGATGAAGGTGACTTTACGGACAACAGACTTCCGCAGCGACTCAGTCCACTGTCTGCGTACAGATCCAGCTTCGACCTTCTGAATCATGCTCATTGAATCACTTAGTACACACACGTTGGTATAATGCTGTGATTCCAGCCATATGAAAGCCTGTGTAACTGCCATCACCTCCATCGTCATGCTGCTCGTGGTCATAGAGTGGGTACCACTGGATTCTTGAACGGTTCGGCCCGCTGAACGGGCTGTAAATGCCCACGCACTTCTCTGCTGCTTTACAACAGATCCACCTGTATAGATGAGCACTTCAGGGCTATCTGAGTGTTCATAGATGAGCGCGTTAACCTCTGCATTGACAGCGGCAGGGTTCTGCTCTCTGCACCGTCTGTCGAGTGTGATAATGCAGGAGAAAGTGCACTTAAAAGCTGGAGGAACCTGCACCCATTCCTTGCCGGGGTTGATACTGGTAAGACTGCAGACCTGTCCGACGACATCTTCCGCCCGACCCATCCATGACTTGCCCCTCTTTAGCCTGTCACCCTTTTCTCTGAATATAGCGTCATGCAGAGGGTGCTGCTCATCTGCACTTATTTTTAAGTATGCACGAGCTCTCCAGATCTTGATCCTGTGTTCCATTGTCGGGAAGTCAAGGAGGTATCTCATTGCTACACAGCTGGTGTCTCTCGTGCAGCCCAAAATGATGCGCAAGGCTTCGTTTTGTATCTTTTCAAGTCTTCCAATCTGTGTAGGGCTGACAGTGAGGATGGACAGGGCATACTCGATGCGTGAAAGCACAAGTCCTTGGAACAGAAGTATTAGCAGTCTTTGCTCGATATTGGCAGTCGCCATGACTCTCATTGCTGACAAACCTTTTCGAGCCTTCGTTATGACATAATCGACATGATCTCTGAAGGACAGGCTACGATCAAGCCTCACGCCAAGATATGTCATTGACTGGGTTCTACTCAGAATGCTCCCATCCATTCTTACTGCCGGCAGGTCTGTTTTCACAATATGGTTGTATAGGGAGAACCATGTAACCGTTGCCTTTGCAGGGTTGACAAGGGCGTCGGCATCAGCACACCATGAGGAAATACGATCTAGTTCGCCCTGCATATAGTTGGCAACCGCCTGTCTATCTCGACCCTGTCGATACACGAGGATGTCGTCAACGAATGATAGAGTCCTACCCCTCCCATCCAACTGTTGTTCAGTGATCGGCACCGTATACACGTTGAATAGTACTGGTGACAGTGGTGAACCCTGCGGCAATCCTGGACATATCGTTATCGGCTCAGAAGACCAACTCCCGCATCTTAGCACCACCTTCCTTTGGAGCAGAACTGCAGCTATCCATCGTACAAGGTGAGGGTGCACTTTCAGTCTGAGGAGGGTTTGCATCAAGTGCTCGAAAGATACTCTGTTATATGCGTCCTCTAAGTCTATGGCGGCCGCACATGTCTCTTCTCTGACCTGAAATCCTTCGTAAACATCTTGAGCAAAGACCGCCGCATTCAGCCATGACTCTTTGTTGCGTCTGTATCCTCCAAGTGTGGGCGGGAAGAAGCCGAGCTGTTCCAAGTCCCAAGCAAGTATGTGTGCGACAATTTTCTCCAGTAGCTTGCCAACAGTATTCTGCATCGTAATGATTCTGTAGCCGCTTATCTTGGAATGGTCTTTGTTCGGTTTTGGCAGCGGCAGCAAGTAGCTGTGTAGCCATTCTTCTTTGATCTGACCCCTCTGGATACTGGTGTTGAATTCTCTGGCCAGTTCTTCCATGTCATCATCTGATATCACCAGTAGGTCACCATATCGGATGCCGTCTGGGCCTGGGGCGGTGTTAGGTGATTTCTTGAGCATCGCACGCATTATCTCAGCTGTGATTGTCCATTCTTCGTCTGTCCCGACCCCCTCGCACAACTGAGAGAGTGTCTGGCGGGCTCGTCTTTCTGGTCAGTCTGTTCTATGTAGCGTGCAAGAAGGGCCTTACCTTTATCCGCATCCGACTTTTTCCATGTGAGGTCTGTGCCTGAAAGTCTGGAATACCCCTACGTTGTGCAGCACCGTTCATGCTCTTATGGAGGCGCCAGATTGTCGTAAGAGATCGCTCGGAGCACACCTTCCTGCAGAACTCTTCCCATTTCTCGGCCTTGGCCTGTTTGGTGCAGGATTTGAATAAAGTCGTCGTCCTATCGACCGCAGTCTTCAGGTTTCCCAACTCAACCTGTGGCATGTTAGCCTTTCTGGCCTTTTGCCAGTCTTTGACAGCCTGCCTCTTTCCCAGCCATGCCTTCTCGACCTCTCCATTCCACCATGGTGGCTGCAGCCATCTTTCTTGTCTCCTACGGGAGGAAGTTAGTTTCCTTCTTCTGATCTTGCTTATGGCGTCTTGACCAGTGGTGTCGTACGGGAAGGCATTGGTCTTGTTTCTTTGACTCATGGCCCCGTCTTTCTTGATCAGGATGACACAAGGGTAGTGGTCACTATCGTGGTATCCCAGTGTGCCCCACCGGCACCTTGGTGCGATGGTGGGCGACACCAGAGCCAAGTCAATGACGCTGTCAGAGTCACCTGGTCGAGTGGCTATTCTAGTGACCTTCCCATCATTCAGACAGATTAGGGCAGCAGATGCCAGGGTGTCCTCCAGATCTTCTCCCTGTCTATTGGTGATGCAATTCCCCCATTGACTGCCTCTGGCATTGAAGTCCCCACAGATGATATGCCTTTCATCCATATTGAACAAACTCTGCCATTGTCGCACGTCGACCTTCCCATTTCGCGCGTAAACATTCACAATAACAAGCTGCACTGGCGTCATTATTCTTAATGCCTGCACTTGCAGGGCATCACTGTTCCAGGAAGACATATCGATCTCAGACACTAGTATGTTGTCGCGGACCAGAATGGCCTGTCCGAGGTGCCGCCTGTTAAAGAAGCCCTGAAATCCCGCGACATTGACTGTTCCGTCGCCGAGCTGTGTTTCTTGTAAGACTACAATATCGTTTCCGTAGAGTAGTTTTTCAAGAATGGGTCGGCGTTGACTAAATGATGCACAGTTCCAGTACAGTGCTCGAACGTTTCCGATACCCAATCTGTCACATTTTAAACGCCTTCTGCGTGTGCCTGCCCTCTTCCCACGCTGTGTCCTTGCCGGTCGTCTGGTCGTCATGTTAGGCTTAACTATCACCACCGGGCGCCGATGATACGCCGAAGGAAGTCCTGGCGCGCGTGCACGAACTCCGTTGCACGGTCCGAACTCCATGTCACCACAAAAAACACACTTAATTCATAAACATTTCGGAAAAAACACGTTCCATTTTACGGAGACGAAGAAATGTCCCGCCATCTTGCTTCAAAGGACCTCACTCTCTCCTCACTTCTGTGTATTGTTGGGAAAGTATTTGCCAGAATTGTCCTGCGCAGACTTCAAGTCCTGGGAGATCAAGTCTACCCCGAATCACAGTGCGGCTTCCGTCAGAACCGGTCTACCATTGATATGATATTCTCATTGCGACAGATGCAAGAAAAATACCGTGAAGAGAATCAACCACTGTTTATTGCCTTCATCGACCTCACAAAGGCATTTGATTTTGTCAGTCGTGAGGGTCTGTTCAAGGCACTAAAGAAGATTGGCTGCCCACCAACTCTTCTGTCCATTGTGGAATCGTTCCACACAGGCATGAAGGGTATAATCAAGTTTGATGGTGCAACTTCAGAAGAGTTTGAAATCAAGAGCGGAGTTAAGCAAGGTTGTGTACTAGCTCCCACCCTCTTTGGAATATACTTTTCACTTCTACTGAAATATGCCTTTCGTGATCAGGATGGTGGTATATACATTCACTTACGCTCAGATGGCGGCCTCTACAATGCTCAGAGATTGAAGGCCAAGACCAAAATTAGGAGGGTACTGATCAGCTTTTTGCAGATGATGCTGCAGTTATGACCCACTCTGAGGAAGAATTGCAATGTCTACTCTAATGCTTATTCTGAATTTGGCTTCGCAATTAGCAAAAATAAGACACAGATTATGTCACAAGGTGCACATGGGGTACCATCAATCTTTATTGACGACTCCAAACTAGAGATGGTAGACCATTTTACATATCTAGATCAGTGGTAAATAGCAAATTATCCCTAGATCAGGAAATCAACATCTGGATTGGTAAGGCAGCAACAACAATGAACAGGTTAAGAAAAAGAGTCTGGGAGAACAGGAAGCTTACTGCCAAAACAAAAGTCCTTGTCGATTAAGCCTGTGTCCTTAGTACTCTTCCTTATGGTAGTGAAACCTGGACAACTTGCTCACACACCAAGAGAAACATTTAAACAGCTTTCATATGCAGTGTCTGCGAAGAATACTTGGTATTAAGTGGCAAGACAAAATCACCAATACTGAAGTATTGGAAAGATCAGGTTGTGTGACGATTTATTCCACGCTGTCTTCGTAGACTTAGTTGGATAGGACATCTTAGGAGGATGGATGCTGATAGAATACCAAAGGACATTTATATTGGTGAATTATAGGTAGGTAAGAGATCTCAGGGTCGGCCTCTACTACGATACAAAGATGTGTGTAAGCGGGACATGGTTGATACAGGCATTCATAATGCACATTGGGAGCACGTCGCCGCTGAACGTGTTGCATGGAGGGAAAATATCAGAAATGGAATAAAGACAAAGGAGAAAATGATTGCAGATAAGTAACACACCGAGCGCGTGAGACGTAAGATGGTGCATGATGGTGGAAATGACCACATGTTCACATGCACCCACTGTGAACGAACATTTACAGCGCGAATTGGCCTTATCAGTCACATTCGCCACCGCCATGGGTAAAAGTTATTATGCCTTTTTAAAGCACAAACTATCGTCTGTCATGACGGCAAGGTGTCAATGATGATGATGATGATGATGATGATGCGTGTATATGTGTGTATTTGTATTGGTATACTCACATACACACACACATGCACACACACACACATACACACACACCAGACAGGTATACCCACATACACACAAATACACACACACCATACAGGTATACTCAACTACACACACACACATACACACACACACACCAGACAGTTATACTAAACTACACATACACACACACACACACCTGACAGGTATATACACACACACACACTCACTCACACACACAACAGACAGGTATACTCACACACACAACAGTTAGGTATTCTCACACACACACACACAACAGACAGGTATACTCACAAACACAACAGTTAGGTATTCACACACACACACACACACACACACACACACACACACAACTGACAAGTATACTCTTTCACACTCACACACATACAACAGACAGGTATATTCACACCCACATACACAACAAAGTGGTATACTCACACACGCATACACACAACAGACTGGTATACTCTCTCACACACACCAGACTGGTATACTCACACACACCTGACTGGTATACTCACACACACACACACACACAAAACAGATTGGTATACTCACACACACACACACACACAACAGACTCGTATACTGATACACCCACCCACCCACACACACACACTCACACACTCACACACACACACACACACACACACACACACACACACACAAGACATAGCGACAGAAAATATTGTCGATGTTCCTGAAGAAAAAGTTCAGGATTGACAGAAAGAGGAGAGGCACAGAGAAGTACAGAGAAGCACAGAGAAACGATGATTTATGGAAATAGGTACACCACTATCATTACACGCATAGATAAGTATCTTCCTCCCCCCCCCCCCCCTTTCAATCGCAGCTACGTTAGCATGACTGAGGGGACGGAGAGGCTACAATGTACATCTCCCCTCTACCACAGTTCCTCTTCATCTCCCATCTACTACAGCTCCTCTTCATCTCCCCTCTACCACAGTTCCTCTTCATCTCCCATCTACTACAGCTCCTCTTCATCTCCCATCTACTACAGCTCCTCTTCATCTCCCCTCTACCACAGTTCCTCTTGATCTCCCATCTACTACAGCTCCTCTTCATCTCCCCTCTACCACAGTTCCTCTTCATCTCCCATCTACTACAGCTCCTCTTCATCTTCCCTCTACCACAGCTCCTCTCCATCTCCCCTCTACCACAGCTCCTCTCCATCTCCCCTCTACAACAGCTCTTCTCCATCTCCCCTCTACAACAGCTCCTCTCCATCTCCCCTCTACCACAGCTCCTCTCCATCTCCCCTCTACAACAGCTCTTCTCCATCTCTCCTCTACAACAGCTCCTCTCCATCTCCCCTCTACCACAGCTCCTCTCCATCTCCCCTCTACCACAGCTCCTCTCCATCTCCACTCTACAACAGCTCCTCTCCATCTCCCCTCTACCACAGCTCTTCTCCATCTCCCCTCTACCACAGCTACGTGAGGGAGAACACATCCAGGACGATGTCATGGTGACACTAGGAAACCGGCGCAGCCTTGACGTCATTGTGTGGTGACAGAAAGAGAGGGAGGGAGGGAAAGAGAGAGAAGCTGCCAGGGTTATAGTCAGATAAAGAGAGGGAGAGAGCGCGCGCGAGAGAGAGAGAAGAAAAGACATAGAGAGGGAGCGAGATAGGGAAAGAGAACGAGGAAAAGAGAGCGAGAAGAAAAGACAGAGAAGGAGGAAAGAGAGATAGAGAGGAAACGACAGAGAGAGAAAGAGATGGAGAGAGATATGGAGAGAGAGAGAAAAGAGAGAGAGAGAGAGAGAGAGAGAGAGAGAGAGAGAGAGAGAGAGAGAGAGAGAGAGAGAGAGAGAGAGAGATCAGAAATGTGTGACAGAGACACTCGAGAATTCACAACATTGAAATCTACAGTAACCACACGGGGATTCAAACCTTCAACAAGACACCAACGCTTCCTGACGGGAAAATCGTACTTCAAGGCCGGGTAGATTGACTCCGGGTCTTGTCTTGGCTGGAAAACACACAATCTGAGCTGTGTCCATCCGTCGGAGTCGGGTCCTGAGATAACGTCACGTCGGATTATATCGCGGTGCTTCCCACACTTTCTGCTGCCATCCTCTACTTGTCTACACGCGTGCACACTTCCCACACACACACACACACGTGTACACACCACACCCACACGTGTACACACTTGCATTTCTCGCACATGTACACACTACACACCACACATTCACACACCACACTGATACAAGTACACACCACTCCGAAACGTGTACACGCTTACCACACCCACTCGTGAACATACTTAAAATATTCACTTATGTACACACTGACCACACCCACATATGTGTACATATACACATGCACATAGTTAATAGATTCATTACTTACACATTTAAAACACCCACAATGTACACACTTAACACGTCCACAATGTACATATATTTAACACACCCACTCAATATAGAGCCGGCTTCGTGGCTAAGAGGTTATGACTTTTCTCCGTAATCTCGTATACTCTCGTCGGTAACGTTATGACGGTGAGAATCAGCAGTGGTTCGAATCGCATCGGTAACTTACGGGGTATGTGAGCCGGCTGCTCAGAAAGCAATGGCAAACTACTGAGCGTAATCTTGCCAAGAAATCAACATACAGCTGAAAGATGCTGGTGTTGACAGCAAGGTCCTGTAAATGATATGCTAAAAAAAAAAAAATCAATATAGAAGTAACACATTCACACGTAAACACACGGAGGCATTAAGCACACGGAGACATTAAACACACGGAGACATTAAGCACACGGAGACATTAAGCACACGGAGACATTAAACACACGGAGACATAAAGCACACGGAGACATTAAGCACACGGAGACATTAAGCACACGGAGACATTAAACACACGTATACAAGGACATTAGCTGGCTCCGTGGCAAAGAAAGTTACGGATGCAGTTCGTAATCCTGCATACCGTTCGGAGCACAACTGTGTTGGGTTTGTTTATGAAATGGAATGGGTGCCGGTCTTTCAGAAAGCAATGCAAACAACTCAACGTAAACTTGCACAGGAATCACGAACAGGCAAAAAATGCTGGGGTAGACTGCTACGTCCGTAAAGGATAGGTAACTAACTTTCAAAACAAATATTCATCTATACATTGGTATATGTGTACGTTTGTGGACTTTCGGCTTCTGTGGACATTCCTCGTGTGGACATCCGTCGTGTGGACATTCGTCGTGTGGACATTCCTCGTGTGGATATCCGTCGTGTGGACATCCGTCGTGTGGACATTCCTCGTGTGGACATCCGTCGTGTGGACATTCCTCGTGTGGACATCCGTCGTGTGGACATTCCTCGTGTGGACATCCGTCGTGTGGACATTCCTCGTGTGGACATTCCTCGTGTGGACATTCGTCGTGTTTCACATCTTTCCTCGGCTTCACATACTTACATAATTTACACAAACTTTCTCAGTTTTACGGCCACTCAATAACGCACAAATACACACTCCTTCACATAAACTTATACTCACTCACAATCACAAACTCACTAACAAACATTTACTTATACATACATATTCTCTCTCTCTCTCTCTCTCTCTCTCTCTCTCTCTCTCTCTCTCTCTCTCTCTCTCTCTCTCTCTCTACATACCCCCCGAATCTCTCTCTCTCTCTCTACATACCCCCCGAATCTCTCTCTCTCTCTCTCTCTCTCTCTCTCTCTCTCTCTCTCTCTCCCTCTCTCTCTCTCTACATACCCCCCGAATCTCTCTCCCTCTCTCTCTACATACCCCCCGAATCTCTCTCTCTCTCTCTCTCTCTCTCTCTCTCTCTCTCTCTCTCTCTCTCTCTCTCTCTCTCTCTCTCACTCCCGAATATCCTCATTCATACATACAGCAAAGCACACACATACACTCCTTTCCGAACCCACATAATCGTCACATACACACTGTCACACACTCAGAAAGAACGAACAAACGTACGAACGAACGAGCGAACTTTATTTTCAAAGGGTCACGAATTGGGCACACAGGCCCGTCTTCCATTCGACCCTACCAATCACTCACCTTTCATTCATCAATTACATCTGTTACATTCACATAAGAAAAATAAACACTGTCAAATGGATTTTGTAAACATAAACAATGCATATTACCATGTTATGTGACAGACAGACACACTTACACACGCACATTAATGAAAACACATGCACACATACGTAACTGCATACATACTCACATCATTTGCACACACTCTCACAGTTATGCACACACTCAATAACATACAAATACACCCCTCCCCCCTCCACTCGCATACACTGCATGCATGCACACATACACACACAAACATACACACACAAACATACATACACGAACATACATACACGAACATACATACACGAACATAAGTAACTAACTAAACTAAACTAACTAACTAACTAACTAAACTAATTAACTAAGTAACTAACTAATTGGTGGCGGATAATTCAACAGACCTACAACAATTATTAGACGTTGTAGTAACAGAGAGTGCAAGGAAAGGACTCTCCTTGAATATCAAGAAAACAGTAACAATGGTAATATCAAAGAAAATGGTGACACCAAAATGTGACATAGAAATAGAAGGGAAAATCCTTAACCAAGTTGATAATTTTAGATACCTAGGGGCATTTATAACATCAGATGGAAGATGTACAACAGAGATTAGGAGTAGAATAGGGCAGGCAAAAGCCGCATTTCAGAAAATGAAGAGTATCTTATGCAATAAGTCACTATCACTGAATGTAAGAAAGAGAGTGATGAAATGCTATGTAGAACCAGTTTTGCTGTATGGTAGTGAATCTTGGAATGTAAATGAACAAATTAAGAAGAAATTAGAAGCAACAGAGATGTGGTTCCTGAGACGAATGTTGCGAATTCCTTGGACTGCCAGAGTAACTAACGACGACTGCCTGAAACAGGCTAATGAAACTAGAACATTATATACAACAATAAGACAGAGACAAACATCTTTCTTCGGTCACGTGATGAGAAGAGAGGCATTGGAGAACATCGTAACAACTGGAAAGATCGAGGGGAAGAGAGGCAGAGGTAGACCAAGAGAAGTGATGCTGGATGGATTGAGACGGTGGCATGGAGGAATATCAGCACCAGAGTTGATCCAGAAAACCAAAGACCGAGATCTATGGAGAGCCATGAACGCCTACGCCAGCCGGCACGGCACTTGATGATGATGAACTAACTAATTAAACTAACTAACTAAACTAACTAACTAACTAACTAACTAACTAACTAAACTAACTAACTAACTAACTACCTTACATAAACAAGTATAGAACTGGAAGCCAGACCTCAACATACCCCCACACGTATAGGTGTAGGAGATAAAACAAGGTCGTTATAGATGTTTGTAATAAAATATTGGACATTTGAGTAAATGGATGAACACATGAGTAAGTGAGTGACCACATGAGTAAATGGATGAACGCGTGGGTAAGTGGATAAACATATGAGTAAACAGATGAACATATGAGTCAATGGATGAACATATAATTAAATGGACCAACACATGAGTAAACGGATGAACACATGAGTAAATGAATGAACACATGAGTAAATGGATGAACAAATGAGTAAATGGACGTCATCACCATTGGCACCTTGCCGTCTTGACAGACGATAGTTTGTGCTTCAAAAAGGCATAATAACTATTACCCATGGCGTAGCGAATGTTACTGATAAGGTCCAATTCGCGCTGTAAATTTTCGTCCACAGTAGGTGCATGTGATCACGTGGTCATTTCCACCATCATGCACCAGCTTACGTCTCTCACGCCCGGTGTGTGACTTATCCGCAATAATTTTCTCCTTTGTTTTTATTCCATTTCTAATGTTTGCCCTCCATGCAACACGTTCAGCGGCGACTTGCTCCCAATGTGCATTATCAATCATCATCAGCATTATCAATGCCTGTATCAATCATGTCCCGCTTACACACATCTTTGTATCGTAGTATAGGCCGACCCTGAGATCTCTTACCCATCTGTAATTCACCAAAAAAAGATGTCCTTTGGTATTCTACCATCATCCATCCTCCTAAGATGTCCTATTCATCTAAGTCTACGAAGACTGGGCATGGAATAACCCGTCACACAACCTGATCTTTCCAATACTTCAGTATCTGTGATTTTGTCTTGCCACTTAATACCAAGTATTCTTCGCAGACACCGCATATGGAAGCTGTTTAAATTTTTCTCTTGGCGTGAGTAAGTTGTCCAGGTTTCACTGCCATAGAGAAGAGTGCTAAGGACACAGGCTTGATAGACAAGGACTTTTGTTTTGGCAGTAAGCTTCCTGTTCTCCCAGACTCTTTTTCTTAACCTGTTCATTGTTGTTGCTGCCTTACCAATCCGGATGTTGATTTCCTGATCTAGGGATAATTTTCTATTTACCACTGATCCTAGATATGTAAAATGGTCTACCATCTCTAGTTCGGCGTCGTCAATAAAGGACATGGCTAGCATGGGAGTTGTCAACACAATCTGAGGACATGGCTAGCATGGGAGTTGTCAACACAATCTGAGGACATGGCTAGCATGGGAGTTGTCAACACAATCTGGGGACAGGACTAGCATGGGAGCTGTAAACACAATCTGAGGACATGGCTAGCATGGGAGTTGTCAACACTATCTGGGGACAGGACTAGCATGGGAGCTGTAAACACAATCTCACATACACACAACCCCTCTGGGACACGTCAGCGACTGTCTCGGACAAGTATTTGGATTCTCGTGAGAAATTTAACGGCTAATTGAGAGGACAGAAAGGGAAACTCCAGTCTCCGGTGGGTCGTCTGCTACTCGGGTCGCTAAATGTTCGTCGGGTCTACAAGTTTATGTCTGCTACTCTCTCCTTCGCTCCTCCAGCCCACATTTATTATTTGGCGTCTGCTACTTTCTCTCCTCCTCTACTGATGCCGTCTGCTACTTTCTCTCCTCCTCTACTGATGCCGTCTGCTACTTTCTCTCCTCCTCTACTGATACCGTCTGCTACTTTCTCTCCTCCTCTACTGATGCCGTCTGCTACTTTCTCTCCTCCTCTACTGATGCCGTCTGCTACTTTCTCTCCTCCTCTACTGATGCCGTCTGCTACTTTCTCTCCTCCTCTACTGATGCCGTCTGCTACTTTCTCTCCTCCTCTACTGATGCCGTCTGCTACTTTCTCTCCTCCTCTACTGATGCCGTCTGCTACTTTCTCTCCTCCTCTACCGATGCCGTCTGCTACTTTCTCTCCTCAACTACTGATGCCGTCTGCTACTTTCTCTCCTCCGCTACTGATGCCGTCTGCTACTTTCTCTCCTCAACTACTGATGCCGTCTGCTACTTTCTCTCCTCCTCTACTGATGCCGTCTGCTACTTTCTCCCCTCAACTACTGATGCCGTCTGCTACTTTCTCTCCTCCTCTACTGATGCCGTCTGCTACTTTCTCTCCTCCTCTACTGATGCCGTCTGCTACTTTCTCCCCTCAACTACTGATGCCGTCTGCTACTTTCTCTCCTCCTCTACTGATGCCGTCTGCTACTTTCTCTCCTCCTCTACTGATGCCGTCTGCTACTTTCTCTCCTCCTCTACTGATGCCGTCTGCTACTTTCTCTCCTCCTCTACTGATTGTGACATAATGGATCAGGCATCCACATTCCCAGTCCAACACATCCATAATAATACTTTTAATCTTGAACGGAGACCATCCAGATAGTAGGGTTATTATTAGAATCGAAGGTTCTGGAACGCGATGGGGTAGGGCAGCGGTGTACGCTCGCCTTTTCATTGGCTAATTGTGGCAGCCCACGCTATCCACTAGACCAAATTTGAAAAATCTATCAGTTTGAGCTCGGATTCCACCAGGAGCAGTCGCTATCTGTGATGTGGGGACCCAAAAATGCCCTTAAAGATTCCGTAAAATATTGTTCTCTGGACAACAGGTACCACTTTAAAACATACTTTAATGTTGTGGTTATGCCTAGTGAACGAAAGAGAAGAATATAAGAGTATTTTATGAAGAAAATGTGAAAGTGAAAACAGAACTTCTGTGTGCAGGTATTCTGAATACTGCTTCTTCAACCTGTCAGGTCTTCCACGCTGTAATACTCCAAGTGCATATCATTCCCCTGTTGTGACTGGTTGCGTATGCTTGATGATTGTTAATTACACTCAATGCAAATTCGCAAACCCTTTGTGCATTCTAAATGCCTAGCATGACTCATTCTTAACCCAACTGTGCACTGCTCTTGCGAGTTAACATTTGGCAGTCTGGATCGGAATGTGTGATGTATACATGTACTAGTTCCTTTGTAAATGCTGAGAATGTTGGAGTGAGTGAGTGGGTGATTTGATAAGTAGCCTCTCACATTGATAGAAAGATAGATGCTTCATATCCATATGTAGGCAGGTTGTGTATGGCACGCCAGAATGAATTGCAAAGTTCCTGTGATGCCTGGTGGCTAGATTACGCTCAAGAGAATTAATACAATTTCTCTCTGAAGTATTGCACTGGTACCTCTACTGTGGGTAGGTTCATATGAACTAGTTCTTAAAAGGACAATAGGTGTGTGAACCTGTGTCTTAGTCGGCTGAATATAATGTATGACTCATGCAAATTTACAAGGACAAAACATGTTTTTCCCATATGTGCTTTGGTGCATATGTGAACAATTGCTTATGCAATTTGGCTTCTGTTACCTACTGTAGTAGATATGGACATTACTCAGTGGGGAAAAACACATGATGATGATGTACTTGTGAGCCATGTCTGGTCTGAAAGGGGTGAGGTCTGGCATTGCTGTGTGAGTGTGTATGGAATAGGACATTCATGCACCAACATAACAACCATTGGAATTGATGTTTGGTCTGCTAATTGGGTAAATGCCATTAGTTTAATACATATTGCATATTGCAGTTGTAAATGCCTAATTTTCCGTCTGCCTCACCATGCCTGTTCATGTGCTGATTCACAATGCCTGTCTCATGTTGCTATGTCACAATGCTTGCTCATGCTGCTTGCCTTATAGAGCTTGCTTTACTGTGTCTGTTCCTCATTGTGCCCAGGTCTACTGTGGTTTAAACATTGTAGGAACTTACACATATAAAATGCTTGTAATTGTGTAAGCTACCCCTGTCTCAGCATATAGGCTTGTGATTACCACAGATAGGGGTGAATAATGAAAACATATCACCCACAGTCCATCAAAGTGGAATACACTCCCATCATCAAACAGGAAAGGTGTGTTTGGTCAACACCCTCCCTTACCTCCCCATCTCCATCTGTGTATGTTGATGTATGATAACATTTTCTTTTAACAAATGTAAAGAGATGTTGTACCATTTTGTATATCAACAGAGAACAAAGGATGGTGGAGAGGCCTTCATATTATCTGGGACAACTGACCAGGAGTCCCAGACCCAGAACTAACTCCCTATAAGTGTAATCCAGGAATAATCACAGATGAACACAGGCTGAATTGCCAGCCTTTATTTTCATGACAACCTTTGGCCCAAGTCAACTGAAAGTAACTGTTTTTGAACAGGAAGCAGGATTGGTCGACATTGGTATATCTGTCTTGGTATACAGTAACAATGCTTTAATAAAAAAAAAGGCCCCTGTCTACAGTTTGTCTCGGCCGGGTTCATAGAAAGTTAATCCTTTGCCCCAATGGACCACTTATTCATTCTCCTAGAATCCAAAATGCAGGAATTTCCTGGAGAATTTTACCTCAGCTCCTCAACGGCTGAATGTCAATGGGAGAAAAATAGTTCTGAAGAATTCCATTATCAGGAGTTTAATGGTTATTATAGGGATGAGTACAGTGATCATTGATTATATCAGTGTCATCTGAGAAATTAAAATCAAGTCTCTTGTTAACTACATTCATAGCAACCTGGTGAAGTAGCTTGCAGTGACTTAACTTGGACAATAACCAGCCTGGTGCTCACACAGTGGTTGGTGAATGAGACTTGAAGAGTAGGTGAAGTTGGACTAGTCAAGTGAGATGCTGCAATATATTGGATTGTGTTCATATCTCTGGGTCTCTTCGACAAGTCATGTTCTACATGTACCGAGAATACATCTCCCAATGTCAGGAGAGTGATATCCTCAATCATTTGAAGTACCCCAGTGACAGCATTCACAGGCAGTCTGGTCAACAGTGAGATTCAGTACCATGTCATCATCCCAAATTCTGTTCTCAAGAGGAAATAATCTGCCATGAAACTTATTATAGGAAGTCTGCTATTTGGAGCTTTCCCAACATCAATTGCTGATGTTAACAGGATGCAACTGATCCAGAACAGTAGTTCCTCCCTTAAGTTTCCCCATGATAGGATTTTATAAAATTCCCAAGAGACAGGAAGTGATGATAGATACAGAAAATCAGTGGTGTAGTTGGAGATTAGAGAGGAGGAGGAGAGTTTATTGATCGGTTGGTGGAGTACTTAGGAGTTGTTGTATCATGTTTATCTGCATGCATGATCTGCATATTTGTACATTATGCATGTATTTATTGAAGTGCAGATATGACACAAGGATGAAACATTGGTCTTCACTCTGCCCACCAGCAGCTCAATAAAGATTGTTAATGAACCAGTGTTTTAAGTACATGTCCCATGTGAATGTCTTGTACAGTTGCTGTCAAGTATTGTACCTGGTGAATGTCTTAAGTTACTGTGGTTGGTGACAGATATTGTGAAAAGTCTTGTATAGATGTTGTCAAGTATCTCTCATGATGTATGTCTTGTGCAATGGTTGGTGTAAACATTTCTCTGTAAATGTATGTCCCACTTTTGTCAAGAACCTGTCATGTAGATGTCTTGTTCAACAGATGTTATGTACAGTTATTGTTGAGTTTGTCTACTAATATTGAATCCTAAAGTCCTAAAGTCTAATTGGACAACTGATATAGGTCACTTTTGACACAAACAAAATAAGGGAAGATCTAATGTGACGGACGAATAGCACACTGACAACACTATGATGAGTGAAGTAGATCATCAGTTGTACAGGGGCGAATAGTCCAGTTCTCCTTTTGGCCTTGAGGGAACCTTTTTCTTCTTTTATAAATTTCTGTGTAGATACTTGGTAGTCTCACAGTGGGGGTTCAGAGCCAAGGGAAAAATAGTTCTCCAAAAGGGCTAGGCGGGAATGATTATCTATCTCATTTGAGAGACCTCTAGACACAAAAACGTGCAAAATCATATCCTTTATCTTGTCTATTTATTATTCAAGATATATCTCCAGAGAACACTACTAAATGGGTCCTCTGTCAACTATCTAACATGTCACACTGATGCCGTCTGCTACTTTCTCTCCTCCTCTACTGATGCCGTCTGCTACTTTCTCTCCTCCTCTACTGATGCCGTCTGCTACTTTCTCTCCTCCTCTACTGATGCCGTCTGCTACTTTCTCTCCTCCTCTATTGATGCCGTCTGCTACTTTCTCTCCTCCTCTACTGATGCCGTCTGCTACTTTCTCTCCTCCTCTACTGATGCCGTCTGCTACTTTCTCTCCTCCTCTACTGATGCCGTCTGCTACTTTCTCTCCTCCTCTATTGATGCCGTCTGCTACTTTCTCTCCTCCTCTACTGATGCCGTCTGCTACTTTCTCTCCTCCTCTACTGATGCCGTCTGCTACTTTCTCTCCTCCTCTACTGATGCCGTCTGCTACTTTCTCTCCTCCTCTACTGATGCCGTCTGCTACTTTCTCTCCTCCTCTACTGATGCCGTCTGCTACTTTCTCTCCTCCTCTATTGATGCCGTCTGCTACTTTCTCTCCTCCTCTACTGATGCCGTCTGCTACTTTCTCTCCTCTTCTACTGATGTCGTCTGCTACTTTCTCTCCTCCTCAACTGATGCGTCTGCTACTTTCTTCGCTACTTCAGCCTATATACTATATATGCCATGACATTTAGTCTTTAAGTTGCATTCCTCGCACTTGAGTACGGCTTGTACCCTCTCAATTGCGCTAATCCACCCGAACCTGCTGGCACAATGTGGGGTGTTAGGTTTGGTGAGCGCCGCCAAACATTCGGCGCTAACAGAAAGCAGGTAGTGCCGTTTGCTGTTATACGTTAGCTCAGTCATATCTGACTGAGACCTGACTTAGAGAGAAATTACGTGTATATGACAGAAGACTAAGTCAGACATTGGCAACCAAAGGAACGTGTCACGTGGGATAATTATCAATATGAGACTGAGCAAATTGGTGAGAATGTGCGATCTTACGCCAACAGAGTGTGGGGCAACAGCCAGTGACATTGAGAGGGTTCCACTCCGTCCTCTCCGTCCTCTCTGTCTTCTCTGTGGCGATCACCCGCACCACCAGCCCCAGGCTCCCCCAGGCTCCCCCAGGCTCCCCCAGGCTCCCCAGGCTCCCCAGGTTCCCCCAGACTCCCCCAGGCTCCCCCAGGCTCCCCCAGGCTCCCCCAGGCTCCCCAGGCTCCCCAGGCTCCCCAGGCTCCCCCAGGCTCCCCCAGGCTCCCCAGGCTCCCCCAGGCTCCCCAGGCTCCCCCAGGCTGTCATACACAGTTGTCATTGCAACCTGGGGAGACAGCACAACAGTTGCTGTTATACAATATGGCTTTAGGAAGCTGGTGTACGCTCGTCTCCCGACTCTTGGATCAACAAATATAGATGAGATCATGGTTGGAACGCTGAACGAATGATCGCATGACTTCCGCACAAGGCTACACACAGTGGTACGACCTTTGCTGTACATGATGCAGGAAACTTTGTCTGTTCTCTGCTTCTGTGTTTTTGTAAACATGGACTATTTGCAGACGACATAGACAAAAATCAAACAGGATCGCTTAAAACACATACACACACAAGCGCGCGCGCACACACACATATATATATATATATATATATATATATATATATATATATATATATATGCACACACACACACACACATACACCCACACACTCATACATGCGCTCACACACACAGAGTCGAATCAAACAGGGCACAAACAACGTGAAATAAAGAAGACACAGGGAGACGGTGCACTGAAGACACTCGGGAGAGACGTGAGTGTATCAACAGCAGCAGTGGTGGGTGTAACAACAGCAGCAGTGGTGAGTGTAACAACAGCAGCAGTGGTGAGTGTAACAATAGCAGCAGTGGTGAGTGTGTGTATGACTGGCGCTGTAACCTAGGCTGTGGAGAGAGACGTGAGTGTAACAACAGCAGCAGTGGTGAGTGTAACAACAGCAGCAGTGGTGAGTGTAACAACAGCAGCAGTGGTGAGTGTAACAACAGCAGCAGTGGTGAGTGTAACAACAGCAGCAGTGGTGAGTGTAACAACAGCAGCAGTAGTAAGAGTGTGTATGACTGGCTCTGTAACCTAGACTGTGGAGAGAGACCTGAGTGTAACAGCTGCAACAGTGAGTGAGTGTGTGTGTCTGTGTGTGTGTCTGTGTGTGTGTGTGTATGTGTGTGTGCGTGTTTGTGTGTGCGTGTGTGTGATTGACGCTATAACCCGGGCTGTGGAGGTGAGAAGGGCGATAAATATAGCAGAGAAGCAACACAAGAAGACACCGCCTGGCACAGAATGTGGTGTTTGTTCCCAATATAGAATAGACACTGGGATACATTCATCAAATCTATGAATAGACCTTCCGTACACAAGGTCAAGAACCAGAAGACAAGCAGACGACTGTGACGTGGACTTGTCAGGGGCGGTTTCTTCTGGAGATAGTTGTGTGTGATGTTTGCCTGCTTGTCTGTCTGTGTGAGTGTGCCTGGAGATGTTTGTGGGTGATGTTTGCCTGCTTGTCTGTCTGTGTGCCTGGAGATGTTTGTGGGTGATGTTTGCCTGCTTGTCTGTCTGTGTGTGTCTGGAGATGTTTGTGGGTGATGTTTGCCTGCTTGTCTGTCTGTGTGTGTGTCTGGAGATGGTTGTGTGTGATGTTTGCCTGCTTGTCTGTCTGTGTGTGTGTGTTTGTGTGTGTGTGTGTCTGGAGATGGTTGTGTGTGATGTTTGCCTGCTTGTCTGTCTGTCTGTGTGTCTGGAGATGGTTGTGTGTGATGTTTGCCTGCTTGTCTGTCTGTGTGTGTGTGTTTGTGTGTGTGTGGAGATAGTTGTGTGTGATGTTTGCTTGCTTGTCTGTATGTCTGTCTGTGTGTGTGTGTGTGTGTGTGTGTGTGTCTGGAGATGTTTGTGGGTGATGTTTGCCTGATTGTCTGTATGTGTGTGTCTGGAGATAGTTGTGTGTGATGTTTGCCTGCTTGTCTGTCTGTCTGTCTGTGTGTCTGTGTTTCTGGAGATGGTTGTGGGTGATGTTTGCCTGCTTGTCTGTCTGTGTGTGTGTCTGGAGATGGCTGTGTGTGATGTTTGCCTGCTTGTCTGTCTGTGTGTCTGTGTTTCTGGAGATGGTTGTGTGTGATGTTTGCCTGCTTGTCTGTCTGTGTGTGTGTCTGGAGATGGCTGTGTGTGATGTTTGCCTGCTTGTCTGTCTGTGCGTGTCTGGAGATGGTTGTGTGAGATGTTTGCCTGCTTGTCTGTCTGTCTCTCTGTCTGTCTGTCTGTGTGTGGAGATGGTTGTGTGTGATGTTTGCCTGCTTGTCTGTCTGTGTGAGTGTGTCTGGAGATGGTTGTGTGTGATGTTTGCCTGCTTGTCTGTGTGTGTGTGTGTGTGTGGAGATGGTTGTGTGTGATTTTTGCCTGCTTGTCTGTGTGTGTGTGTGTGGAGATGGTTGTGTGTGATGTTTGCTTGCTTGTCTGTCTGTCTGTGTGTGTCTGGAGATGGTTGTGTGTGATGTTTGCCTGCTTGTCTGTCTGTGTGCGTGTCTGGAGATAGTTGTGTGTGATGTTTGCCTGCTTGTATGTCTGTCTGTGTGTGTGTGTGTGTCTGGAGATGTTTGTGGGTGATGTTTGCCTGATTGTCTGTATGTGTGTGTCTGGAGATGTTTGTGTGTGATGTTTGCCTGCTTGTCTGTCTGTGTGTCTGTGTTTCTGGAGATGGTTGTGTGTGATGTTTGCCTGCTTGTCTGTCTGTGTGTGTGTGTCTGGAGATGTTTGTGTGTGATGTTTGCCTGCTTGTCTGTCTGTGTGTCTGTGTATCTGGAGATGGCTGTGTGTGATGTTTGCCTGCTTGTCTGTCTTTGTGTGTGTCTGGAGATGGCTGTGTGTGATGTTTGCCTGCTTGTCTGTCTGTGTGTGTGTGTGGGGAGATGGTTGTGTGTGATGTTTGCCTGCTTGTCTGTCTCCGTGTGTGTGTCTGGAGATGGTTGTGTGTGATGTTTGACTGCTTGTCCGTCTGTGTGTGTGTCTGGAGATGGCTGTGGGGGATGTTTGCCTGCTTGTCTGTCTGTGTGTGTCTGGAGATGGTTGTGGGGAATGTTTGCTTGCTTGTCTGTCTGTGTGTCTGGAGATGGTTGTGTGGGATATTATCCTTTTTGTCTGTCTGTGTTTCTGGAGATGGTTGTGGGAGATTTGTGTCTGCTTGTCTGTCTGTGTGTCTGGAGATGATTGTGGGGGATGTTTGCCTGCTTGTTTGTCTGTGTGTCTGGAGATGGTTGTGGGGGAATACCATGGACAGCCAGAAAGACCAATGAACAAGTCCTTCAAGAAACAAATGAAGATCGTAAACTGATCACATTAGACGTAGACAGTCACAATTTTTTGGGCATGTTATGAGAAGAAATGATTTGGAGAACTTGGTGACAACTGATAAGATCGAGGGGAACAGACCAAGGGGAAGACCTAGAAACAAGTATCTGGATGGCTTGGCCTTGTGGCATGGAACTGATCCACGACTCTGTTGATCGAGTGAGATGGCAGAACATGACCGCCAACGCTTACCGGCATGGCACATGATGGATGGATGGTCTGTCTCTGTATGATGTTTGCCTGCTTGTCTGTCTGTGTGTGTCTGGAGATGGTTGTGGGGGTCGTTTGCCTGCTTGTCTCTATGTGTTTCTAGAGATGGTTGTGGGGGATGTGTGCCTGCTTGTTTATCTGTGTGATGTTTGCCTGCTTGTCTGTCTGTGTGTGATGTTTGCCTGCATGTCTGTCTGTGTGTGTCTGGAGATGGCTGTGGGGGATGTTTGCCTGCTTGTCTGTCTGTGTGTCTCTAGAGATGGTTGTGGGGGATGTGTGCCTGCTTGTTTATCTGTGTGATGTTTGCCTGCTTGTCTGTCTGTGTGTGATGTTTGCCTGCTTGTCTGTCTGTCTGTGTCTGGAGATGGCTGTGGGGGATGTTTGCCTGCTTGTCTGTCTGTATATGTCTGGAGATGGTTGTGGGGGATGTTTGCCTGCTTGTCTGTCTGTATATGTCTGGAGATGGTTGTGGGGGATGTTTGCTTGCTTGTCTCTCTGTGTTTCTGAAGATGGTTGTGGGGGATGTTTGCCTGCTTGTCTGTCTTTCTGTGTGTCTGGAGATGGTTTTGAGGATTTTTGCCTGCTTGTCTGTCTCTGTGTGATGTTTGCCTGCTTGTCTGTCTGTGTGTGTCTGGAGATGGTTGTGGGGGATGTTTGCTTGCTTGTCTCTCTGTGTTTCTGGAGATGGTTGTGGGGGATGTTTGCCTGCTTGTCTGTCTGTGTGTGTCTGGAGATGGCTGTGGGGGATGTTTGCCTGCTTGTCTGTCTGTGTGTGTCTGGAGATGGTTGTGGGGGATGTTTGCCTGCTTGTCTGTCTGTGTATATCTGGAGATGCTTGTGGGAGATGTTTGCCTGCTTGTCTGTTTGTCTGTGTGTCTGGAGATTGTTGTGGGTGATGTTTACCTGCTTGTCTGTCTGTCTGTGTGCCTGGAGATGGTTTTGGGGGATTTTTGCCTGCTTGTCTGTCTCTGTGTGATGTTTGCCTGCTTGTCTTTCTGTGTGTGTCTGGAGATGGCTGTGGGGGATGTTTGCCTGCTTGTCTGTCTGTGTGTGTCTGGAGATGGTTGTGGGGGATGTTTGCTTGCTTGTCTCTCTGTGTTTCTGGAGATGGTTGTGGGGGATGGTTGCCAGCTTGTCTGTGTGTGATGTTTGCCTGCTTGTCTGTCTGTGTGTGTCTGGAGATGGTTGTGGGGGATGTTTGCTTGCTTGTCTCTCTGTGTGTCTGGAGATGGTTGTGGGGGATGTTTGCCTGCTTGTCTGTCTGTGTGTCTGGAGATGGTTGTGGGGGATGTTTGCTTGCTTGTCTCTCTGTGTGTCTGGAGATTGTTGTGGAAGATTTTGCCGGGTTGTCTGTATGTGTGTCTGGAGATGGTTGTGGGGGATGTTTGCCTACTTGTCTGTCTGTGTGTCTGGAGATGGTTGTAGGGAATGTTTGCCTACTTGTCTGTCTGTGTTTCTGGAGATGGTTGTGGGGGATGTTTGCCTACTTGTCTGTCTGTGTGTCTGGAGATGGTTGTGGGGGATGTTTGCCTGCTTGTCTCTCTGTGTTTCTGGAGATGGTTGTGGGGGATGTTTGCCTGCTTGTCTGTCTGTGTTTCTGGAGATGGTTGTGGGGGATGTTTGCCTACTTGTCTATCTGTGTTTCTGGAGATGGTTGTGGGGAATGTTTGCCTGCTTTTATGTCTGTGTTTCTGGAGATGGTTGTGGGGGATGTTTGCCTACTTGTCTGTCTGTGTTTCTGGAGATGGTTGTGGGGGATGTTTGCCTACTTGTCTCTCTGTGTTTCTGGAGATGGTTGTGGGGAATGTTTGCCTGCTTGTCTGTCTGTGTTTCTGGAGATGGTTGTGGGGGATTTTTGCCTGCTTGTCTATCTGTGTGTGTCTGGAGATGTTGGTGGGGGTGTTTGGCCTGCTTGTCTGTCTGTGTATGACGTTTGCCTGCTTGTCTGTCTGTGTGTGTCTGGAGATGTTGGTGGGTGTGTTTGGCCTACTTGTCTGTCTGTGTATGACGTTTGCCTACTTGTCTGTCTGTGTGTGTCTGGAGATGTTGGTGGGGGTGTTTGGCCTGCTTGTCTGTCTGTGTATGACGTTTGCCTTCTTGTCTGTCTGTCTGTGTCTGGAGATATTTGTGGGGGAGCTTTGCCTGCTTGTCTGTGTGTGATGTTTGCCTGCTTGTCTGTCTGTGTGTGTCTGGAGATGGTTGTGGGGGATGTTTGCCTGCTTGTCTCTCTGTGTCTCTGGAGATGGCTGTTGGGGATTTTTGCCTGCTTGTCTGTCTGTATTTCTGGAGATGGTTGTGGGGGATGTTTGCCTGCTTGTCTGTCTGTGTGTGTCTGGAGATGGTTGTGGGGGATGTTTGCCTGCTTGTCTGTCTGTGTGTGTCTGGAGATGGTTGTGGGGGATGTTTGCCTGCTTGTCTGTCTGTGTGTGTCTGGAGATGGTTGTGGGAGATGTTTGCTTGCTTGTCTGTCTGTGTGTGTCAGGAGATGGTTGTGGGGGATGTTTGTCTGCTTGTCTGTCTGTGTGTGTCTGGAGATGGTTGTGGGGGATGTTTGCCTGCTTGTCTGTCTGTGTGTGTCTGGAGATGGTTGTGGGGGATGTTTGCTTGCTTGTCTGTCTGTGTGTGTCTGGAGATGGTTGTGGGGGATGTTTGCCTGCTTGTCTGTCTGTGTGTGTCTGGAGATGGTTGTGGGGGATGTTTGCCTGCTTGTCTGTCTGTGTGTGTCTGGAGATGGTTGTGGGAGATGTTTGCCTGCTTGTCTGTCTGTATGTGTCTGGAGATGGTTGTGGGGGATGTTTGCCTGCTTGTCTGTCTGTATGTGTCTGGAGATGGTTGTGGGGGATGTTTGCCTGCTTGTCTGTCTGTATGTGTCTGGAGATGGTTGTGGGGGATGTTTGCCTGCTTGTCTGTCTGTATGTGTCTGGAGATGGTTGTGGGGGATGTTTGCCTGCTTGTCTGTCTGTGTGTGTCTGGAGATGGTTGTGGGGGATGTTTGCCTGCTTGTCTGTCTGTATGTGTCTGGAGATGGTTGTGGGGGGTGTTTGCCTGCTTGTCTGTCTGTATGTGTCTGGAGATGGTTGTGGGGGATGTTTGCCTGCTTGTCTGTCTGTATGTGTCTGGAGATGGTTGTGGGGGATGTTTGCCTGCTTGTCTGTCTGTATGTGTCTGGAGATGGTTGTGGGGGATGTTTGCCTGCTTGTCTGTCTGTGTGTGTCTGGAGATGGTTGTGGGGGATGTTTGCTTGCTTGTCTGTGTGTGTGTGTCTGGAGATGGTTGTGGGGGATGTTTGCCTGCTTGTCTGTCTGTGTGTGTCTGGAGATGGTTGTGGGGGATGTTTGCCTGCTTGTCTGTCTGTGTGTGTCTGAAGATGGTTGTGGGAGATGTTTGCCTGCTTGTCTGTCTGTGTGTGTCTGGAGATGGTTGTGGGAGATGTTTGCCTGCTTGTCTGAATGTGTGTGTCTGGAGATGGTTGTGGGGGATGTTTGCCTGCTTGTCTGTCTGTGTGTGTCTGGAGATGGTTGTGGGGGATGTTTGCCTGCTTGTCTGTCTGTGTGTGTCTGGAGATGGTTGTGGGAGATGTTTGCCTGCTTGTCTGTTATTGTGTGTCTGGAGATGGTTGTGGGGGATGTTTGCCTGCTTGTCTGTCTGTATGTGTCTGGAGATGGTTGTGTGGGATGTTTGCCTGCTTGTCTGTCTGTGTGTGTCTGGAGATGGTTGTGGGAGATGTTTGCCTGCTTGTCTGTCTGTGTGTGTCTGGAGATGGTTGTGGGGGATGTTTGCCTGCTTGTCTGTCTGTGTGTGTCTGGAGATGGTTGTGGGGGATGTTTGCCTTCTTGTCTGTCTGTGTTTCTGGAGATGGTTGTGTTGGTTGTTGGTACAGCGACATCATAGGTGCTTGACGAAGTGTAGCTGGGCTATAACGTATGAGGCGCAACCATTCTGGGTTACAATGAAGTGGGTACTGTTGATATCTCATGGGTAAGACGATGATGATGAAGATGATGATGATGATGATGGTATTGATGATTATAAAAGCGATGATAATTTCGGCCATTTGCAATGGCCATGATAACGACTATGATGATTGTGATGATGACGATGATGATGATGATGATGATATTGATGATTATAATAGTGATGAAGATTTCGGTCATTTGTAATGGCCATTATAACGACCATGATGATGCTGATTATGATGATGATGATTATGAAGATGATGATGATGATGATGATTATATTCATGATGATGTTGAAGATAGTTAGTTAGTTAGTCGACAGATCATCCTCATTGCACATCGAACCATTCAGTCCATAAGTGCTCGGATCCCCTCCTCAGCAAATCCCGCAACGTGTAGCGGCTAACGACGCCAGTTCTGTGTTGGTTTATAAATCTTCTTTGGCTTCCTGCGTAGTGTTCTTGTTTGGCCACCCCTCTTTTAATTTGCTGCTCTCGCAGTCTGGCCATTGTTGTAGATTCACAGTCATCACTTGGTTCTCGCAAAAGTCTTACTTCTCGTAGAGCATTCAGAATGTCGGTCTGGTCCATGGCGCGTCCGCCCTCCACAGTAGCCTCACCTGCGAGCTTGTCAGCCCGCTCATTTCCTTGTACTCCCGCATGCCCTGGCACGAAGATGAAACTAATCTTTGCCAGTCGAGACCGCTCCAAAGGCAGCAACCATTCTCTTCGGATCGACCCCTCCTCTATCCTCTTGATCATGTTCATTGAGTCGCTAAGGAAACAAGCCCTAGTGAATGTCTGTGTCTCGAGCTATGTTATTGCTTTACTTACTGCCATGACTTCCATGGTCAGGCTACTTGTGGTTTCAGTGAAAGCACCAGAGTCCTCCTTCACAATTCTCCCTCCGGCCCGAGCTGTAAAGGCCCATGAGCTTCTCACATGTCGGACGACCGACCCATCTGTGTAGATAACCGCGTCACCGTCTAGCGAATTCTCGAAAATCAACGCTTGTACTTCAGCCTCAACAGCAGCCGGATTTTCTTGTCTGCATTTTCTATCTAGTTGGATGCAAACTGAAAAGGATGTGCAGAAGTCTGTTGGCACTTGCACCCACTCCTCGCCAGGTTCTAAGTCCTCAAGTGAACACACCTGTTGAAGAATGTCTTCGGCTTGACCCATCCACGACCGTCCTCTTTTTAACTTGCTGCCCTTCACCTTCCTAATTTCACTATGCAGTGGATGCTGTGTGTTTGCGTTAATTCTGAGGTAGGCGCGTGCCCTGCAATCTTGTATTCTCTCTTCAATGGTTGGAAAATCAAGAAGGTAGCGCACCGCCCTGCATGCTGTATCTCTTGTACATCCAAGAATAATGCGCATAGCTTCATTCTGTATCCTTTCCATCCTTTCTATCTGCTTATGGCTGAGAGTCAGGATTGCCATTGCATACTCCAAAACAGACATGACCAGCCCCTCGTACAGAAGACATAGATGGCGCTGCTCACAGTTTGCTGCCGCCATCACCCGCATCGCTGCCAAACCCCGCTTGGCCTTTGTTATCACCTGGTCTATGTGCACATTATAAGCAAGGCTTCGATCAAACCGTATCCCCAGGTAATTCATTGCCTGCGTTCTTTCCACCGTCTCTGAACACAGCACTACAATTGGTGTTGGAGTGTTGACAATATGATTATTCAACGAGAACCAAGTCACTGTTGCCTTTGTTGGGTTGACCATTGCCCCAGCTTCATCACACCAAGTACTTATGCGATTGAGTTCGGTTTGTAGTTCCACAGCAACCTCCTCTCTATCCTTCCCCTGACGATACACTAAAACATCATCGGCATATGACAATGTCCTGCCAGGTCCAGTGATCTGCTCACTGGTGATTCTCACTGTGTAGGCGTTGAACAGTACCGGAAATAATGGTGATCCCTGTGGTAGGCCAGGATATATTGTTGTTGGTTCCGAAGTCCAACTGCCACATCTAAAAACTACTTTCCGTTGGAAGAGGGCTGCAGCGATCCAACTAAGGAGGAATGGACTTACGTTTAGTTCGAGAAGCTGAAACATTAAAAAATCCAGTGGTACTCTGTTGTATGCGTCCTCAAGATCAATCGCTGCAGCAACGGTTTCAGTGCCTGAGTGGAAACCTTCATAGACATCCTGGGCAGAGACTGCTGCATTGGTCCAGGTTTCTCTCTTTGGACGGTACCCACCCAGGGTGGGTGGGAAAACACATTGCCTCTCTAGTTGGCTTGATATTTTCCTGGCAATTACCTTCTCCAGCAGCGTGCCTATTGTATTCTGCATGGTTATAATTCGATATCCCTGAATTTTTTTGTGGTCTTTGTCAGGCTTCGGCAAGGGAATCAGATAGCTGTGTAACCATTCCTCCTTGATGCTAGCACTCCCTATACTGTTGTTGTACATGTCTGCTAGTTTCTCTAGCTCATTGTCGGTACACCTATTTATGTCGTCGTATCTTATGCCATCAGGACCTGGAGCACTGTTTTTTGATCGTCGAAGCACAACCTTGATTTCTTTCACTGTCACTGTGTCTTCATCCGAAGTGTTCTGGGCCTTGCATCTGTCTGAGGTGACCTCCTTGGCCAGATTTCGGCCTCCCAAGTCTGTCTGGTTGCTTTGCTCAAGGTAGCGTTCAATGAGGGCTTTGCCCTTGTCCTCTTGACTACTAATGCTCTTATTCTTGACTACACCACTCATGCTTTTATGTAGTCGCCAGAACAATTTCAGTGACTTGTCTGTGCTTACCCTTTGACACAACTCTGCCCATTTTTCGCTTTTAACAACCTTGACCAGTTTTTTGAAGTAGTTTTTTTTTGTGTGCATCTCTCTTTCTAAGTGCAAGCAGGGACTAGGATGACCAGCTCTGTTCTTCTTGGCATTTTGCCATCTCCTTACAGCACTACGCTTATCCACCCAAGCCTTCTCCACCTCGAAACTCCACCACGGTGGCTGCTCCCAGCTTTTTTTCCTGCCCTGAAACGTTCTGCGCTTGTCACGTCTTATTTTACTCACCACATCTTGCCCTGTACTGTCATACTGGAACGTCTTTACCTTTAGCTTGTGCTGCCTGGTTCTGCCTTTCTCCACCAGTATGCTGCACGGGTGGTGGTCGCTGCCATGGTGTCCTAGGACACCCCATCTACACACTGTAGTGAGTGAAGATGAAACTAGCGCCAGATCAATAGCACTGTCCTCATCGCCCGGACGGCTTGCTGTCCTGGTGACACAGCCACTGTTGATACAAACCAGGTCGATGGTTTCCAGTGCAGTCTCGAGCTCCCCCCCCCCCCCCTGTGTATTGGAGGAAGTGTTTCCCCATGATCTTCCTTTAGCGTTGAAGTCACCACAGAAAATAACATTTCTCTCATGGCCTAATATGCCACTTAAGCACTGCCACTTCTGGGCGTCCACACTGGCATTGCGGGCATAAACATTAACAACCACGAATGGTATACTGGAATGAACTCTCAACGCCTGTATTTGTATATCGTCACTGTCCCAACTGGACATGTCTAGCTCTGACGCCACCATGCTGTCGCGAACGAGAATCCCCATTCCCAGATGTCGTCTGTTGTAGAAACATTTGAAGCCGGCAATTTGGAGTAGCTGATCGCTCGATGTTGAAGATGATGATAATTATATTCATGATGATGATGATGATGATGGTGGTGATGATGATGATGATGATGATGATGATGATGATGATGATGATGATGATGATGATGATGATGATGATGATGATGATGATGATGATGATGATGATGATGATGATGATGATGATGATGATGATGATGAAGGCTGTCAGTGAAGACGACGACCGACCATGACACGGACTCAACATACCAGAAAGAACTGCAGCACACAAACACACACCAGATCAGCCCAGGTTGTAAACTGAACACGAAGAGAATATTGATCTTGATCGAGGCAAGTCTTCAAGACATCTACAGTGCTGCGACTGCCGGCTGTCTGCTCCGGCGGCCATGTCTGCGTATCCCGCTTCAGCTTCCACTAATCACGTGACTGGTCTCCCAGAATCCCTCCTCAGGATGCGACGGAAGTGGTTAATTAACAACGATTGGCTCCTGGTTGCTGGTTATTGCAAAATTGGTGTTGTTAGAGAGAGATTGGGAATGCAAGAGGAAGATTGGAGATGTGAGAGGAAGATTGGGAATGTTAGAGGGAGATTGGTGCTGTCAGAGTGAACAGACCAAGAGGAAGACCGAGAGGAAAATACCTTGATGGCTTAGCCACAAGGCATGGACTAGACAGGAACACTGAGCTGATTCACGACTCTGGTGATCGAGTGAAATGGCGAGTCATGACCGCCCACGCTTTCCGGCATGGCGCATGATTGATTGATCTAGGAAATCCATGTTATAGGGAATTATCCCAGCTATCTATGATATCTATATTATAGGGAATTATCCCAGCTATCTATGACATCTATATTATAGGGAATTATCGAATGGCAACCATATATTAGGCAATTATTCCAGCCACACATCCCAGCTACCTATGGCAGTCATGTAGCAGTGTCTATCGCACCGACAACTGACACATTCCCCCCATCCAGACTGTCAGTGTGCGGCACATGGCAGCAACAACCATACACGACGCGGGACAAAGTGCCGCAGATGAGACACCAGCCACGCATACCAACCACGTGCCTTAGACAAAACACCAACCATGCATACCAACTTCGTGTCTCAGAGAAAACACCAGCCACGCATACCAACACCGTGTTTCAGACAAGACACCAGCCATGCATAACAACCTGTGCCTCCGACAAGACACCAGCCACCCATACCAACTTCGTGTCTCCAACAAGACACCAACCATGCATACCAACTTCGTGTCTCAGACAAGACACCAGCCACGCATACCAACTTCATGTCTCAGACAAGACACCAGCCACGCATACCAACAACATGTCTCAGACAAGACACCAGCCACGCATACCAACTTCGTGTCTCAGACAAAACACCAGCCACGCATACCAACTTTGTGTCTCAGATAAGACATCAGCCACGCATACCAACCCTATGTCTCAGACAAGACACCAGCCATGCATACCAACTTCGTGTCTCAGACAAGACACCAGCCACGCATACCAACTTCATGTCTCAGACAAGACACCAGCCACGCATACCAGCCTTGTGTCTCAGATAAGACATCAGCCACGCATACCAACCCTATGTCTCAGACAAGACACCAGCCACGCATACCAACAACATGTCTAAGACAAGACACCAGCCACGCATACCAACAACATGTCTCAGACAAGACACCAGCCACGCATACCAACAACATGTCTCAGACAAGACACCAGCCACGCATACCAACAACATGTTTCAGACAA
>OY992880.1:142584425-142594425 GCA_963921405.1 Cepaea hortensis
GATAGAGATGTCGGAACATTGTAGACAGAGGCAGAGAGGTAGAGATGTAGGAACATTGTAGACAGTGGCAGAGATGTAGGAACATTGTAGACAGAGGCAGAGAGGTAGAGATGTAGGAACATTGTAGACAGGGGCAGAGAGATAGAGATGTCGGAACATTGTAGACAGAGGCAGAGAGGTAGAGATGTAGGAACATTGTAGACAGAGGCAGAGAGGTAGAGATGTAGGAACATTGTAGACTGGGGCAGAGAGGTAGAGATGTAGAAACATTGTAGACAGTGGCAGAGATGTAGGAACATTGTAGACAGTGGCAGAGAGATAGAGATGTCGGAACATTGTAGACAGGGGCAGAGAGGTAGAGATGTAGGAACATTGTAGACAGAGGCAGAGAGGTAGAGATGTAGGAACATTGTAGACTGGGGCAGAGAGGTAGAGATGTAGAAACATTGTAGACAGTGGCAGAGATGTAGGAACATTGTAGACAGTGGCAGAGATGTAGGAACATTGTAGACAGTGGCAGAGAGGTAGAGATGTAGGAACATTGTAGACAGAGGCAGAGAGGTAGAGATGTAGGAACATTGTAGACTGGGGCAGAGAGGTAGAGATGTAGGAACATTGTAGACTGGGGCAGAGAGGTAGAGATGTAGAAACATTGTAGACAGTGGCAGAGATGTAGGAACATTGTAGACAGTGGCAGAGATGTAGGAACATTGTAGACTGGGGCAGAGAGGTAGAGATGTAGGAACATTGTAGACTGGGGCAGAGAGGTAGAGATGTAGGAACATTGTAGACTGGGGCAGAGAGGTAGAGATGTAGGAACATTGTAGACAGAGGCAGAGAGGTAGAGATGTAGGAACATTGTAGACTGGGGCAGAGAGGTAGAGATGTAGAAACATTGTAGACAGTGGCAGAGATGTAGGACCATTGTAGACAGTGGCAGAGATGTAGGAACATTGTAGACAGTGGCAGAGATGTAGGAACATTGTAGACAGTGGCAGAGATGTAGGAACATTGTAGACAGTGGCAGAGAGATAGAGATGTCGGAACATTGTAGACAGGGGCAGAGAGGTAGAGATGTAGGAACATTGTAGACAGAGGCAGAGAGGTAGAGATGTAGGAACATTGTAGACTGGGGCAGAGAGGTAGAGATGTAGAAACATTGTAGACAGTGGCAGAGATGTAGGAACATTGTAGACAGGGGCAGAGAGATAGAGATGTCGGAACATTGTAGACAGAGGCAGAGAGGTAGAGATGTAGGAACATTGTAGACAGAGGCAGAGAGGTAGAGATGTAGGAACATTGTAGACTGGGGCAGAGAGGTAGAGATGTAGGAACATGGTAGACTGGGGCAGAGAGGTAGAGATGTAGGAACATTGTAGACTGGGGCAGAGAGTTAGAGCTGTAGGAACATTGTAGACAGGGGCAGAGAGGTAGAGATGTAGGAACATTGTAGACAGAGGCAGAGAGGTAGAGATGTAGGAACATTGTAGACAGAGGCAGAGAGGTAGAGATGTAGGAACATTGTAGACAGAGGCAGAGATGTAGGAACATTGTAGACAGGGGCAGAGAGGTAGAGATGAGTTAACACTGTAGACATGGTCAGAGAGGTAGAGATGTAGTGAACACTGTAGACATGGTCAGAGAGGTAGAGATGTAGTGAACATCGTATACAGGGGCAGAGAGGTAGAGATGTAGGAACACTGCAGACAGAGGCAGAGAGGTAGAGATATAGGAACATTGTAGACAGAGGCAGAGATGTAGGAACATTGTAGACAGAGGCAGAGAGGTAGAGATGTAGGAACATTGTAGACAGGGGCAGAGAGATAGAGATGTCGGAACATTGTAGACAGAGGCAGAGAGGTAGAGATGTAGAAACATTGTAGACTGGGGCAGAGAGGTAGAGATGTAGGAACATTGTAGACAGAGGCAGAGAGGTAGAGATGTAGGAACATTGTAGACAGAGGCAGAGAGGTAGAGATGTAGGAACATTGTAGACAGGAACAGAGAGATAGAGATGTAGGAACATTGTAGACAGGAACAGAGAGATAGAGATGTAGGAACATTGTAGACTGGGGCAGAGAGGTAGAGATGTAGGAACATTGTAGACAGAGGCAGAGAGGTAGAGATGTAGGAACATTGTAAACAGGAACAGAGAGATAGAGATGTAGGAACATTGTAGACTGGGGCAGAGAGGTAGAGATGTAGGAACATTGTAGACAGAGGCAGAGAGGTAGAGATGTAGAAACATTGTAGACAGGGTCAGAGAGATAGAGATGTAGGAACATTGTAGACAGAGGCAGAGAGGTAGAGATGTAGGAACATTGTAGACAGAGGCAGAGAGGTAGAGATGTAGGAACATTGTAGACAGAGGCAGAGAGGTAGAGATGTAGGAACATTGTAGACAGAGGCAGAGATGTAGGAACATTGTAGACAGAGGCAGAGAGGTAGAGATGTAGGAACATTGTAGACAGAGGCAGAGAGGTAGAGATGTAGGAACATTGTAGACAGAGGCAGAGAGGTAGAGATGTAGGAACATTGTAGACAGAGGCAGAGATGTAGGAACATTGTAGACAGAGGCAGAGAGGTAGAGATGTAGGAACATTGTAGACAGAGGCAGAGAGGTAGAGATGTAGGAACATTGTAGACAGAGGCAGAGATGTAGGAACATTGTAGACAGAGGCAGAGAGGTAGAGATGTAGGAACATTGTAGACAGAGGCAGAGATGTCGGAACATTGTAGACAGAGGCAGAGAGGTATAGATGTAGGAACATTGTAGACAGAGGCAGAGAGGTAGAGATGTAAGAACACTGTAGAAAGGGCCGGAGAGGTAGAGATGAGTTAACACTGTAGACATGGTCAGAGAGGTAGAGATGTAGGAACATTGTAGACAGGGGCAGAGAGGTAGAGATGTAGGAACATTGTAGACAGAGGCAGAGATGTAGGAACATTGTAGGCAGGGGCAGAGAGGTAGAGATGAGTTAACACTGTAGACATGGTCAGAGAGGTAGAGATGTAGTGAACATTGTAGACAGGGGCAGAGAGGTAGAGATGTAGGAACATTACAGACAGAGGCAGAGAGGTAGAGATATAGGAACATTGTAGACAGAGGCAGAGATGTAGGAACATTGTAGACAGAGGCAGAGAGGTAGAGATGTAGGAACATTGTAGACAGAGGCAGAGAGGTAGAGATGTGGGAACATTGTAGACAGAGGCAGAGATGTAGGAACATTGTAGACAGAGGCAGAGAGGTAGAGATGTAGGAACATTGTAGACAGGGGCAGAGAGGTAGAGATGTAGGAACATTGTAGACAGGGTCAGAGAGATAGAGATGTCGGAACATTGTAGACATAGGCAGAGGGGTAGAGATGTAGGAACATTGTAGACAGAGGCAGAGAGGTAGAGATGTAGGAACATTGTAGACAGAGGCAGAGATGTAGGAACATTGTAGACAGAGGCAGAGATGTAGGAACATTGTAGACAGAGGCACAGAGGTAGAGATGTAGGAGCATTGTAGACAGGGGCAGAGAGGTAGAGATGTAGGATATTGTAGACAGGGGGCAGAGAGGTAGAGATGCGATAACACTTTAGAAATGGGCAGGGAGATAGAGATGTAGGACATTGTAGACAGGGACAGAGAAGTAGAGATGCAGGACATTGTCGACAGGAGGAGAGAGGTAGAGATGTAGGAACATTGTAGACAGGGGCAGCGAGATAGAGATGTAGGAACATTGTCAACAGGAGGAGAGAGGTAGAGATGTAGGAACATTGTAGACAGGGGCAGAGAGGTAGAGATATTGGAACACTGTAGACAGGGGGCATAGAGGTAGAGATGTAGGAAGATTGTAGACAGTAGTAGTGAGGTTGAGACAAAAGACAGTCCTGTACAACATATTTCTGCGGCTGTGACGATTCCAGTGTCACTCGTGTGTGACACTAATGTCTTGGATATTATATGTTACATAGAGGCTATACTTTTGTATGGATGTGAAGCGTGGGCAATGAGCAGTCAAGTTGAAAAACATCTGATGGCTGTGGAAATGTGTTTTCTGAGGAAAATGCAAAGATACCATAGTCAGACAGAAAAACCAATGAACAAGTCTTAGAAGAAGCAAATGAAAATAGTAAATTGATGAGAGAAATTAGACGCAGCCAGTCAGATTTGTTGGGCATGTTATGAAAAGAAATAAATTAAAGAACTTGGTTACAACTGGCAAGATCGAAGGGAAAAGAACCAGGGAAAGACAGAGAAGTAAATACCTGGATGTCTTGGCCACATGGCATGGCCGAGACAGGAACAATTAGCTGATCCACAACTCTGGTGATCGAGTGAAATGGCGAATCATGACCACCCACGCTTACAGGCATGGGACATGACGGATTCTTCTTCTTCTTCTTCTTTTATTGCGTTCATCTGGAGTGTTCTTTTTTTCAAACGTATTTGCGATGTGTCTAAGTTAGGCCCCCTTGGTCCGAAGTCCTTAGGCTAATACATCCGACTTTAGCGTGCATTTTTTTAACCAGGTTAGCATTCCTGGGGGACTCTCACTGTTGAGGTGCCGTCCACATACAAGCTGGTCAAGTTAGAACAGTCGCAGACTTCACGGTCAACCCTCAAGGGAAGGCAGGGGCAGTCCATGGGCACTTTCCGCCATCCAAGGAGGCTTCCATAATTGCATAGCCGAGACATAGCGCTCTGGTACAGGGCTCACCCAAGAAATCGTCACGCCCTCAACATGGCTGTTTTAATTCCCCACTTCCATATATTGGGCGTTTCGTTCGCCACAAGCCGCTCCCCGCACAAACCACGAACTGTCATCTGCAGAAGAGTTCCAAAAGGCGAGCTTTCGGATCGGATGTGTACCCGGAAAACAAGATTGTCAGAGTTGTTCCTGCCCAAAATCAACACAGAGTTGTTCCTGCCCAAAATCAACACAGAGTTGTTCCTGCCCAAAATCAACACAGAGTTGTTCCTGCCCAAAATCAACACAGAGTTGTTCCTGCCCAAAATCAACACAGAGTTGTTCCTGCCCAAAATCAACACAGAGTTGTTTCGGACAGAAGACAAAATAATCATGCATTCCGGAACTTCGGGAAATAATGGCATGCGCAGTAGAAGAGCCATGTGTGTGAGATTGTCTGTCTGAGGTGTAGTCTGCACTTCGGTTGTCGCAGTAGAAGAGCCATGTGTGTGAGATTGTCTGTCTGAGGTGTAGTCTGCACTACGGTTGTCGCAGTAGAAGAGCCATGTGTGTGAGATTGTCTGTCTGAGGTGTAGTCTGCACTTCGGTTGTCGCAGTAGAAGACGATAGTGTGTCTGTTGTTTAGTCTGCACTACGGTTGTCGCAGTAGAAGAGCCATATGTGTGTGATTGTCTGTCTGAGGTGTAGTCTGCACTTCGGTTGTCGCAGTAGAAGACGATAGTGTGTCTGTTGTTTAGTCTGCACTACGGTTGTCGCAGTAGAAGAGCCATATGTGTGTGATTGTCTGTCTGAGGTGTAGTCTGCACTTCGGTTGTCGCAGTAGAAGACGATAGTGTGTCTGTTGTTTAGTCTGCACTACGGTTGTCGCAGTAGAAGAGCCATATGTGTGTGATTGTCTGTCTGAGGTGTAGTCTGTACTTCGGTTGTCGCAGTAGAAGACGATAGTGTGTCTGTTGTTTAGTCTGCACTACGGTTGTCGCAGTAGAAGAGCCATATGTGTGTGATTGTCTGTCTGAGGTGGAGTCTGTACTTCGGTTGTCGCAGTAGTAGAGCCATGTGTGTGAGATTGTCTGTCTGAGGTGTAGTCTGCACTTCGGTTGTCGCAGTAGAAGACGATAGTGTGTCTGTTGTTTAGTCTGCACTACGGTTGTCGCAGTAGAAGAGCCATATGTGTGTGATTGTCTGTCTGAGGTGTAGTCTGCACTTCGGTTGTCGCAGTAGAAGACGATAGTGTGTCTGTTGTTTAGTCTGCACTACGGTTGTCGCAGTAGAAGAGCCATATGTGTGTGATTGTCTGTCTGAGGTGTAGTCTGTACTTCGGTTGTCGCAGTAGAAGACGATAGTGTGTCTGTTGTTTAGTCTGCACTACGGTTGTCGCAGTAGAAGAGCCATATGTGTGTGATTGTCTGTCTGAGGTGGAGTCTGTACTTCGGTTGTCGCAGTAGTAGAGCCATGTGTGTGAGATTGTCTGTCTGAGGTGTAGTCTGCACTTCGGTTGTCGCAGTAGAAGACGATAGTGTGTCTGTTGTTTAGTCTGCACTACGGTTGTCGCAGTAGAAGAGCCATATGTGTGTGATTGTCTGTCTGAGGTGTAGTCTGCACTTCGGTTGTCGCAGTAGAAGACGATAGTGTGTCTGTTGTTTAGTCTGCACTACGGTTGTCGCAGTAGAAGAGCCATATGTGTGTGATTGTCTGTCTGAGGTGTAGTCTGCACTTCGGTTGTCGCAGTAGAAGACGATAGTGTGTCTGTTGTTTAGTCTGCACTACGGTTGTCGCAGTAGTAGAGCCATGTGTGTGTGATTGTCTGTCTGAGGTGTAGTCTGCACTTCGGTTGTCGCAGTAGAAGACGATAGTGTGTCTGTTGTTTAGTCTGCACTACGGTTGTCGCAGTAGAAGAGCCATATGTGTGTGATTGTCTGTCTGAGGTGTAGTCTGCACTTCGGTTGTCGCAGTAGAAGACGATAGTGTGTCTGTTGTTTAGTCTGCACTACGGTTGTCGCAGTAGAAGAGCCATATGTGTGTGATTGTCTGTCTGAGGTGTAGTCTGCACTTCGGTTGTCGCAGTAGAAGACGATAGTGTGTCTGTTGTTTAGTCTGCACTACGGTTGTCGCAGTAGTAGAGCCATGTGTGTGTGATTGTCTGTCTGAGGTGTAGTCTGCACTTCGGTTGTCGCAGTAGAAGACGATAGTGTGTCTGTTGTTTAGTCTGCACTACGGTTGTCGCAGTAGAAGAGCCATATGTGTGTGATTGTCTGTCTGAGGTGTAGTCTGCACTTCGGTTGTCGCAGTAGAAGACGATAGTGTGTCTGTTGTTTAGTCTGCACTACGGTTGTCGCAGTAGTAGAGCCATGTGTGTGTGATTGTCTGTCTGAGGTGTAGTCTGCACTTCGGTTGTCGCAGTAGAAGACGATAGTGTGTCTGTTGTTTAGTCTGCACTTCGGTTGTCGCAGTAGTAGAGCCATGTGTGTGTGATTGTCTGTCTGAGGTGTAGTCTGCACTTCGGTTGTCGCAGTAGAAGACGATAGTGTGTCTGTTGTTTAGTCTGCACTACGGTTGTCGCAGTAGTAGAGCCATGTGTGTGTGATTGTCTGTCTGAGGTGTAGTCTGCACTTCGGTTGTCGCAGTAGAAGACGATAGTGTGTCTGTTGTTTAGTCTGCACTACGGTTGTCGCAGTAGTAGAGCCATGTGTGTGTGATTGTCTGTCTGAGGTGTAGTCTGCACTTCGGTTGTCGCAGTAGAAGACGATAGTGTGTCTGTTGTTTAGTCTGCACTACGGTTGTCGCAGTAGTAGAGCCATGTGTGTGTGATTGTCTGTCTGAGGTGTAGTCTGCACTTCGGTTGTCGCAGTAGAAGACGATAGTGTGTCTGTTGTTTAGTCTGCACTTCGGTTGTCGCAGTAGTAGAGCCATGTGTGTGTGATTGTCTGTCTGAGGTGTAGTCTGCACTTCGGTTGTCGCAGTAGAAGACGATAGTGTGTCTGTTGTTTAGTCTGCACTACGGTTGTCGCAGTAGTAGAGCCATGTGTGTGTGATTGTCTGTCTGAGGTGTAGTCTGCACTTCGGTTGTCGCAGTAGAAGACGATAGTGTGTCTGTTGTTTAGTCTGCACTACGGTTGTCGCAGTAGTAGAGCCATGTGTGTGATTGTCTGTCTGAGGTGTAGTCTGCACTTCGGTTGTCGCAGTAGAAGACGATAGTGTGTCTGTTGTTTAGTCTGCACTACGGTTGTCGCAGTAGTAGAGCCATGTGTGTGAGATAGTCTGTCTGAGGTGTAGTCTGCACTTCGGTTGTCGCAGTAGAAGACGATAGTGTGTCTGTTGTTTAGTCTGCACTACGGTTGTCGCAGTAGTAGAGCCATGTGTGTGAGATGCTGTGTCTGAGGTGTAGTCTGCACTTCGGTTGTTGCAGTAGAAGACGATAGTGTGTCTGTTGTTTAGTCTGCACTACGGTTGTCGCAGTAGTAGAGCCATGTGTGTGAGATAGTCTGCTGAGGTGTAGTCTGCACTTCGGTTGTCGCAGTAGAAGACGATAGTGTGTCTGTTGTTTAGTCTGCACTACGGTTGTCGCAGTAGTAGAGCCATGTGTGTGAGATAGTCTGTCTGAGGTGTAGTCTGTACTTCGGTTGTTGCAGTAGAAGACGATAGTGTGTCTGTTGTTTAGTCTGCACTACGGTTGTTGCAATAGTAGAGCCATGTGTGTGAGATAGTCTGTCTGAGGTGTAGTCTGCACTTCGGTTGTCGCAGTAGAAGACGATAGTGTGTCTGTTGTTTAGTCTGTACTTCGGTTGTCGCAGTAGTAGAGCCATGTGTGTGAGATAGTCTGTCTGAGGTGTAGTCTGTACTTCGGTTGTCGCAGTAGAAGACGATAGTGTGTCTGTTGTTTAGTCTGCACTTCGGTTGTCGCAGTAGTAGAGCCATGTGTGTGAGATAGTCTGTCTGAGGTGTAGTCTGTACTTCGGTTGTCGCAGTAGAAGACGATAGTGTGTCTGTTGTTTAGTCTGTACTTCGGTTGTCGCAGTAGTAGAGCCATGTGTGTGAGATAGTCTGTCTGTTATGGAGTCTGTACTTCGGTTGTCGCAGTAGTAGAGCCATGTGTGTGAGATAGTCTGTCTGTTATGGAGTCTGTACTTCGGTTGTCGCAGTAGAAGAGCCATGTGTGTGAGATAGTCTGTCTGTTATGGAGTCTGTACTTCGGTTGTCGCAGTAGTAGAGCCATGTGTGTGAGATAGTCTGTCTGAGGTGTAGTCTGCACTTCGGTTGTTGCAGTAGAAGACGATAGTGTGTCTGTTGTTTAGTCTGCACTACGGTTGTCGCAGTAGAAGAGCCATGTGTGTGAGATAGTCTGTCTGAGGTGTAGTCTGCACTTCGGTTGTTGCAGTAGAAGACGATAGTGTGTCTGTTGTTTAGTCTGTACTTCGGTTGTCGCAGTAGAAGAGCCATGTGTGTCAGATAGTCTGTCTGAGGTGTAGTCTGCACTTCGGTTGTTGCAGTAGAAGACAATAGTGTGTCTGTTGTTTAGTCTGCACTACGGTTGTCGCAGTAGAAGAGCCATGTGTGTGAGATAGTCTGTCTGGGGTGTAGTCTGCACTTCGGTTGTTGCAGTAGAAGACGATAGTGTGTCTGTTGTTTAGTCTGCACTACGGTTGTCGCAGTAGAAGAGCCATGTGTGTGAGATAGTCTGTCTGAGGTGGAGTCTGTACTTCGGTTGTCGCAGTAGAAGAGCCATGTGTGTGAGATAGTCTGTCTGAGGTGGAGTCTGTACTTCGGTTGTCGCAGTAGAAGACGATAGTGTGTCTGTTGTTTAGTCTGCACTACGGTTGTCGCAGTAGTAGAGCAATGTGTGTGAGATAGTCTGTCTGAGGTGTAGTCTGCACTTCGGTTGTTGCAGTAGAAGACAATAGTGTGTCTGTTGTTTAGTCTGCACTACGGTTGTCGCAGTAGAAGAGCCATGTGTGTGAGATAGTCTGTCTGGGGTGTAGTCTGCACTTCGGTTGTTGCAGTAGAAGACGATAGTGTGTCTGTTGTTTAGTCTGCACTACGGTTGTCGCAGTAGAAGAGCCATGTGTGTGAGATAGTCTGTCTGAGGTGGAGTCTGTACTTCGGTTGTCGCAGTAGAAGAGCCATGTGTGTGAGATAGTCTGTCTGAGGTGGAGTCTGTACTTCGGTTGTCGCAGTAGAAGACGATAGTGTGTCTGTTGTTTAGTCTGCACTACGGTTGTCGCAGTAGTAGAGCAATGTGTGTGAGATAGTCTGTCTGAGGTGTAGTCTGCACTTCGGTTGTCGCAGTAGAAGACGATAGTGTG
>OY992880.1:142596925-142706925 GCA_963921405.1 Cepaea hortensis
TGTTGTTGTTGTTGTTGTTGTACAAGTGAAGGTCATTTGGCTTAATCTGTATTGTTATTGTACAAGTGAGGGTCATTTGGTAGAATGCTTGTTATTGTTGTTATTGTTTTTGTTGTTGTTTTTGTTGTATCAGTGAGAGTCATTTGGTAGAATCTGTGTTAATGGTGTTGATTTTGTTGTACCAGCGGGGATTAGTTGGAAGAATGTGACTTTTTATATATTGAATTTGTTGTTGTTGTTGTTGTTGTTGTTGTTGTTGTTGTTGTTGTTGTTGTTGTTGTTGTTGTTGTTGTTGTTGTTGTTGTTGTAAAGGTGACTGTTAGCTTGTAGGATCCTTGTTGTTGTTGTTGATGGCTTGTCACAGAGTACTTCCTCCCACACTGCGCTTCCGGTTGGTGAAGCACAAGTTCCAATCTTCAGCGCATCCAGACTTGTATCATGTCTATGACCTACTAAGTGTGCAGAGACTTTCTGATAATCCGATCGTCAGATAACCCGAATTAGCGAGTGATGGAGTCGCCACACAAGAACATCCATCTTAACTTGACCTGCGATGTATCAACACCATCCATCATAACTAAACATGCGATCCAACAACACCAACCACCTTGACATGACTTTCGATGTAACAATACAATTACAATCTTGACTTGATCTATGATCTATCAGTCAATAAAATCTTGACTTGGTCTATGATCTAACAGCACAAGCAGGCTTGACTTGACTTACCAGCCAACAGCCCACGCAGTCCAGACTTGACTTACCATTCAACAAACTATGCAGCCCAGACTTGACCTACCATTCAACAGCCAATGCAGCCCAGATTTGACTTACCATTCAGCAACCTATGCAGCCCAGACTTGACCTACCATTCAACTGCCCATGCAGCCCAGATTTGACTTACCATTCAGCAACCTATGCAGCCCAGACTTGACCTACCATTCAACTGCCCATGCAGCCCAGACTTGACCTACCATTCAACTGCCCATGCAGCCCAGATTTGACCTACCATTCAACAGCCCATGCAGCCCAGACTTGACCTACCATGAAACATCCCAAACCACTTTGAATCGGTCCATCGTCTAATGCACATGTGTCAAACTCAAGGCGCGAAGACACATACGACCCGCCGTACAATCATATCAAGCCCCAGAGGAACGTACAAATATATTCGGCCCAAGAGAGAATTTTAGGGAAAATTATTTTGTTATGGACAGGATATAAAGTACAAATCAAATTCCCTAATCAGGAGCCTTCCGAATGATAGGCTACCTGAGAGCGTTCTCGCTTCGATCAGAATAAGCGAAAATAAAAGTTGTGTAGTGAGTTAAGTGTTCGTCTTTAGTCGTTGGATCAACATCACGGCACACGGTTTAACCCATAAGTGCTCCGTTTTCCTCCTAACTCAAACCTGAGTCTGGAGAAACTCCGCTCAATGCACGAACTCCGTTGCATCGGCGAGGATCCTGAAATACTTTGGGTAGATTTTTAACTCGACGTTTTACCCGGGCAGCGTCGTTAGGCTACTCTTTTTCGATTTCCAACTGCCAAGGGATTTTCTACGTGCGCAACAATACACACGGGAGTCCGATCTCACTACCCAGAGACCAGGGGAAATTTTATTACTGGAAGTCCAGGTGGATGTTTTAAATAAATCCCGGTCCTCACCGGGGCCTGAACCCGGGACCTCCAGCACTCGAGGCGGACACCATACCTCGAGACCACTCAGCCAGCAACGTTCAGATGCTCGGTTTGGATTGGCGCATAAAAAAATGAAAGTAGTGAAATGCCCGGATATTACATTATATACCTTTTCCCGCTACGGCTAACCTGATATCAATCAAGCGTCTGTCGGTAGAAGTACAATATTTTAAAATCAAAGCTGGCCTTTAAAATAGCCAAGAGAAAGGTTGATTCTGAAAACAGAGCCTTTCAAAGCCACTGGGAGGCTGAATATACGTTTACTGATATTGACGGTAAACCTGTGTGACTAATTTGTGGAGATAATGTGGCTGTGATCAAAGAATATAATCTGAGACGGCACTACGAGACTAAACATCAAGACAAGTTAAACATCCTAAATGCAGAGCAGAAGCTACATAATGTAGAAGAATTGAAGAGGCATTTAACATCACAGCAGATGTTTTTCAATAAAGCAAAATCACAAACTGAAGCAAGTTTTATTGTGTCAGAGGAGATCGCAAAATCAGGCCAACCATTTACAGAAGGATAGTTTCTGAAGCGCTGCATGGTGAAAGTGTGTGACGTCTTGTGTTCAGACAACAAGCAGTTTTCAAAGGGAAGCCTTAGCAGAAATACGATTGTTGATCGGGTTTGGGATATGGCAACTGATGTGAAAACACAGCTGATCCGAAAAGGCAAAGACTATGTTGCATTCTCCATTGCTGTCGATGAAAGTAATGACACGACTGACCCTGCACAGCTCGCCATCTTCATCCGTTTGAATGTTACAGAAGAACTATTGGACATGAAATCCATGCATGGGACAACGACAGGAAAAGACATTTTTGACAACGTATGTCAAATTTTAACCAACATGAACCTGCCTTGGGACAAACTCGTTGGAGGATCTCCGGCGATGTGTGGCGAAAAAAAGTGGACTAGTTGGAAGGATGCTATTAAAGATGCAAGAGAACTGTACTGGTGAATTGATAGCATATCACCGCATCATACACCAAGGATCGCTGTGTGGTAAAGTCCTCAACATGGAAGATGTAATGAGCATTGTAACACAAACCGTCAACTTTATCAGGTATATTAAAGTTTAAAAAAAGTTTTAATTTTCGACTTAATGAATGTTTATCCTGTACGGCCCGCAACCTTACGTGTGGTTTGAGTTTTGGCCCGCTGAGTGATTGAGTTTGACACCCCTGGTCTCATGGATCAGCCATCGTGGCGTAACCTATCATTTAGCAGTGTAAGCAATCTTGACTTGACCTAGCAACTAAACGCCTAAGTCATCTTGACTTGACCTACGATCTACAAACACAAGTTTGTATCTAAAAAGAAACGTAAACTTGATGGAATTTAATCGCCTCACAGAACAGAAACGATCAATATTCATTAACTTGCCACGAGCCAGTATATCTGCTATCACATTTTGTCTAAAATCCAGTTGAAGATCTTATTGCAACATGATGTCCTTTTTGTGAAATAGCTGTGATCATCTACAGTGTGCCTAATTAGCAACATTTTCCGTGTCATCAAAAACTAGAAATTAAGAGGATAGAAAGAACATAGATTCTGCCATTAAAGTCATCAATTTGTGGATTCGGAATTACGGTTCTGCTAGAGATGAGACTTTGCTAATAAAGTATGCTTGTCAATAGTTCTGCTCATGTGGTTATCATGTTTTATTTCTTCTTCTTCTTCTTCTTCTTCTTCTTCTTCTTCTTCTTCTTCTTCTTCTTCTTCTTCTTCTTCTTCTTCTTCTTCTTCTTCTTCTTCTTCTTCTTCTTCTTCTTCTTCTTCTTCTTCTTCTTCTTCTTCTTCTTCTTCTTCTTCTTCTTCTTCTTCTTCTTCTTCTTCTTCTTCTTCTTCTTCTTCTTCTTCTTCTTCTTCTTCTTCTTCTTCTTCTTCTTCTTCTTCTTCTTCTTCTTCTTTTTCTTCTTCTTCTTCTTCTTCTTCTTCTTCTTCTTCTTCTTCTTCTTCTTCTTCTTCTTCTTCTTCTTCTTCTTCTTCTTCTTCTTCTTCTTCTTCTTCTTCTTCTTCTTCTTCTTCTTCTTCTTCTTCTTCTTCTTCTTCTTCTTCTTCTTCTTCTTCTTCTTCTTCTTCTTCTTCTTCTTCTTCTTCTTCTTCTTCTTCTTCTTCTTCTTCTTCTTCTTCTTCTTCTTCTTCTTCTTCTTCTTCTTCGAGGATATGTGGGTGGATGATTGTTGGTCGGTTATGGGATGGTGGGGGATACATATGTGGGTGGGGAGATGTGGGTGTGCGGGATATGTGGTGAGCGGGAGATGTATGCAGGTGGGGGTGGTTGTGGGTGTGGGGATGTGTGTGTGTGGGTGAGGAATGTGTGTGGTTGTGGGATGTTTGGGTGGATGGGTGGTGAGTGTGTGTGGATGGGTAGGTGTGTGAGTGAGGGATATGTGGGTGAATGTGTTTGTGGGGGTGTGAGGGATGTGTTTAGTTTGGGGATGGATGTGTGATGGGTGTGGGTGATGGATGCGGGGATGTGTGTGTGGGAGGGCGATGTGTCTGGGTGGGTGGGGGTGTGTGTGACTGGATGGGGTATGAATGTGTGGGTGGTGAGGGTGATTGTAGATGGGGATGTGTGGGTGGGTAGGAGATTGTGGGAGATGTGTGTGTGTGGGTGAGGGATGTGTCTTGGGGATGTGTTTGGGTGTGGTCTTGTGTGGGAGGGAAGCTGGGTGTGGATAAAGGATGTGTGTGTGGGGGGGTGTGGTTGGGTGTGGGTGTGCGGGTGGGTGTTGATGTGTTTGAAGGCGGGGGATGTGTGTTTGGATGGGTGGTTGGGGTGTGTGAGTGTGGGTGGGTAGATGGGAGATGTATGTGTTGATGAGTGGGTGAGGGATGTGTGGGTGTTAGTGGTTGTGGGATAAGTACGTGTGTGGAGGGATGTGTGAGGGGGATCAGTATATGGGTGGAGGATGTGTATTTGGTTTGGGTATGCGTGGATGGGAGGTGTGTGTTTGTGAATGGAGGATGTGTTGGTGGGTTTGGATGTGTGTGAGAGATGTGTGTATGGGATGTGTGTATGGGTGGGGAGATGTGTGTGTGGGTGGGTGGGGATGTGTGTATATGGGTAGGGTTGTGTGGTTAATGGATGTGTGGTTAAGGGATGTTTGATTTCGGGATGGGTGTGTGAAGGATGTGTGGATGGGTAGAAGATATGTGGGTGGGTGAGTGTGTGTAGGTTAGGAGATGGTGGAGGATGTTTGTATGGGTGGGCTCGGGATCTGTGAGTGGGCTGGGGGAGATGAGAGATTATGTGGGTGGGTGCGGAATTTGTGTGTGGGTAGGTGAGGGATATGTGAGATGGCGGGGAGATGTCTATGTGCGTGGGAGATGTGTGGTTGAGGGATGTGTGTTTGGCTGGGTGGTTGGAGGTGTGTGGATGGAGGAGGATATGTGGGTGTGTGATTGTTGGTGGGTAATGGATAGGGTGGAGGATATGTGAGTGGGTGGGGAGATGTGTGTGGTTGGGGGATGTGTGAGTTGGGGAATATATGTGTCCTTTCGGTGTGGGTGGATGGGATGTGTGGTTGGTGAGAGTGTGTGTGGGTGGGGAGATGTGTAGGTGTGGGGATGTGTGGGGGAATGTATGTGTGCCTGAGGTGTGTGTGTGTGTGGTTGGGTGAGGGATGTGTGGGTGAATGGGGTATGTGTGGGTGGGTGGTGGATGTGTCTCATAACATGGTAATATGCATTGTTTATGTTTACAAAATTAATTTGACAATGTTTTTCCTATGCACTATTGATGAACGAAAGATGAATGATTGGAAGGGCCGAATGTAAGACAGGCCCGCGTGCCCAATTTGTTACCTTTTGAAAATAAAATCCGTTCGTTCATTCGTTCGGTCGTTCTTCTTCTTCTTCCTCTTCGTTTTTCTCTTCTCCTTCCTCTTGTTCTTCCTCTTCTTCTTCCTCTTCTTCTTCCTCTTCTTCTTCCTCTTCGGGGATGTGTGAGAGGTGGGGGAGGTGTGGGATGTGCAGGTGGATGACGGATGTATGTGAGGATGGGGGATGTGTTTTTGGCTGGGTGGTTGGGGTGTGTGTGGGTGGGAGGGTAGATGAGAGATGCATGTGTTGATGGGCGGGTGGGTGATGTGTGGGTATGAGTGGTTGATGGATGAGTACGTGAGTGGGTGGATGTGTGTGAGAGATGAGTGTATGGTTGGGGGATGTGTGTGTTTGTGGGAAGATGTGCGTGAGCGGCGGATGTATGTGGGTGGGGTATATGTGGGTGGTGGGGTGTGTGTGGGTGGTGGGGTGTGTGTGGGTGGTTAGGGTGTGTGTGGGTGGGAGTGTAGATGAGAGATGCATGTGTTGATGGGCGGGTGGGTGATGTGTGGGTGTGAGTGGTTCATGGATGAGTATGTGAGTGGGTGGATGTGTGTGAGAGATGAGTGTATGGTTGGGGGATGTGTGTGTTTGTGGGAAGATGTGCGTGACCGGCGGATGTGTGTGGGTGGGGTATATGTGGGTGGTTGGGTGTGTGTGGGTGGGAGGTGTGTGTTTTTTTGGGTGTTTATGGGTGGGGGATATGTGTGGGGAGATGTGTTTGTGGGTGGGGATGTGTTGTATAGGTGGGGGATGTGTAGTTGAGAGGTGGCGGATATTGGGTGGGTGTAGTTTGGCTGATGTGTGTGTGGGTGGGTGAGGAAAATTGTGAGGGTGCGGGATGTATGTGTGGATAGGTGCGGGATGTGTGGGTTGACGGGGGTATGTGTGTGTGATTTTGTGATATGTGTTTTGCTGGGTGGTTGCGGGTGTGTGGGTGGGTGGTGGAGAATATGTGGGTGGGTGTGTGCGTGTCGGTTATGGGATGGGTGGGGGATGTATGTGTGGGTTGGGAAATGTGTGTGGGTGGGGGATCAGTGGGTTTGTAGCGGCATGTATGTTTGCCTGAGACTGTGTGAGTGCGTGGAGGTATGTGTGGGTGGGTGGGGGTGTGGTGGGTGGGGGATGTGTGGGTGGCTGAGGGATGTGTGGGTGGCTGCGGGGCGTGAGGGTGGATGGGGGATGTGTCTCACAGCATTGCAATATGCACTGTTTATGTTTACAACTTTCATTTGACAATGGTTTTTTTAATGTACCTTGCGTAATATGCATTGTTTATGCTTACAACATCCATTTGACAATGTTTGTTTTTTCCCTTTGTAAATGTAACATGCACATTTGATGAATGAAAGACGAGTGATCGAAAGGGCCGAATGTAATACGGGCCTGCTTGCCCAATTTGTTACCCTTTTAAAATAAAGTTTGTTCGTTCGTTCGTTCTTCTTCTTCTTCCTCTTCTTCTTCTTCTTCTTCTTCTTCTTCTTCTTCTTCTTCTTCTTCTTCTTCTTCTTCTTCTTCTTCTTCTTCTTCTTTGAGAAAGATAGTCTGATGTGAGACAGGCAATGCAAAAGCTAGTCTGATGTGAGACAGACAATGTAGAAACTAGCCTGAATTGGCACAGACAATGAGAAAGCTGATCTGATGTGGCACAGACATTGAGAAAGCCAATCTGATGTGGGACAGACAATAAGAAACTAGCCTGATGTGAGACAGACAATGAGAAAGCTAGTCTGATGTGAGACAGACACTGAACAGGCTGAACAACCAGATACCAGGGACGGCAACCATTAGGCCAGGCTGCAGGCTCCGACATTGAACTTGTCCAGGCATCTGTTGCTACAAGCCAGGCCCTGTGGTCTCCAGTCGGGTTCTCCGTGCAACAGTTTCCGCAATCCCTGGAACCGTCCAACTAAATTCCATTGTCTTTCAGGGATTAGTCGATTTACTTTCCGCTCCGCCCCTCCTCCCAACCAAGCCTAGCTTCCTCCCTTCCTCCACCCAGCCAAGCCTAGCTCCACTCCCAGATATCTCCCTCCCTCCCTCCGTGCGAGGAGAACTCTCTTGTTGTCTCCCGGAAGTTGAAGGTAGTGGAACGCGCGCGGTACACGCGAAGAGAGGCGAGCAGACGTGGAGACCAGGGTTGGTGTGAGTGAGCGCCTGGCGCACGGACAGCAACAAATAGTTTCCTAGCCTAGCTTGATACGCACCTTGTCGTGATAAACCATTTGGATTTCTTCAATCATCTACCTACAGTGGTCGGCACCGATCCCGACCAAACATTGTGTTGTGTAAAATTAAAGTGAATACACCTGTCAACTGTATGTGTTGTCATTACGTGAACCAGCAACGGCCTGCGTGGCTGGACATCCAACTACGCACCGACATGCAAGCAGTAGGGCGGCAACTTAGCTCGCCTAAACCCAGCAACAGGTAACATTGACGAAGGTAAGCCAGGCTCGGACGCTGGATCCAGCCCAAGCCTGTTCTCGACGTCATCAGTGTGTGAGATCGTTCTTGTCAGGTTCCCCGGGGCCAGCCTAGGCTGCTGGATCGCCAGGACGGACCACAATCTACGCCATTTCTTGGATTATCTCATCTGTACATCAAGACTGGGCACTTGATCGCGTGTGTAAATCATCAGATTCATATCTGTGATAGAATTATTCGCGGGTTGCTCGGTGCCAGTCGCCATGGCCTGGATGTCTCCGAGTTCTATACCTAGCTGATATAGTCGCCATTATTTGTGTATATTGCGAAACTGTGACAACGACAACAACAATAATATCAGCGTTGTGTAGTGTATGTGGCAATCACCGAGTCAGTTGTTGCTGTTGTGTATTTCCAACCTTTTCTGCTGTCAGCCTCCAAGGTGTGTCCCTTCTGGGTTGTGCTGGAGTATCGGCTTCCCCGCCAGAGCGTGAGTATGTTGTTGCACTAAAGCTACTTGTTCTTGGCTGTCGCACGGTCGCCTTTCCAGTGACAACTCTGACACGACATGTCATCTCTCTGGATTATTTCTCAGATGAGTCGGCACGCTGAGTGCTAAGCCTCTGAAACTGAAGCGCTACATGGCCGAGGAATCCAGCGGGGCAGGGTACATCCCTGTCCCGCTAATCCTGGAGGTCAGTGAGCCTGGGGCCGGCAGTGACAGACCCCGCTCTGAGATCAACAGCGCCGACTACCCTCACAGTGAGGGCAGCCAGGGATTGCCCGGAGACGGCGAGTTATCAGACTGCGTGGTGGATGAAGCCACTCCTCTACGCATGGAGGTGTCCGACAATAGTCTGTCTACAACTGGGCCCTCCAAGACACACAACGACAACCAGGAAGATGGTGGCTCTGAACTGAACAAGTCAGTGCCACCACCAGAAGGTGCTGTCGAGCACCACAACTCACAGCAAATGCACTCTGACACAGAACAGCAGCAGCAGCAAGGTGAAGCAGAGTCGGAAGAGGATCTGCTGTTTCCCGGATTTGTCCCCAAGACCTTCTATATCTTGTCGCAGACCAATTTTGTGAGATTCTGGTGTCTGCGCTGCATCACCTGGCCATATCCTTTTGTTTCGCACATTGATGGATGTTTGTCAGATTGTCGGATGTCTGTTGTTGGATGTTTGTTGTTAGATGTTTGTTATCAGATGTCTGTTGTTGGATGTTTGTTGTTAGATGTTTGTTATCGGATGTCTGTTGTTGGATGTTTGTTGTTAGATGTTTGTTATTGGATTCTGTCGTTGGATGTTTGTGAGATTGTTGCATGGTTATGACATTGTTGGATTTTGAAATTTTGGGATGTTTGGTTGTAGATGTTTCTAAGATTCTTGGATGGTTTTGAGATTGTTAGATGTTTTTGAAATTGTTGGATGGTTTTGAGATTGTTAGATGTTTTTGAAATTGTTGGATGTTTGTTTTTAGATGTTTGTGAAATTGTTAGATGTTTGTTTTTAGATGTTTGTGAGATTGTTGGATGTTTGTGAGATTTATTGTTGGATGTTTGTGAGATTGTCAGAGTGAGGTTGTTGGATGTATGTGAGACAGTTGGATGTTTATGATGCTGTTGAATATTTGCTGAGATTGTCAGATGTTTTGTTAGATTGTTGGATGTTTTATGAGATTGTTGAATTTTGTGTGAGATTGTTGGATGTTTTGTTAGATTGTTGCATGGTTTGTGAGATTGTCAAATGTTTGTGAGTTTGTTGGATGTTTTATGAGATTGTTGGATGTTTGTGATATTGTTTAATGTTTGTGATGCTACCTTTATCTTTCTCCTCATATATTTTTTTGATGTTTGTGGTCCAAACTTCATCTGTATCCTCATATATTGTTTGATGTTTGTGTTGCTCGCTGTAATTAGTGATTCTACTTGTGTGCAACATAACAGGATGGCAGGTGACAGAATGTTTGATGTTTGTTATTGATTCCATTCTGTCTTTGTGTACCATAAGATCATGGGGGTATGAGAAGATTGTTTCACAACTACAACATACAATATATCCTTGTCTTGTTTCACAACTACAACATGCAATATATCCTTGTCTTGTTTCACAACTACAACATACAATATATCCTTGTCTTGTTTCACAACTACAACATACAATATATCCTTGTCTTGTTTCACAACTACAACATACAATATATCCTTGTCTTGTTTCACAACTACAACATACAATATATCCTTGTCTTGTTTCACAACTACAACATACAATATATCCTTGTCTTGTTTCACAACTACAACATTCAATATATCCTTGTCTTGTTTCACAACTACAACATACAATATATCCCAACATTCAGCCACAACACTGTTTCTGCCACTGTCTGACAAACAGACACTTCCACACACGTTACTGTTCCCCAGTCAACAGCTAGATCAGTGAATGTTCCCTTCCCCAGAAAACAATGTTCTCCTGTCTACACCTACAACAAACAATGTTCTCCTGTCTACACCTACAACAAACAATGTTCGCCTGTCTACAGCTACAACAAACAATGTTCTCCTGTCTACAGCTACAACAAACAATGTTCTCCTGTCTACAGCTACAACATACAATGTTCTCCTGCCTACACTTACAACAAAATTCCCCGGCAAACAATTTTCATCTTGCCTACACTTACATTAGAACATATTCCATTCTGCACATGTTGATTACACGCGTCTCTGTGTGCTATAACTGAGCTAGGACATAGACGAGGGAAGACTTCACTGTGCTATAAATTATCTAGAACGTAGACGAGGGGAGACTTCAGTGTGCTATAACTTATCTAGAACGTAGACGAGGGAAGACTTCAGTGTGCTATAAATTATCTAAGACGTAGACGAGGGGAGACTTCAGTGTGCTATAACTTATCTAGAACGTAGACGAGGGGAGACTTCAGTGTGCTATAACATATCTAGGACGTAGACGAGGGGAGACTTCAGTGTGCTATAACTTATCTAGAACGTAGACGAGGGGAGACTTCAGTGTGCTATAACTTATCTAGAACGTAGACGAGGGGAGACTTCAGTGTGCTATAAATTATCTAAGACGTAGACGAGGGAAGACTTCAGTGTGCTATAAATTATCTATGACGTAGACGAGGGGAGACTTCAGTGTGCTATAACTTATCTAGAACGTAGACGAGGGGAGACTTCAGTGTGCTATAACTTATCTAGGACGTAGACGAGGGGAGACTTCAGTGTGCTATAACTTATCTAGGACGTAGACGAGGGGAGACTTCAGTGTGCTATAACTTATCTAGAACGTAGACGAGGGGAGACTTCAGTGTGCTATAACTTATCTAGAACGTAGACGAGGGGAGACTTCAGTGTGCTATAACTTATCTAGAACGTAGACGAGGGGAGACTTCAGTGTGCTATAAATTATCTAAGACGTAGACGAGGGGAGACTTCAGTGTGCTATAACTTATCTAGAACGTAGACGAGGGGATACTTCAGTGTGCTATAAATTATCTAGGACGTACACGAGAGAAGACTCAGCTTATCTACAGCATATATATTCAACTTGTGTACAACATACCCTAGTCTATAAAACTATTCAGCATATCTACAACATACCCTGTCTATATGAAACAATTCAACTTATTTACAACATATCCAGATCTCTATCAAAACATTCAACCTATGTACAACATACCCTAGTCTACCAAACTATTCAACTTACCTACAACATACCCAGACCTCTACCAAACTATTCAACTTAACTACAACATACCCAGACCTATACAAAACCATTCAGATTGCAAGAATTCCCGTACCAAATTGTACACGAAACGTTTCATAAAAATGTCTAACAATTAAGAAAGAAAACATCGAACGGACTAGACAAAAATACAATGTAAAAATGTAGAGGATTATATCGAGCGGAGAAGAGAGATAAACCCCTCTAAGAGCACTCTGCCCCCCTTTTCTGAAGTGTCCTCCATCCCACTCAACTCTCTAATGCCGATGTTTTTAAACACGTGATCCAGGTTTTTAAATAACCCGTGACGTCAAGACGCCATTAGTTTCAAATCAGACAATAAAGTTGCAACATTTAAACTTGTAATGTCTAAGCAACAGAAGCGGTACAAGTCTCACAGAATAAACACGGTACAAGTCTCACAGAATAGACACGGTACAGGTCTCACAGAATAGACACGGTACAAGTCTCACAGAATAGACACGGTACAAGTCTCACAGAATAAAGACGGTACAAGTCTCACAGAATAGACACGGTACAAGTCTCACAGAATAGACACGGTACAAGTCTCACAGAATAGACACGGTACAAGTCTCATAGAACAGACACGGCACAAGTCTGACAGAAGAGACTTAACTAGGTAAGATAGCCCACACACGTGAGTGTGGGGGTGGGTGGTAGGGTGGGGGGAACAGACCTAACTTGATAAGGTCAGCTCAACATCCTAGTGTAGGAGAGAAAAGACGGGTAAACACACACCTGACCGTATGTAGCATTTGATGTTGTATAGATGCAGTTATTCTAACACACTGAGGGGTTGAAAATACCAGCGGGACAGTGGCCGTGGTAGTATCGCCGTGACCACGAAGAGAAGCCTAGAGTTAAGCACAAGGACAGCCAGATGAACTCACGCTCACAAGTTGTGAACATCTCCGTTTGGGAAGTCGGACACGTCTGATGACGCGACAAACATGGCGCCTCATTCCCTGCTCACAAACAACGGTTCTTGTTGTCTCCAGCACAGCAACCTGCTCCTCCCTGCCTACACACATACACGTCAAGAGTCCATGCTGCAAGACGTTTAGAGAAACATACATACACGTCAAGAGTCCATGCTGCAAGACGTTTGGAGAAACACACATACACGTCAAGAGTCCATGCTGCAAGACGTTTAGAGAAACATACATACACGTCAAGAGTCCATGCTGCAAGATGTTTGGAGAAACATACATACACGTCAAGAGTCCATGCTGAAAGACGTTTGGAGAAACATACATACACGTCAAGAGTCCATGCTGAAAGACGTTTGGAGAAACATACATACACGTCAAGAGTCCATGCTGAAAGATGTTTGGAGAAACACACCACGACCTGGGCACACGTCGGGTTCGGTGAGACGTGTTTATGTATAATAGTGACATTATTGTGAAATCTCAGGCCATCTACGTTAAGCTCAAATCTAACAACAAACATGGCTTGTAGTGTGTAGCGTTCTTCCTCTGCCTCTTGTTCTTAGCTACGTTCAGCGCGTGCTGTGCCTGGTGTATAGCATCCCTTATACTGCACAGATGTCCACTTTCTATGTCCCGTGCCACTTGGCCCAACCATTCTTGACTTCGACTATATGGGTTTGTTTTTCTGGATTCTTTCCCCCATAGGCAGATTGCCTTCCCTAGCTTGTGAGCTCTGCCTTAACACATTTTATGTTGGACTTTGTTGCCCTAGAGTATTTTATTTTATTATTTTTTTTTCATATCCTTTTACAGGATATCGCTGTCAACACCAGCATTTTACTGCTGTTGTTGATGTCTTGACAAATTTACGGTCAGTAGTTTGCCATTGCTTTCTGAACTACCAGCTCCCACACCAATTCGTTAAAACCCAGCGCCACGCGGTCTGCTGCCAAATCGCCAGCATCTATGTTTCGAATGTGGGTAAGCGGAATTACGAACTGCGTCTGTAACGCCATAGCCACGGAACCGGCGCTCTAGTCTATAGCGATGAGAAAAATGTTGCACTTGCAACGTTTCAATACATTCCTCATTAGTCTTCGTCAGGTCACGGATACATTCGTGGATTGGGGCAACACCAGTGCCAGTGTAAGCTTGTATTCATTGTCTGTCCGACAGACATCCCGGGATGGTGACATCAGCGCCCAGATGGTTACCTCGGGGTCCCTGTACAGCCCCTAGTTACTGAAACAGCTGCGTTTATTACTACAGAAGATGGTTGCCTTGGGGTTCCTGTACAGCCTCTAGTTACTGAAACAGCTGCGTTTATTGCTACAGAAGATGGTTGCCTTGGGGTCCCTGTACAGCCAGCCCCTAGCTACTGAAACAGTTGCGTTTATTGCTACAGAAGATGGTTACCTCGGGGTCCTTGTACAACCTCTAGCTATTGAAACAGTTGCGTTTCTTACTACAGAAGATGGTTACCTCGGGGTCCCTGTACAGCCTCTAGTTACTGAAACAGCTGCGTTTATTACTACAGAAGATGGTTGCCTTGGGGTCCCTGTACAACCTCTAGCTACTGAAACAGTTGCATTTATTACTACAGAAGATGGTTGCCTTGGGGTCCCTGTATAGCCTCTAGTTACTGAAACAGCTGCGTTTATTACTACAGAAGATGGTTGCCTCGGTTTCCCTGTACAGCCTCTAGTTACTGAAACAGCTGCGTTTATTACTGCAGAAGATGGTTGCCTTGGGGTCCCTGTACAGCCTCTAGTTACTGAAACAGCTGCGTTTATTACTACAGAAGATGGTTGCCTTGGGGTCCCTGTACAGCCCCTAGTTACTAAAACAGCTGCGTTCATTACTACAGAAGATGGTTACCTTGGGGTCCCTGTACAGCCAGCCCCTAGCTACTGAAGCAGCTGTGTTTATTGCTACCGAAGACTGCCCTACAGTCTGTGAGACTAGCTGGGGGTATCACAAGACTGGTGGTGGAGTTGTGGCGGGTTCTCACATTTTCTGGCATACTACTAACCCACTTTCTCTCTTTGGTTTCAACTTTCCTGTTGCCACGAGATACTGCACTTTCCCAACTCTGATATCAGGTTCAGTTAATGTGTAGTGTCTGTATCTGACAAATGTGACCATGTCTGCCTGCCTGCCTGCCTGCCTGCCTGCCTGCCTGTCTGTCTGTCTGTCTGTCTGTCTGTCTGTCTGTCTGTCTGTCTGTATGTGTGTCTGTCTGTCTGTCTGTCTGTCTGTCTGTAAACCTCCAGCTTGCTCTAGTATCAGTGTGATCTCCAACCACTGTGGGGTACCCCCGTCATGGTGGCACTCCTCAATAGGCTGCTAGGATTTACCCCATGTAGGATCCGTGAGCTGGGCCCATTCTCGAGAGTCGCCCTCTGCCAGGCTGTGTATGAGACGATCCCCACTGACAACAACTTACCTGATGAATGGAGGCCGAGGCGCCAGGAGCCAAAGCTTATCTGTCAACATTTCCTCTACAGGTACGCCGTAGTTTTCACATTCAGGTTACTCGTTCACCTGGACACTCCCAGCCCCCCCAGCCCCCCCCCCCTCCCTCTCACCCGTGTTGCTGGGGCACGACCACAAGTCCCCAGCCACAGTTGATCTCATCAAACCCCAGTCACGTGATATCTTCCCAGCTCCCCCTAGCAACTCCACTGCTAGTTACCCCGCGAAGATAAGAAATCCTCCAGTTCTGGCACGGACTTTCAGTCTGTGGAATTTTCAAACAAACTGTGTTTACCTAATCATATTTAGCTGCCGCTACAGGTGCGCCTGAACAGGTAAGACCTGCCTGGCGCGCGAGATGTCGGGTCAGGGGTTACCGCACGCTCGTCTTTAGCCGTTGTCTTCCCCGTCTGGGATCCTGCACACTACTTTCTCCACACATAAATCTCAAACAATACTCTCTCCCAATACTTACATCTCCAACAGTACTCTCTCACCACACTTAAATCTCCCACAATACTCTCTCCCCACAGTTAAACATCCCACAATACTCTCTACCCACACTTAAATCTCCCACAACACTTTCTCCCCACAGTTAAATCTCCAACAATACTCTCTCCTCACACTTAAACATCCCACAATACTCTCTCCTCACACTTACATCTCCCACAATACTCTCTCCTCACACATAAACATCCCACAATACTCTCTCCCCACACTTCAACATCCCACAATACTATCGCCTCACACTTAAATCTTCCATAAAACTGTCTACTCGTGTACTCTAGTCGTGTGACATGCCCATGTAAACTGTAATCTTGTCGTGTGACATGTCCATGTGAACTGTACTATAGTCGTGTGACATGTCCATGTTAACTGTACTCTAGTCGTGTGACATAACCATGTTAACTGTACTCTAGTCGTGTGACATAACCATGTTAACTGTACTCTAGTCGTGTGACATAACCATGTTAACTGTACTCTAGTCGTGTGACATAACCATGTTAATTACACTGCTTGAAGTAGTATGTTCCAGGTGTCCAGAGAATGTCAACGTACAGACGCCAGTGACCGGAAGTGAACGTCCAGGAGTCAGTGTCACTGAGTCAGTACTCAGATGAGAGAGTCACTGAGTCACATCTGTTGCCAGGACATAGACCAACTGCCTTCAGAACGAGTGTGCACAGGGACACAGGCACAAACACGCGCATGGACTCCTGTCAAACACGCGCATAGACTCCTGTCCGCGTCATAGACATTGAGTGGATATGGATACCATCCTGGCAGACATGACATCTAACTTCAGTGTATGTACACTCCGCAAGTTATCCACAAGGGCATCCGCGGAATGAGGTGATTGACTAATGGAGTGTCTGTAGCAGGGCTTTCTCCAGAAGATACTGACATGCTCACGGCAGGATCATCATTGTCAGGTACTGACATGCTCACGGCAGGATCATCATTATCAGGACACTTTGTGACATGAATAGAATCACTGTCCTGTGACACTGTCAGCCGGTACATTATGTCATCTTACACCAGGGACTCTAGTGACACTGTCAGCTGACACATGAAGATGACCTTCGTGAGCGACATGTGTGATCCTGTCAGAAAAATCTTCTCTAGAAATGTCTGTGGCATTGTCGGTGGAAGCATGTGCATCTCTGACTAGAGGACCACGTATGTCTCTGACTGCATGACCACGTGAGTCCCGGACTGCATGACCACGTGAGCCTACAGTATCTACATGGTGATGTTCGAACCCAAGCCCCGCCCTGCATGGGGCACGATCTCAACATGTTCCTGAAGGAAAGACACTGAGGATGTGTGCCTGCTTGACTGTGGGAAGACTCTGAGGCTGTGTGCCTGCTTAACTTTGGGAATTGTGGTAGTTTCCGGTGGACACGAAGGTATGCTCACGAACATTGAGCTAATGTTCTTCCTTCATGTTGGTTGAGCTAAGGTGTACAGTGCTCTTTATTCAAGTCAGTAATTGAGCTGTAACGTGACAACTCCAGCTAAACAAGCATTGGATGGCTAAGCCTTAAACAAAACACTTTGAGCCGCCCATAAGCTGGACAGAGCCTTAAGGAACCGTTGGACAATGGCGGACACCGCTGAGCCGTGCCCAAGTCAGCCTGGACCAGGGTACAGTGCCGTTCCTGTCATCGGATGCCTGAGCTGTACATTAACGCCGCATCTGCTGTTCCACGCCGTGACCATGGATAACAACTCAGTCTTCTCACGTCCAGAGCTGCAGGATTTGCCTTCTGACGTCCAGAGCTGCAGGATTTGACAGACACCAAGAGCAGGTCAGTTTCTATGTCTGTAGCCTCGTGTCTTGTCTTTCTGTTACATAGTCTCTGTCTTCCAGTTCGTTCTCTCCTGACCTACCAGATACACTATTTTTGTATCATCTCTCCTGACCTACCAGATACACTGCTCTTGTCTCGTTCTCTACTGACCTACCAGATAATCTGTTCTTGTTTTGTTCTCTCCTGACCTACCAGATACACTGTTTTTGTATCATCTCTCCTGACCTACCAGATACACTGCTCTTGTCTCGTTCTCTCCTGACCTACCAGATAATCTGTTCTTGTTTCGTTCTCTCCTGACCTACCAGATACACTGTTTTTGTATCATCTCTCCTGACCTACCAGATACACTGCTCTTGTCTCGTTCTCTCCTGACCTACCAGATAATCTGTTCTTGTTTCGTTCTCTCCTGACCTACCAGATACACTGTTCTTGGCTCATTCTCTCTAGACCTACCATATATACTGTTCTTGTCTGGTTCTCTCTTGACCTACCATATAAACTGTTGTTGGCTGGTCGTCTCTAGACCTACCAGATAAACTGTTCTTGGCTCGTTCTCTCTAGACCTACCAGATAAACTGTTCTTGTCTCGTTCTCTCTAGACCTACCATATACACTGTTCTTGTCTCGTTCTCTCTTGACCTACCAAATAAATTGTTCTTGTCTCGTTCTCTCTTGACCTACCAAATAAATTATTCTTGTCTCGTTCTCTCTAGACCTACCAGATAAACTGTTCTTGGCTCGTTCTCTCTAGACCTACCAGATAAACTGTTCTTGTCTCGTTTTCTCTAGACCTACCATATACACTGTTCTTGTCTCGTTCTCTCTTGACCTACCAGATACACTGTTCTTGGATCGTTCCCTCTTGACCTTCCAGATAATGTTCCCGCGGCTGTGAGGAGGTTATCTGCGGCATTACCCCCACATAGTTCAGCAATCGATAACATGCCTGGGGCTTTCTTCCGTGTCTGGTCGATTGAGCTACTCTAATGACAGGATCTGTTGAGAGATCGCTTGACTGACTCGCTGTCAGACATTAGGAATTCATGTGACAGAATGCGCATTTCTCGGCTTGGCAAACTGGCCGTCAGCAGGAAAGCAAACAGATTTTGTCGTTGTTGAATTAGACCAAAGATTGTCATGTCGCCTGTGTTGAATTAGACCCTAGTTTGTCATGTTGCCTGTGTTGAATTAGACCCTAGATTGTCATATCACCTGTGTTGAATTAGACCATAGATTGTCATGTCGCTGTTGTTGAATTAGACCATAGATTGTCATGTCGCTGTTGTTGAATTAGACCAAAGATTGTCATGTCGCTGTTGTTGAATTAGACCCTAGATTGTCATGTCACCTGTGTTGAATTAGACCCTATATTGTCATGTTGCCTGTGTTGAATTAGACCCTAGATTGTCATGTCGCTGTTGTTGAATTAGACCCTAGATTGTCATATCGCCTGTGTTGAATTAGACCATAGATTGTCATGTCGCTGTTGTTGAATTAGACCCTAGATTGTCATGTTGCCTGTGTTGAATTAGACCCTAGATTGTCATGTTGCCTGTGTTGAATTAGATCATAGATTGTCATGTCGCTGTTGTTGAATTAGACCCTAGATTGTCATGTCGCTGTTGTTGAATTAGACCCTAGATTGTCATGTTGCCTGTTTTAAATTAGACCATAGATTGTCATGACGCTGTTGTTGAATTAGACCATAGATTGTCATGTTGCCTGTTTTGAATTAGACCCTAGATTGTCATGTCGCTGTTGTTGAATTAGACCCTAGATTGTCATGTTGCCTGTGTTGAATTAGACCCTAGATTGTCATGTTGCCTGTGTTGAATTAGACCATAGATTGTCATGTTGCCTGTGTTGAATTAGACCCTAGATTGTCATGTTGCCTGTGTTGAATTAGACCATAGATTGTCATGTTGCCTGTGTTGAATTAGACCATAGATTGTCATGTTGCTTGTGTTGAATTAGACCCTAGATTGTCATGTCGCTGTTGTTGAATTAGACCATAGATTGTCATGTCGCTGTTGTTGAATTAGACCCTAGATTGTCATGTCGCTGTTGTTGAATTAGACCCTAGATTGCCATGTCGCTGTTGTTGAATTAGACCCTAGATTGTCATGTCGCTGTTGTTGAATTAGACCACAGATTGTCATGTTGCCTGTGTTGAATTAGACCATAGATTTTCATGTCGCTGTTGTTGAATTAGACCCTAGATTGTCATGTTGCCTGTTTTAAATTAGACCATAGATTGTCATGACGCTGTTGTTGAATTAGACCATAGATTGTCATGTTGCCTGTTTTGAATTAGACCCTAGATTGTCATGTCGCTGTTGTTGAATTAGACCCTAGATTGTCATGTTGCCTGTGTTGAATTAGACCCTAGATTGTCATGTTGCCTGTGTTGAATTAGACCATAGATTGTCATGTTGCCTGTGTTGAATTAGACCCTAGATTGTCATGTTGCCTGTGTTGAATTAGACCATAGATTGTCATGTTGCCTGTGTTGAATTAGACCATAGATTGTCATGTTGCCTGTGTTGAATTAGACCCTAGATTGTCATGTCGCTGTTGTTGAATTAGACCATAGATTGTCATGTCGCTGTTGTTGAATTAAACCCTAGATTGTCATGTCGCTGTTGTTGAATTAGACCCTAGATTGCCATGTCGCTGTTGTTGAATTAGACCCTAGATTGTCATGTCGCTGTTGTTGAATTAGACCATAGATTGTCATGTTGCCTGTGTTGAATTAGACCATAGATTTTCATGTCGCTGTTGTTGAATTAGACCATAGATTGCCATGTCGCTGTTGTTGAATTAGACCCTAGATTGTCATGTCGCCTGTGTTGAATTGCCTGTGTTGAATTAGACCATAGATTGTCATGTTGCCTGTTTTGAATTAGACCATAGATTGCCATATCACCTGTGTTGAATTAGGCCCTAGATTGCCATGTTGCCTGTGTTGGACCCTAGATTGTCATGTCGCTGTTGTTGAATTAGACCATAGGTTGTCATGTCGCCTGTGTTGAATTAGACCCTAGATTGTCATGTCGCTGTTGTTGAATTAGACCCTAGATTGTCATGTTGCCTGTGTTGAATTAGACCCTAGATTGTCATGTTGCCTGTGTTGAATTAGACCATAGATTGTCATGTCGCTGTTGTTGAATTAGACCATAGATTGTCATGTCGCTGTTGTTGAATTAGACCCTAGATTGTCATGTCGCCTGTGTTGAATTAGACTCTAGATTGTCATATCGCCGGTGTCTTCCGCTGATATGCTTATTTGACTATAATTTGTCATCACTCTAGCGGCTGATCTATGCTCATTATTGACGTCTTTGCGAGATCAATAATCGTGCTTGCTACTCGTAAAACTGCAGGCTCATCTAACGAAGTTGCTCGAGTTTCTCAGCACGCAGTATTCATCAGTGAACCGGTGGGTGGAGTGTGTGAGCTGTAACATCCTCGAGATAAACGTTGTGTATGTGTGTGATGTGTGACATCCGATGTTTGAACACCGCAGATGTCTATGAGACTTGGATAACATCATTACGTTAAACAATCTATATGTGTAGTAGGTTTGAGTAACAACCCTAGATTGAACAGTGTAGATTGTAGTAGGTTTGAGTAACAACCCTAGATTGAACAGTGTAGATTGTAGGAGGTTTGAGTAACAACCCTAGATTGAACAGTGTAGATTGTAGGAGGTTTGAGTAACAACCCTAGATTTAACAGTGTAGATTGTAGTAGGTTTGAGTAACAACCCTAGATTGAACAGTGTAGATTGTAGGAGGTTTGAGTAACAACCCTAGATTTAACAGTGTAGATTGTAGTAGGTTTGAGTAACAACCCTAGATTGAACAGTGTAGATTGTAGTAGGTTTGAGTAACAACCCTAGATTGAACAGTGTAGATTGTAGGAGGTTTGAGTAACAACCCTAGATTTAACAGTGTAGATTGTAGGAGGTTTGAGTAACAACCCTAGATTTAACAGTGTAGATTGTAGTAGGTTTGAGTAACAACCCTAGATTGAACAGTGTAGATTGTAGGAGGTTTGAGTAACAACCCTAGATTTAACAGTGTAGATTGTAGTAGGTTTGAGTAACAACCCTAGATTGAACAGTGTAGATTGTAGTAGGTTTGAGTAACAACCCTAGATTTAACAGTGTAGATTGTAGGAGGTTTGAGTAACAACCCTAGATTGAACAGTATAGATTGTAGGAGGTTTGAGTAACAACCCTAGATTGAACAGTGTATATTGTAGTAGGTTTGAGTAACAACCCTAGATTGAACAGTGTAGATTGTAGTAGGTTTGAGTAACAACCCTAGATTGAACAGTGTAGATTGTAGGAGGTTTGAGTAACAACCCTAGATTGAACAGTGTAGATTGTAGGAGGTTTGAGTAACAACCCTAGATTGAACAGTGTAGATTGTAGGAGGTTTGAGTAACAACCCTAGATTGAACAGTGTAGATTGTAGTAGGTTTGAGTAACAACCCTAGATTGAACAGTGTAGATTGTAGTAGGTTTGAGTAACAACCCTAGATTGAACAGTGTAGATTGTAGGAGGTTTGAGTAACAACCCTAGATTTAACAGTGTAGATTGTAGGAGGTTTGAGTAACAACCCTAGATTGAACAGTGTAGATTGTAGTAGGTTTGAGTAACAACCCTAGATTGAACAGTGTAGATTGTAGTAGGTTTGAGTAACAACCCTAGATTGAACAGTGTAGATTGTAGGAGGTTTGAGTAACAACCCTAGATTTAACAGTGTAGATTGTAGGAGGTTTGAGTAACAACCCTAGATTGAACAGTGTAGATTGTAGGAGGTTTGAGTAACAACCCTAGATTGAACAGTGTAGATTGTAGGAGGTTTGAGTAACAACCCTAGGTTAAACCGTGTGATGATCTAGGAGATTTGAGAGACAACCCTAAGTTAAGCAGTGTATCTATTTATGAGTTGTGAGAAACATCCCTGGTGTGTATGTGTGTGGGTTGTCAGTGGGCTGTGTGTGGGTTATCAGTGGGTTGTGTGCATGTTGTCATTGGTTATCCAAGGGGCTTCTTTAGTTCTTGACCCCCATTAGGACATGTCCCCTGAACCAGCCCATGCAAGCCGCCCCATCGCCCTAAGCGCGCTCCATGTTCTCCCCTCTATCATTCGTCTCTACCTGTCCCTTCTGCGTGTGTAGTTAGACCTCGGACGCCGTGTGGCTTTCTCTTCACGCATTATCGCTCGTCCGAAAGAGGCTGCTGTCCTCTCGGTTGGCAGTGTGTTGGTCACCGTGTCAGGCTAGCCAGGCTTCCAGGCTGACGCAGACTTGGGTGGGTACCTGCACATTTTCTAGGAAGTAAAGGTGGCTGGATGATGTTGACTTGGAGTCAACAGGGGAGGTGGAGATATTGTGGTGTGGGGGTACTGGGACGTGGGGATACTGGGACTGGGGATACTGGGACGTGGGGATACTGGGACTGGGGATACAGGGACGTGGGGATACTGGGGCGTGGGGATACTGGGACTGGGGATACTGGGACGTGGGGATACTGGGACTGGGGATACTGGGACGGCATTATGGTGATGTATGTTGATCTACATGTAGGCAGACAATACACTTTCTACAGACTACAGCATGTAGGCAGACAGTACACTTTCTACAGGGAACAGAATGTAGGCAGAGAGTACACTTTCTACAGGCTACAGCATGTAGGCAGACAGTACACTTTCTACAGGGAACAGAATGTAGGCAGAGAGTACACTTTCTACAGGCTACAGCATGTAGGCAGACAGTACACTTTCTACAGGGAACAGAATGTAGGCAGAGAGTACACTTTCTACAGGCTACAGCAGGTAGGCAGACAGTACACTTTCTACAGGGAACAGAATATAGGCAGACAGTACACTTTCTACAAGGAACAGAATGTAGGCAGACAGTACACTTTCTACAGTCTACAGAATGTAGGCAGACAGTACACTTTCTACAGACTACAGCAGGTCCACACACTAAGATTCAGCATGTAGGCAGACAGTACACTTTCTACAGGCTACAGCAGGTAGGCAGACAGTACACTTTCTACAGGGAACAGAATATAGGCAGACAGTACACTTTCTACAAGGAACAGAATGTAGGCAGACAGTACACTTTCTACAGTCTACAGAATGTAGGCAGACAGTACACTTTCTACAGACTACAGCAGGTCCACACACTAAGATTCAGCATGTAGGCAGACAGTACACTTTCTACAGACTACAGCAGTCCACACACTAAGATTCTGCATGTAGGCAGACAGTACACTTTCTACAGACTACAGCAGTCCACACACTAAGATTCTGCAAGTAGGCAGACAGTACACTTTCTACAGACTACAGCAGTCCACACACTAAGATTCAGCATGTAGGCAGACAGTACACTTTCTACAGACTACAGCAGGAGGTCCAGAGAGAGAGAGAGAGAGAGAGAGAGAGAGAGAGAGAGAGAGAGAGAGAGAGAGAGAGAATATCTTGCAAGGAAAGAAAGAAACGTAGCAGATATCTTTAAAGGAAATCCAGATCAACAAATTAAACAAAAAAGAACCTTTGAAGCGAGGAAGGACGAGTTGTAAGAGACATGGGGTTGTGAAGCGAGGAAGAATATTGCACGGAAATGGATGGTGTGTTTTTTGGGGAGAGTTCAGCGTAGATTCGTCTGTCTATTTATGAGCAGGAAATGACGAAGACCAGAAAATAATCACCAGGGATTATGACTAAATAATAAATAGACGGATAAATTGTAAATGTAGGTTGTTGTTCCTTGTAGGAGTTGCTGGTCTTGTAATCATTTTGTTTTTGTTTTTTTGTTATTTAAACATTCTGTTTACTATTTTCTTCCTGTTCTCTACGTTGCTCACTGTATTATTAATCTTTCTTCTATTTATGTCTCATCCTCTTATAATATTTTGTTTCTTCTCCATTTCTTTATAATCTGTCCTTCGTGCCTTTCCTCCTGACACAATCTCTGCTCATTATTTCACTCATTTTTTTTACTTGTTTGTCATCTTGTTCTTCTTCTCTTTTGCCTCCACACACCCTTTGCTTATCTCCCCCCCCCCTCTCTCTCTCTCTCTCTCTCTCTCTCTCTCTCTCTCTCTGTGTGTGTGTATATATATATATATATATATATATATATATATATATATATATATATATATATATATATATATATATATATATATATATATATACATGTTCGTGTCTCTTCATCTATCTTCTTATCTCTCATCCTCTCATCTTTTACCTTTTAATTACCTCTCCTGTTATTTTGTTTCCCGTTGTCATTGTTTCCTGCTCTCGTCCAGTCCTTTGTTTTCCCAATCCACTCCTCTCTCCGTCCCCGATGTTCCCCCTCATCATCTCTGTGTTTGTGTGTGTATGCTTGTTTATGTGTGTGTACATGTGTGTATGTGTGTATATGGGTGTGTGTACGTATGTGTATGTATGTGTTGGTATGTGTGTATGTGCGTGTGTGTATATATGTATCCAAAGATGCGTCTTAAAATTTTGTTCTCAAAGGTTTGTAACAAGGCTTCGTCTCCTTTCGTTGTACTCCATATATATATATATGTATGTGTGTGTGTGTTTGTTTGTGTGTGTGTGTGTATATATATATATATGTATGTGTGTGTATGTATATGTGTATGTGTGTGTGTGTGTGTATGTGTGTGTATGTTCGTGTAAATACGTGTATATGTTCGTGTGTGTATGTGTGCATGCATGCAGTGTATGTGAGGGAGCGTGTATTTGTATGTGATTGAGTGTGTGCATACCTGTGAGAGTTTGTACAAATGATGTAAGTATGTATGCAGGTATGTATGTGTGCGTGTGTGTTTATGAATGTGTATGTGTACGTGTGTCTGCCTGGCTTATAACATGGTAATATGCGTGGTTTATGTTTACAACATCCAAGTTACAATGTTGTTTTCCTATGTGAATGTAACATGCATTATTGATGAACGAAAGATGAGTGATTTGAAGGGACGAATGTGAAACGGGCCTGCGTGCCCAATTTGTAACTTTTTGAAAATAAAGTTCGTTTGTTCCTTCCCTTGTTCGTTCGTTCCTGCTGGCTGAGTTTCTCCTGCCTCCTGCAGTGAAACTATCCCTCGCAGAACACGGACTTAATTCATCCTAACTTGTTCATGTGGCCGAAGAATACACTTTTCAGATAATCCCACATTCCCATTGAGCTTGTAACTGTCTCCCCAAGGATTATGTCTATCTTCCACCAGGATTATATCTATCTTCCACAAGGATCATGTCTATCTTCCACCAGGATTATGTCTATCTTCCACAAGGATTATATCTATCTTCCACAAGGATTATATCTATCTTCCAAAAGGATTATATCTATCTTCCTCAAGGAATATATCTATCTTCCAAAAGGATTATATCTATCTTCCACAAGGATTATATCTATCTTCCACAAGAATTATATCTATCTTCCACAAGGATTATATCTATCTTCCACAAGGATTATGTCTATCTTCCTCTAGGATTATGTCTATCTTCCACACACACAAACACACACACACACACACACACACACACACACACACACACACACACACACACACACACACACACACACACACACACACACACTCGTGGGGTGTTAGTGTGTTCCGAAGGGACCTCGCCATTGCGGACGAACGAGCGAACGAAATTTATTTTCAAAGGGTCAGAAATTAGGCACACAGGCCCGTCTTACTTTGAAGCATCTGCCAGGACGTTTGTTCCCGAAATCATTCTCTACTACCTGGGTAGACTGTTCAGTGTCACCTGGAGATCACCTAACTCACGTCAGCTGGACGCTCTTTGGTAGGCCCACGTCACATCGCCTGCACTGACAATCGCGTATGTCACTGTCCATCTAGGAGAGTTGAGTTCTTGAGCTGAGCTAAGAACTGACACCACTGCACTCAGGACATTTCCATACGCGCTCCGTCCTCTCATTCAACAGCCAGCGAAGAGTCACACTACTAATCGTTCCTACCGCTATATGATTGAAGGTTCTCCTGGTCTTCCCTCTCAGTTTTGAGATTCTACTAGAATCCCTGCCAATCCCCCACAATCTCATTCTTTCCACATACGGGTTCTCAATCTGTTCCCCAACCTTCTCCACCTGGTTCCATCTACGAGAGATAACAATGGATCGTAAAAATTACGTTAATCCTCCCTTGGATTATATTAACCTATCCTAGGATTATGTAAATCTCCAGTAGGACTCTCCCCTAGGATTATGTTAATCTCCACTAGGACTGTGTCAAACTTCTCTAGAATTATATCAATCTCCCGTATAATTATGTCAGTCTCCCCAAGGATTATCTCAATATGTTTATACAATAAAGTCAGTTTCCCCAAGGAATATGTTCATGTTCACAAATTACTCTTCGCCAGGATTATGACAATCTCCCCTAGGATTATGTCCATCATATCAAGGATTGGGTAAAACTCCCCTGGGATTCTGACAATCTCCCTTGAGTCTGTGTACATCTCCCCCAATGATTATTGCAATCTCCTTCAGCATTATGTCAGTTTCCACTAAGATGTATTTAATTATAATCATATATATGCCAGTTTGAATTATGTTTATGTCAGCCTGTGTTACGTTTATGCCAGTCCGTGTTAAACTTATGCCAGTCTATGTTATGATTACTCCAGTCCGTGTTATGTTTATGTCAGTCCATGTTATGTTTATACCAGTCCATGTTATGTTTATGCCCGTCCATGTTATGTTTATGCCAGTCCGTGTTATGTTTATGCCAGTCTATGTTATGATTACTCCAGTCCGTGTTATGTTTATGTCAGTCCATGTTATGTTTATGCCAGTCTATGTTATGTTTATACCAGTCTATGTTATGTTTATACGAGTAGTGAGATGTTTATTCCAGTCTATGTTATGTTTATGCGAGTCATTTTTGTGTTTATTCCAGTCTGCGTTATGTTTTTGCGAGTCTATGCTATGTTTATGCCTGTCAATGTTATGTTTATGCCAGTCTATGCTATGTTTATTCCAGTCTATGTTATGTTTATGCCAGTCTATGTTATGTTTATTCCAGTCTGCGTTATGTTTTTGCGAGTCTATGCTATGTTTATGCCTGTCAATGTTATGTTTATACCAGTCTGTGTTATGTTTATGCTAGTCTATGTTATGTTTATACGAGTAGTGAGATGTTTATTCCAGTCTATGTTATGTTTATGCGAGTCATTTTTGTGTTTATTCCAGTCTGCGTTATGTTTTTGCGAGTCTATGCTATGTTTATGCCTGTCAATGTTATGTTTATGCCAGTCTGTGTTATGTTTATGCAAGTCTATGTTATGTTTATGTCAGTCAGTGCCATGTTTATGCCAGTCTATGCTATGTTTATTCCAGTCTATGTTATGTTTATGCCTGTCAATGTTATGTTTATGCAAGTCTATGTTATGTTTATGTCAGTCTATGTTATGTTTATGTCAGTCAGTGCCATGTTTATGCCAGTCTATGCTATGTTTATTCCAGTCTATGTTATGTTTATGCCAGTCTATGTTATGTTTATTCTAGTCTGTGTTATGTTTATTCCAGTCTATGCTATGTTTATGTCAGTCAGTGCCATGTTTATGCCAGTCTATGTTATGTTTATGCCAGTCTATGTTATGTTTATGTCAGTCTATGTTATGTTTATGTCAGTCTATGTTATGTTTATGTCAGTCTATGTTATGTTTATGCAAGTCTGTGCTATGTTTATGTCAGTCAGTGCCATGTTTATGCCTGTCAATGTTATGTTTATGCCAGTCTGCTTTATGTTGTTGCGAGTCTATGTTATGTTTATGCAAGTCTGTGTTATGTTTATGCCAGTCTGCGTTATGATTTCGCCAGTTTGTGCCATGTTTATGTTATCTCCCTCAGATGTAATCTGTGTGATGTTTAAATTGGCGATTATGTTTTCATGCGCTCTCTTCAAGATCGCTAGATACATCACTCGTAGGTGTGAAGCCCTTGTCCCTGGCCTCGCGTTCTGTCTTGTGCTATCCCCACATCCAGCGAGTTTAGCGCCAGTTGATTCTCTCCCTTAGCTGTTGCTAATTTCACAATTATTGTGTGCGCTTGTCTCAGTTTCACTCAGCTATTCTCACACCTGTCCTGTCGCTGACGTCACAGAATTGATCTACCTAGGGCAGGCTTGTGCTGGGTGTATGCCGTGTCAGAGGTCAAGTCTTTCACAACTCTGGAGTGCAGGTTCCCGAATGGCACCATTGTAGGCGCCATTAGACATGGTTGTGTTGTCCATAGCCATGATTGTAGACGGGTTGTGTTTATATAGCCATGATTGTAGACGGGTAGTGTTGTCCATAGCCATGATAGGAGACGGGTTGTATTGTCCATAGCCATGATTGGAGACGGGTTGTGTTTATATAGCCATGATTGTAGACGGGTAGTGTTTATATAGCCATGATTGTAGACGGGTAGTGTTGTCCATAGCCATGATAGGAGACGGGTTGTATTGTCCATAGCCATGATTGGAGACGGGTTGTGTTTATATAGCCATGATTGTAGACTGGTTGTGTTGTACATAGCCATGATTGTAGACTGGTTGTGTTGTACATAGCCATGATTGTAGTCTTGTTGTGTTGTATATAGCCATGATTGTAGTCTTGTTGTGTTGTATATAGCCATGATTGTAGACTGGTTGTGTTGTCCATAGCCATGATTGGAGACGGGTTGTATTGTCCATAGCCATGATTGGAGACGGGTAGTGTTGTATATAGCCATGATAGGAGACGGGTAGTGTTGTTGTATATAGCCATAATTGTAGTCTTGTTATGTTGTATATAGCCATGATTGTAGTCTTGTTGTGTTGTATATAGCCATGATTGTAGTCTTGTTGTGTTGTATATAGCCATGATTGTAGTCTTGTTGTGTTGTCCATAGCCATGATTGGAGACGGGTTGTATTGTCCATAGCCATGATTGGAGACGGGTAGTGTTGTATATAGCCATGATAGGAGACGGGTAGTGTTGTTGTATATAGCCATGATTGGAGACGGGTTGTGTTGTATATAGCAATGATTGGAGACGGGTAGTGTTGTATATAGCGATGATTGGAGACGGGTAGTGTTGTATATAGCGATGATTGGAGACGGGTAGTGTTGTATATAGCCATGATTGGAGACGGGTAGTGTTGTATATAGCGATGATTGGAGACGGGTAGTGTTGTATATAGTCATGATTGGAGACGGGTTGTGTTGTATATAGCGATGATTGGAGACGGGTAGTGTTGTACATAGCCATGATTGTAGTCTTGTTGTGTTGTACATAGCCATGATTGGAGACGGGTTGTGTTGTTGTATATAGCCATGATTGGAGACGGGTTGTGTTGTTGTATATAGCCATGATTGGAGACGGGTAGTGTTGTACATAGCCATGATTGTAGTCTTGTTGTGTTGTACATAGCCATGATAGGAGACGGGTTGTATTGTCCATAGCCATGATTGGAGACGGGTTGTGTTGTTGTATATAGCCATGATTGGAGACGGGTTGTGTTGTTGTATATAGCCATGATTGGAGACGGGTAGTGTTGTACATAGCCATGATAGGAGACGGGTTGTGTTGTATATAGCCATGATTGGAGACGGGTTGTGTTGTTGTATATAGCCATGATTGGAGACGGGTTGTGTTGTTGTATATAGCCATGATTGGAGACGGGTTGTGTTGTTGTATATAGCCATGATTGGAGACGGGTAGTGTTGTATATAGCCATGATTGGAGACGGGTAGTGTTGTATATAGCCATGATTGGAGACGGGTAGTGTTGTATATAGCCATGATTGGAGACGGGTAGTGTTGTATATAGCCATGATTGGAGACGGGTAGTGTTGTACATAGCCATGATAGGAGACGGGTTGTGTTGTATATAGCCATGATAGGAGACGGGTAGTGTTGTATATAGCCATGATTGGAGACGGGTTGTGTTGTTGTATATAGCCATGATTGGAGACGGGTTGTGTTGTTGTATATAGCCATGATTGGAGACGGGTAGTGTTTTACATAGCCATGATAGGAGACGGGTTGTATTGTCCATAGCCATGATTGGAGACGGGTTGTGTTGTTGTATATAGCCATGATTGGAGACGGGTTGCGTTGTTGTATATAGCCATGATTGGAGACGGGTAGTGTTGTACATAGCCATGATTGTAGTCTTGTTGTGTTGTACATAGCCATGATTGTAGTCTTGTTGTGTTGTATATAGCCATGATTGTAGACTGGTTGTGTTGTCCATAGCCATGATAGGAAACGGGTTGTATTGTCCATAGCCATGATTGGAGACGGGTTGTGTTGTTGTATATAGCCATGATTGGAGACGGGTAGTGTTGTACATAGCCATGATAGGAGACGGGTTGTATTGTCCATAGCCATGATTGGAGACGGGTTGTGTTGTTGTATATAGCCATGATTGGAGACGGGTTGTGTTGTTGTATATAGCCATGATTGGAGACGGGTTGTGTTGTTGTATATAGCCATGATTGGAGACGGGTAGTGTTGTACATAGCCATGATAGGAGACGGGTTGTATTGTCCATAGCCATGATTGGAGACGGGTTGTGTTGTTGTATATAGCCATGATTGGAGACGGGTTGTGTTGTTGTATATAGCCATGATTGGAGACGGGTAGTGTTGTACATAGCCATGATTGTAGTCTTGTTGTGTTGTACATAGCCATGATTGTAGTCTTGTTGTGTTGTATATAGCCATGATTGTAGACTGGTTGTGTTGTCCATAGCCATGATAGGAGACGGGTTGTATTGTCCATAGCCATGATTGGAGACGGGTTGTGTTGTTGTATATAGCCATGATTGGAGACGGGTAGTGTTGTACATAGCCATGATAGGAGACGGGTTGTATTGTCCATAGCCATGATTGGAGACGGGTTGTGTTGTTGTATATAGCCATGATTGGAGACGGGTTGTGTTGTTGTATATAGCCATGATTGGAGACGGGTTGTGTTGTATATAGCGATGATTGGAGACGGGTTGTGTTGTATATAGCGATGATTGGAGACGGGTTGTGTTGTTGTATATAGCCATGATTGGAGACGGGTTGTGTTGTTGTATATAGCCATGATTGGAGACGGGTTGTGTTATTGTATATAGCTATGATTGGAGACGGGTTGTGTTGTATATAGCGATGATTGGAGACGGGTTGTGTTGTATATAGCGATGACTGGAGATGGGTTGTGTTGTTGTATATAGCCATGATTGTAGACGGGTTGTGTTGTTGTATATAGCCATGATTGGAGACGGGTTGTGTTGTCCATAGCTATGATTGTAGACGGGTTGTGTTGTATATAGCGATGCTTGGTGACGGGGTGTGTTGTCCATAGCCATGATTGGAGACGGGTTGTGTTTTACATGGCCATGATTGGAGAACAGACAATAGACATCAAACAACAGACAATAGACATCATACAATAGATAACATAAATAGACAACAGACAACAGAGAAAAAAAAAACATACAACGGACAACAGATAACGGACAACAGACATTAGACAACAAACAATAGACAACAAACAACAGACAATAGACAAGATACAACGGACAACAGATAACATACAACAGACACCACCACTTGCAATTGAAAACAAGTGTTGAGTGTGAGTGTGAAGCATAGACCAGTGGGTGCACGTGAGACGTTGACCGTGAACAGACCAGGTCAGAAACATCTCTGGCTGGAGACACTCTCTCTCTCAGGAGGATGCACGAAAACACCAATGAAGTATTCCTGTCAGAAGATCTTAAACTGGTTAGTTCATTAGAGAACTATCAGTCAGACCATCCAGACGTGTTGGTCATGTCACGAGGAACAATACAGGGTTCATACTTAATGGCAGCTGTCAAACTTGGTTCTGGATGCCAACAGGAAAACAAACGCATGCATGTCTTAATGGCTTGCCCTCACGGTGTGGTCGGGACCCATACGCAGACCTGGTCCGGAACGCGTGGTCATGTGACCAGATCCATTCATAAATACACACGTCATGTTTGGCGGACATAACAGTAGAAGAGAGACGTATGGCTTAGAGGAGCCACCATTTATAAATACACACGTCATGTTTGGCGGACATAACAGTAGAAGAGAGACGTGTAGCTTAGAGAAGGCATCAGACAACATAAACATTGAAAGTTATCGTTACCGACCGGGATTCGAACCTGTCACCCCCAAATGACGGCAGCACCTGGCCGCAGAAACAAGTGTACTCTGTCACATAAAGAACTAGACACCCCTGAGACGAAATAAACTGTGATTGCCCGTGTTTGTCGGTCTGGCAAATGGTAATGATGATGTGGATAACTGACGTTCAAACATCACCGACCCAGCCTGGCTGACGCAGCATCACCGACCCAGTCAGCGTGATGCAGCATCACCGACCCAGTCTGCGTTATGCAGCATCACCGACCCAGCCTGGCTGATCCAGCATCACCGACCCAGCCTGGCTGATGCAGCATCACCAACCCATCCTGGTTGATGCAGCAGGACAAGTGAGGTGGAGGCGACGCTAACAAGGTGTTTGAAAGTCGAGGATAAACCAGTGCCAACTGGCCGGCGGCTGTTGTCTGCTACACTCCACTCACCACAACGCACTGAGCCATCAGAACACTCCACTCACCCTAGCGCACTCAGCCATCATACGACGGCACACGCAAGCCTGCCCGGGGGCATGAACTCGCGCCTTCTCTGGCCCACACTTGAACAAGATAGCAGCCTCAAGTGTCACATCTCAGCGTGAAGTGGTACATGGCTACATCAAGTATTACATCATAGCATGAAATCTGACACTATTACATGAAATGTTACATCGCTACATGGTCTATTGTGTAGCAACCTAGCGTGTTGGGTTGCTCTCCTACATTGGGACGTTGTGTAAAGGTCATACCACTGACAAAAAGTATTACTTCGCAAAATGAAGTAATACATGGCATGATTAAGTATCACAAAGCCAGTTGAAGTATTACATGACAACATTAAGTATCACACAGCGATTTAAATTAGTGTGAATATGTTCACACATCAGGTAATAGGTCACGTGATGAACAACAGATGGAGGCATCCTGCAGTTGTTGCGGCATCCACTTGTGTCCCGTACTCTTCGTTTTCTTGCTTGTATTCAAAAACCCGCCACCCAATTTGGAGATCTAATTGTTACATTCATTCCCGTGTTGTCAATATATAAGGTGACGAGGTTACATCAATGTTGCATTTCTTCTCGTGACATCAATATATAAGGTGACGAGGTTACATCAATGTTGCATTTCTTCTCGTGACATCAATATATAAGGTGACGAGGTTACATCAATGTTGCATTTCTTCTCGTGACATCAATATATAAGGTGACGAGGTTACATCAATGTTGCATTTCTTCTCGTGACATCAATATATAAGGTGACGAGGTTACATCAATGTTGCATTTCTTCTCGTGACATCAATATATAAGGTGGCGAGGTTAAGCGGTCGATGCCAGTCCTAAGACACAATAAATCCGTTATCAATTATCAGTTATCAGTTGGGGTATCTTCATTGCACTCAGGACAGGTCCATAGGTGCTCATATCCTCCCCCCAGCATATGCATCAGCGTCCGGTGGCTAATAGTGTCAGTTCTGTGTTGGTTGACGAGGCGCTTTGTTTTCCCGATGTACTTCTCACGTCTGGCCGTGCCGATTCTTACTCCCAAGTCTTTCATCCTGGACAGCGATGTGGAATCACTGACGTCAAAGTCCTCTGTTCTCGCCATATCTTTAAGCGCGTTAATAACATCGGCACGATCCATGGGCTGGCCATCTACAGGGGGTGCAGAGCCAGCCAGTTTATCAGCTCGTTCATTTCCCTCGACTACCGCGTGTCCCGGGACGAAGATGACAATAAATCCGTGTGGTCAGTGAGTCAGGTTTGACTGGAAACAAATCGTGAAGTCCCATCCTGAAGCCACCCCGAGCATTGATCCCCTGCCTTACATGAGCCAGGTGAGATGACATCAAACAGAACTGGCGGCCGCATATCTTGAGTCGGGGAATTATGGGACTACATCTGCGAACAATGAGCTCACTTCCGGTATGTCGGAGATCTGGTGGGGCTGGCCAACGGCGCACTTCTACGGACACATTTCTGAGAGTTCACTCTGGGTCTCAGGTGATTAGATTGGCGGGAACTGGCAGATAAGCCCGACTTGAGAGCTACCAGAACAGCTTCTTACCATCTGAGTCACCTGGTTGTCTTGTCTCATCAGTGACTGAATTCCTAGTCCAGGCCATTGCATCCAAGTTGAAGAGGTTTGTTGGCGAGGCTTGTCTTTACACCGCCGATCAAAGGTGAAGGAGTGTGTTGGCAGGCCTCTTCTCTTGCCTAGGCGTGTTTTCCAGTAGGCGAGAGAATGTTTCCCGTTCCGTAGCTCGAGAATGTTTCCCGTCACGTGGCTAGAGAATGTTTCCCGTCACGTGGCTATAGAATGTTTCCCGTTCCGTAGCTAGAGAATGTTTCCCGTCACGTGGCTAGAGAATGTTTCCCGTCACGTGGCTAGAGAATGTTTCCCGTTCCGTAGCTAGAGAATGTTTCCCGTCACGTGGCTAGAGAATGTTTCCCGTCACGTGGCTAGAGAATGTTTCCCGTCCCGTAGCTAGAGAATGTTTCCCGTTCCGTAGCTAGAGAATGTTTCCCGTCACGTGGCTAGAGAATGTTTCCCGTCACGTGGCTAGAGAATGTTTCCCGTTCCGTAGCTAGAGAATGTTTCCCGTCACGTGGCTAGAGAATGTTTCCCGTCACGTGGCTAGAGAATGTTTCCCGTTCCGTAGCTAGAGAATGTTTCCCGTCACGTGGCTAGAGAATGTTTCCCCTCACGTGGCTAGAGAATGTTTCCCGTCCCGTAGCTAGAGAATGTTTCCCGTGACGCGGCTAGAGAATGTTTCCCGTTCCGTAGCTAGAGAATGTTTCCCGTCACGTGGCTAGAGAATGTTTCCCGTCACGTGGCTAGAGAATGTTTCCCGTTCCGTAGCTAGAGAATGTTTCCCGTCACGTGGCTAGAGAATGTTTCCGGTCACGTGGCTAGAGAATGTTTCCCATCACGTGGCTAGAGAATGTTTCCCGTCACGTGGCTAGAGAATGTTTGATGACGCAGCAGTGCGCCTGGCTACCGTCTGCTGGTGTGTACAGATAATTACTGTGCAGAAATGCAGATTAGCAAACAGAAGTCAGAAGCTGGGATAAGTAGAAAATCCATGATTTAAATGTGCTCATTGTTCTTACAGCTCCAGTGCTCCGGGAGGGAGAGAGAGAGAGAGAGAGAGAGAGAGAGAGAGAGAGAGAGAGAGAGAGAGAGAGAGAGAGAGAGAGAGAGAGAGAGAGAGAGAGAGAGAGAGAGGTACAACTCTATAAATGAACTAAAAACACTGTTTCTAATGTGCGGAGAAAGAACGAAAGAAGGCACCGAGCAGTAAATGTGGAGACAATGACATTAGAAAGACATTTATTCGTGGAGTCAGTTTGTACGGGCCTGTTTCCGCCAGCCAGTTGCCCAGTCGATATCTGCTGGCTCGCCATAGCAACGACCGGGGCAGCTGGTGAGTGGGGTGACGTCAGCGCCGCTCTGTGTCATACGAAAATGGAGGCAAAATTTACAGTCGTTTGATAGCAGACATTTCTGTAATGGCAGCAAAAAATAGATACATCAGCTCGGCCTGAGATGATGCTAAGTGATTCTAATCGATGGGAATTCGATTCTTTCTGAAAATACCTGCAATTTGTAGTTTGAGAAATGTGCCTGCGAGTTGTTGCTGGCTTCACGTCATGGTTGAGTGTCATTATGAGTCTACACACAGTTGTTGCTTTAGTCTAGATTCCTCAACAACAACAACAACAACAACAACAAAACTACGAGTGTAAACAAGGGTGGTCAGTCTCTGTCGCTAGATATACTGGTTTGTGTACGCTGTTAATCCAGGACATGGAGGTAGTTATATTATTGATTGAGATAGTTATATTATTGATTGAGATAGTTATATTATTGATTGAGATAGTTATATTATTGATTGAGGTCGTGAATAGTACGGCTTGTTTTCTCACATAAGGGCGGCGGACAGGGAGGTCCATTACGTGCGTTCTGTCAGCAGTTGGAGGTGTGGCGCGAGGCGCGCATGTTTATTGACTCGACAATCCAAGTGACGTGGTCAGTCTCACACCGGTCGCCTCTAATTGCCAAGCCATTTCCTGGTACTGGTTGTAAGCCAGGTCACGTTCGTGGTCCGCGTCCATGTGGGTTCAAACCTATTATCACCGGACTCGTAGATAATGTCATGTCCCACACAGACAATTCCATGCCCCACATAGACAATGCAATGTCCCACACAGACCATGTCATGTCCCACACAGACCATGTCATGTCTACACAGACAATGACATGTCCCACACAGACAATGCCATGTCCCACACAGACAATGTCATGTCCCACACAGACAATGCCGTGTCCCACTCAGACAATTCCATGTTCCACACAGACCATGTCATGTCCCACACAGACCATGTCATGTCATACACAGACAATGACATGTCCCACACAGACAATACCATGTCCCACACAGACCATGTCATGTCATACACAGACAATGAAATGTCCCACACAGACAATGCAATGTCCCACACAGACCATGTCATGTCCCACACAGACCATGTCATGTCATACACAGACAATGACATGTCCCACACAGACAATGCCATGTCCCACACAGACAATGTCATGTCCCACACAGACAATGCCATGTCCCACTCAGACAATTCCATGTTCCACACAGACCATGTCATGTCCCACACAGACCATGTCATGTCCCACACAGACCATGTCATGTCATACACAGACAATGCCATGTCCCACACAGACAATACCATGTCCCACACAGACAATGTCATGTCCCACACAGACAATGCCATGTCCCACTCAGACAATTCCATGTTCCACACAGACCATGTCATGTCCCACACAGACCATGTCATGTCCCACACAGATCATGTCATGTCATACACAGACAATGCCATGTCCCACACAGACAATACCATGTCCCACACAGACAATGTCATGTCCCACACAGACAATGCCATGTCCCACTCAGACAATTCCATGTTCCACACAGACCATGTCATGTCCCACACAGACCATGTCATGTCCCACACAGACCATGTCATGTCATACACAGACAATGCCATGTCCCACACAGACAATACCATGTCCCACACAGACAATGATATGGCTCACACAGACCACAACCAACTAGTGGGCTTAGTGGCCACAGACCGATGCTAGAAGATGCTGTCTGGACGCTGGTCTGTTGTGTGTCCGTGCCCCACATGTTAGTTCACACGTTTCTATTGTCCCACATGTTAGTTCTCATATTTCCATTGTCCCACATGTAGTTCTCACGTGTCCATTGCCCCAAGTGTTAGTTCACACGTGTCCATTGTCCCACATGTTACTTCTCACGTGTCCATTAACCCACATGTTAGTTCTCACGTGTCCATTGTCCCATATGTTACTTGACACGTGTCTATTACCCCACATGTTAGTTCTAAAGTGTCCAATACCCCACATGTTAGTTCTCACGTGTCCATTATCCCACATGTTAGTTCTCATATTTCCATTGTCTCATATGTTAGTTCTCTCGTGTCCATTATCCCACATGTTAGTTCCCAAGCGTCCATTGTCCTACATGTTAGTTCTCACGCGTCCATTACCTCACATGTTAGTTCTCAAGTGTTCATTACCGCACATGTTAGTTCACTTGTGTCTATAACCCCACATGTTAGTTCTCTCGTGTCCATTATCCCACATGTTAGTTCACTTGTGTCTATAACCCCACATGTTAGTTCTCTCGTGTCCATTACCCCACATGTTAGTTCACTTGTGTCTATAACCCCACATGTTAGTTCACTTGCGTCTATAACCCCACATGTTAGTTCACTTGTGTCTATAACCCCACATGTTAGTTCTCTCGTGTCCATTATCCCACATGTTAGTTCACTTGTGTCTATAACCCCACATGTTAGTTCTCTCGTGTCCATTATCCCACATGTTAGTTCACTTGTGTCTATAACCCCACATGTTAGTTCTCTCGTGTCCATTATCCCACATGTTAGTTCACTTGTGTCTATAACCCCACATGTTAGTTCCCAAGCGTCCATTGTCCTACATGTTAGTTCTCACGCGTCCATTACCTCACATGTTAGTTCTCATGTGTCCATTACCTCACATGTTAGTTCACTTGTGTCTATAACCCCACATGTTAGTTCCCAAGCGTCCATTGTCCTACATGTTAGTTCTCACGCGTCCATTACCTCACATGTTAGTTCTCATGTGTCCATTACCTCACATGTTAGTTCTCAAGTGTTCATTACCCCACATGTTAGTTCACTTGTGTCTATAACCCCACATATAAGTTCTCACGTGTCCATTACCCCACATGTTAGTTCACTTGTGTCTATAACCCCACATGTTCGTTCTCTCGTGTCCATTATCCCACATGTTAGTTCACTTGTGTCTATAACCCCACATGTTAGTTCTCTCGTGTCCATTATCCCACATGTTAGTTCACTTGTGTCTATAACCCCACATGTTAGTTCCCAAGCGTCCATTGTCCTACATGTTAGTTCTCACGCGTCCATTACCTCAAATGTTAGTTCTCATGTGTCCATTACCTCACATGTTAGTTCACTTGTGTCTATAACCCCACATGTTAGTTCTCTCATGTCCATTATCCCACATGTTAGTTCACTTGTGTCTATAACCCCACATGTTAGTTCCCAAGCGTCCATTGTCCTACATGTTAGTTCTCACGCGTCCATTACCTCACATGTTAGTTCTCATGTGTCCATTACCTCACATGTTAGTTCTCAAGTGTTCATTACCCCACATGTTAGTTCACTTGTGTCTATAACCCCACATGTTAGTTCTCTCGTGTCCATTATCCCACATGTTAGTTCGCAAGCCTCCATTGTCCTACATGTTAGTTCTCACGTGTCCATTACCCCACATGTTAGTTCTCACGTGTCCATTACCCCACATGTTATTCTGTGTGTGAGTTGCCAAGACGTATTGTGTAGATGATGATTGGCTGTCTGTCTGTCTGTCTTCTGTCCATCCGTCGGTCGGCCGTCGGTCGCTTGGTCTGTCTGTCTGGCTGTCTGTCTGTCTGTCTGTCTGTCTGTCTGTCTGTCTGTCTGTCTTCTTTTGTCCATCGGTCGGTCGGTCGGTCAGTCCGTCGCTCTGTCGGTCGGTCGGTCGGTCGGTCTGTCTGTCTGTCGGTCTCTCTGTCTGTCAGGATAATATGCCCTGTAGGCTGGAGGCAGCAGTGTTGTCAGAAGACAGTTATCTTTGTGTCTCGACAATATGTGTTGCAGGCTGGAAACAGCAGTGTTGTCACAAGATGATTATCTGTGTATATGGAAAACATTTGTTGCATTCTGGAAACAGCAGTGTTGTCACAAGACAGTTGTCTATGTGTCTGGTCAACAATCTACTTCTGAATGAGCCCAATTATCTGAACAATTGACGTCTGAATGAGCCCATTTGTACCGCAAGATGGCAGCGATTGCATTGGCCATTCTGTGGCCGATATTTTTGTAACGAGCTAATCGATTATTCCAGATTATAAATGGCACATCACACGCCTGCATAAACACTGGATGGAGATAAATATTTGATCCACTGCGCTCCACTATGTGGAACACGACCAGATCATCAAACACCGTAGATATCAAGCAAATATAGGCGTGATCTGGCGTTAGGGCTGCGTGGCCTGGTCGATGGCCGACGGGATCTGAGGTCCCGCGCAGCACGCTCCTGAAACATGACACCACATAGACGCATTAGCCAGGTGATGTGTGGCGGGTTGGACGTCTATTTCACATATAGCCTGGCGTTCCGGTTCACAGCGCCTTGCTCGGGTGACAGAAAAACGAGACTTCAAGACATTTGTTTAAATAGAGTCTATAACTGCCAGAGGGTTGTATAAATAGAGTATATGACTACCAGAGAGTTGTATAAATAGAGTCTATGACTGCCAGAGAGTTGTATAAATAGAGTATACGACTTCAAGATAGTTGTATAATTCGAGTCTTTGACTACGAGAATAATATACAAACAAGAGTAAGAGTGTCGAAAGTTGTATAAAAAACACCAGTCAGTGAGTGGAATGTTGCGTGGGAACCTATCTGAACACTACTACGTCTTTACAAACACCAAAAATGATAATAATTATCTCAAGTGACAGCTAATTTAATCAACATTCCCCTCACTGGCAAGATATACCTACCTTAGGTTATTCTAATTGCCATGTCACAATTAGTTTTAGTGAGTCATTTTTGTTGGTTATTGCACATTCTCATGCGTTTTAATGTATATTGCTCTGTTGTTGTCAAATCAAATCAAATCAAATCAAATCAACTTTATTAGGGTCACAAATTGGGCGCGCAGGCCCGTCTTACATTCGGCCCTTCCAATCACTCGTCTTTCGTTCATCAAGAGCATTATACATTTACATAGGAAAAAAAATAAACATTGTGAAATGAATGTTGTAAACATAAACAAGGCTAAACATGGAGAAAAATGTGTACATAAAAAGTATGTGACGTAAAAGTAGTGATGCCAGCGCGTCCCACACACACACACACACACACACACACACTCTCTCTCTCTCTCTCTCTCTCATTCACTCTCACTCTCACTCATACACACACACTCTCACTCATTCACTCTCCCGCTCACTCATTCACTCTCCCGTTCACTCATTCACTCTCCCGCTCACTCATTCACTCTCCCGCTCACTCATTCACTCTCCCGCTCACTCATTCACTCTCCCGCTCACTCATTCACTCTCCCGCTCACTCATTCACTCTCCCGCTCACTCATTCACTCTCCCGTTCAATCATTCACTCTCCCGCTCACTCATTCACTCTCACTCATTCACTCTCACGCTCACTCATTCACTCTCACGCTCACTCATTCACTGTCCCGCTCACTCATTCACTCTGCCGCACACTCATTCACTCTCACGCTCACTTATTTACTCACACGCCCACTCATTCACTCTCACGCTCAATCATTCACTCTCCCGCTCACTCATTCACTCTCACGCTCACTCATTCCTTCTCACCCTCACTCATTCACTCTCACGCTCACTCAATCACTCTCACGCTCACTCATTCACTCTCACGCTCACTCATTCACTCTCACGCTCACTCATTCACTCTCCCGCTCAATCATTCACTCTCCCGCTCACTAATTCACTCTCCCGCTCACTCATTCACTCTCCCGCTCACTCATTCACTCTCCCGCTCACTTATTCACTCTCACGCTCACTCATTCACTCTCACACTCACTCATTCATTCTCACTCATTCACTCACACTCATTCACTCCCACACACAGACACTCTCACTCATTCACTCTCCAGCTCACTCATTCGCTCTCACGCTCACTCATTCACTCTCCCGCTCACTCATTCACCCTCACGCTCACTCATTCACTCTCACGCTCACTCATTCACTCTCCCGCTCACTCATTCACTCTCACTCATTCACTCTCCCGCTCACTCATTCACTCTCACGCTCAATAATTCACTCTCCCGCTCACTCATTCACTCTCACGCTCACTCATTCACTCTCACGCTCACTCATTCACTCTCACGCTCACTCATTCACTCTCACGCTCACTCATTCACTCTCACGCTCACTCATTCTGTCTCTCATTCACACTCACTCACTCTCTCACTCAAACTACAGTAATGAACATAAGTTTAGATTATACATGATAAAATCAAATGGTATTTAACTTATAATATGACAGATGAGAATACACAAACATATGGATTCGTGTGTTACATAACATGCGTGTTACATGACATGCATCTGCTCAGCTCTCTCTCTCACTCTCTCTCTCTCTCTCTCTCTCTCTCTCTCTCTCTCTCTCTCTCTCTCTCTCTCTGTGTATTCTTTCATATACACACACTCACACGCATGCGTACGCTCACACACACACTCTCTCTCTCTCTCTTTCTCTCTCATTCACTCTCACTCTCACTAATTCACTCTCCCGCTCACTCTATTGTTGTCGTTGTTGTACGAGGGTAAGTTAATAAGTAAGTCACAAATGGCTGTAGAAAAGTAACTAACTATGATAACAACTTGAAACCAGTTTATTTTTTATGCATACATTGTCCCTTTATTTCTCAACATAATTTCCACCAACATTGATGCACTTATCCCATTGTTTTATCAGTCCTCCCAAACCGGCTACATAGAACTGCGTGCTTTGTTTTCATTCAACGGCCATCCCACAGAACTGTGTGACTTACTTATTAACTGTCCCTCGTAACTTTTTCTACCCAGCTATCTATACGGGACAAAAATAAACAGCATAAACAGGAAACCCACCTTGGCGGGAGACATTTCGCGAATGACGCCGAAGTTGAATGAGAAGTGAAAACGTGGTTTAGAAAAAAGAGCACGCAGTTCTATTCAGCCGGTTTAGGAGGACTGATAAAACAATGGGATAAGTGCATTAATGTTGGTGGAAATTATGTTGAGAAATAAAGGGACAATGTATGTATAAAAATAAACTGGTTTCAAGTTGTTATCATAGTTAGTTACTTTTCTACAGCCATGTGTGACTTACTTATTAACTTACCCTCGTATAAGAGTAGCTTCATAAGTGATGAATGAATGAAATAATGTATGAGAGCAGAGGGACAAGAAGGCAGAATATCTGACGGGCCTGCGTGCCCAATTCTTAACCCTTCGAATATACAGTTAGTTTGTTCTCTCTCAAGCACACACACACACACACACACACATACACACACACTTTTTTTTTCTCTCTCTCTCTCTCACTGTCTCTGTCCCTCTGTCTTACCTCTCTCTCTCTCTCTCTCTCTCTCTCTCTCTCTCTCTCTCTCTCGCACTGTCTCTGTCCCTCTGTCCCACTGTCTCTCTCTCATCCTGCGCCTTTCTACCCCCATTCCCACCCTGTCTGTCTCTCACTCACCAGTAGAGTGTTGCCGGCTGAGACTGAGAAACAACACTGATCTCAACAGCGCGTCCGTGGGTGAGTACAACTACCGCACACGTGGGGAAGATTGTGCAATAGAGGGTGACTTGTGGGTGGGTACAACTACCACACACGCGGGGAAGATTGTGCAATAGAGGGTGAATTCTGGGTGGGTACAACTACCACACACGCGGGGAAGATTGTGCAATAGAGGGTGACTTGTGGGTGGGTACAACTACCTCACACGCGGGGAAGATTGTGCAATAGAGGGTGAATTGTGGGTGGGTACAACTACCACACACGCGGGGAAGATTGTGCAATAGAGGGTGACTTGTGGGTGGGTACAACTACCTCACACGCGGGGAAGATTGTGCAATAGAGGGTGACTTGTGGGTGGGTACAACTACCACACACGCGGGGAAGATTGTGCAATAGAGGGTGAATTGTGGGTGGGTACAACTACCACACACGCGGGGAAGATTGTGCAATAGAGGGTGACTTGTGGGTGGGTACAACTACCACACACGCGGGGAAGATTGCGCAATAGAGGGTGACTTGTGGGTGGGTACAACTACCGCACACGCGGGGAAGATTGTGCAATCGAGGGTGACTTGTGGGTGGGTACAACTACCGCACACGCGGGGAAGATTGTGCAATAGAGGGTGACTTGTGGGTGGGTACAACTACCGCACACGCGGGGAAGATTGTGCAATAGAGGGTGACTTGTGGGTGGGTACAACTACCACACACGCGGGGAAGATTGTGCAATAGAGGGTGACTTGTGGGTGGGTACAACTACCACACACGCGGGGAAGATTGTGCAATAGAGGGTGACTTGTGGGTGGGTACAACTACCACACACGCGGGGAAGATTGTGCAATAGAGGGTGACTTGTGGGTGGGTACAACTACCGCACACGCGGGGAAGATTGTGCAATAGAGGGTGACTTGTGGGTGGGTACAACTACCGCACACGCGGGGAAGATTGTGCAATAGAGGGTGACTTGTGGGTGGGTACAACTACCGCACACGTGGGGATGATTGTGCAATAGAGGGTGACTTGTGGGTGGGTACAACTACCGCACACGCGGGGAAGATTGTGCAATAGAGGGTGACTTGTGGGTGGGTACAACTACCGCACACGCGGGGATGATTGTGCAATAGAGGGTGACTTGTGGGTGAGTACAACTACCGCACACGCAGGGAAGATTGTGCAATAGAGGGTGATTTGTGGGTGAGTACAACTGCCGCACACGCGGGGAAGAGTGTGCAATAGAGGGTGAATTGTGGGTGAGTACAACTACTGCACACGCGGGAAAGAGTGTGCAATAGAGGGTGAATTGTGGGTGAGTATAACTACCGCTCACCGGGAGATGATTGTGCAATAGAGGGTGACTTGTGGGTGGGAACCAGGTCCCCTGGGGGTCCATTGACAACCAGCCCAGCAGTCGCTCACAGCTCCCTGTTGCCTCGGGGAGGGTGGGGGGTGGATAGTGGGTCCTCTCCCGAGTGGTTGGATGTCTCTACCACGTGTCAGGTGCTCGCTTCTTCATGGGCGACGGTTTTCTCTGCTTCCGCAGCAAGTGAAATGGACACCTCAACAACACAAGTCAAAGTTTCCCGTGGGGACTTCATTAGCCAAGCTAAATCAAGAGACGAACAGACACAGAATAATGACTGACAAATGGACTTGTAGATCTGTCTTTATATTTTCTGTCTGCCTCTGGGTATGGATGTGTCATTGTGTGTTCCTCTTGTCTCCAGATATAAATCTGTCTTTATGTGTTCTTCCTGCCTCCATATATAAATCTGTCTTTATGTGTTCTTCCTGTCTCCATATATAAATCTGTCTTTATGTGTTCTTCTTGTCTCCATATATAAATCTGTCTTTATGTGTCCTTCCTGTCTCCAGATATAAATCTGTCTTTATGTGTTCTTCCTGTCTCCAGATATAAATTTCTCTCTAAGTGTTCTTCCTGTCTTCATATATAAATATTTCTGTGTGAATTCTTCCTATCTCCAGATTTAAATCTGTCTTTATGTCTAATTCCTGTCTTTATATATATATATATATATATATATATATATATATATATATATATATATATATATATATATATATATATATATATATATATATATATATATATCATATCATTGGCACCTTGCCGTCTTGACAGACGATAGTTTGTGCTCTAAAAAGGCATAATAACTTTTAACTATGGCGGTAGCGAGTGTGACTGATAAGGCCAATTTGCGCTGTAAATGTCCGTTCACAGTGGGTGCATGTGAACACGTGGTCATTTCCACCATCATGCACCATCTTACGTCTCAAACGCTTGGTGTGTGACTTTTCTGCAATAATTTTCTCCTTTGACTTTATTCCATTTCTGATATTTGCCCTCCATGCAACACGTTCAGCGGCGACTTGCTCCCAATGTGCATTATCAATGCCTGTATCAATCATGTCCCGCTTACACACATCTTTGTATCGTAGTAGAGGCCGACCCTGAGATCTCTTACCCATCTGTAATTCACCAAAAAAGATATCCTTTGGTATTCTACCATCATCCATCCTCCTAAGATGTCCTATCCATCTAAGTCTACGAAGACTGAGCATGGAATAAACTGTCACACAACCTGATCTTTCCAATACTTCAGTATTTGTGATTTTGTCTTGCCACTTAATACCAAGAATTCTTCGCAGACACCGCATATGAAAGCTGTTTAAATTGTTCTCTTGGTGTGAGTAAGTTGTCCAGGTTTCACTGCCATAGAGAAGAGTACTAAGGACACAGGCTTGATAGACAAGGACTTTTGTTTTGGCAGTAAGCTTCCTGTTCTCCCAGACTCTTTTTCTTAACCTGTTCATTGTTGTTGCTGCCTTACCAATCCGGATGTTGATTTCCTGATCTAGGGATAATTTGCTATTTACCACTGATCCTAGATATGTAAAATGGTCTACTATCTCTAGTTCGGCGTCGTCAATAAAGATTGATGGTACCCCATGTGCACCTTGTGACATAATCTGTGTCTTCTTTTTGCTAATTGTTAAACCAAATTCAGAACAAGCATTGGAGAATGCAGATAGTAGACATTGCAATTCTTCCTCAGAGTGGGTCGTAACTGCAGCATCATCTGCAAAAAGCAACTCTCTGATCAGTACCCTCCTAATTTTGGTCTTAGCCTTCAATCTCTGAGCATTGTAGAGGCCGCCATCTGAGCGTGAGTGAATGTATATACCACCATCCTGATCACGAAATGCATATTTCAGTAGAAGTGAAAAGTATATTCCAAAGAGGGTGGGAGCTAGTACACAACCTTGCTTAACTCCACTCTTGATTTCAAATTCTTCAGAAGTTGCACCATCAAACTTGATTATACCCTTCATGCCTGTGTGGAACGATTCCACAATGGACAGAAGAGTTGGTGGGCAGCCAATCTTCTTTAGTGCCTTGAACAGACCCTCACGACTGACCAAATCAAATGCCTTTGTGAGGTCGATGAAGGCAATAAACAGTGGTTGATTCTGTTCACGGCATTTTTCTTGCATTTGTCGCAATGAGAATATCATATCAGTGGTAGACCGGTTCTGTCGAAAGCCACACTGTGATTCGGGGTAGACTTGATCTCCTAGGACTTGAAGTCTGCGCAGAACAATTCTGGCAAATACTTTTCCAACAATACACAGAAGTGAGATACCCCTATAGTTGTTACAGTCGCTCCGATCGCCCTTGTTCTTGTACAGCGTTATGATGTTTGAATCTTTGAAATCCTGTGGGACTTGTCCTTCACGCCAGCATAGCTCTATTAGCTGGTGGATCTGTAGAGTGAGTGTGTCTTGCCCACTCCTGATAACCTCTATTGGAATCCCATCCTTACCTGGAGCCTTGCCAGATGCAAGTTCATTTATAGCACACTTAACTTCTGTTATGATATATATATATATATATATATATATATATATATATATATATATATATATATATATATATATATATATATATATATATATATATATATATATATATATATTTCTGTGTGTGTTCTTCCTGTATCGAGATATAAATATGTCTTTATGTATTCTTCCTGTCATTATGTATAAATATTTATGTGTTAGTTATATCTATCTCCAGATATAAATATGTCTTTATGTGTTCTTCATGTCTCCAGATATAAATCTGTCTATGTGTTCTTGCTTTCTTCATATATAAATATTTATATGTGTGTTCTTCCTGTCTCCATATATAGCTTTGTCTCTGATGTGTTCTTTCCGTCTCCAGATATAAATCTGTCTTTATGTGTCCTTCCTGTCTTCATATATAAATATTTATGTGTGTTCTTCTTGTCTCCAGATATAAATCTGATTGATTGATTGATTGATTGATTGATTGATTGATTGATTTAGGAATCGACATCATAGCATTCGGGGCATTCCCATAAGTGCTCCGTCCCCATCCTCAGCAGCCAGCGAAGAGTTCCAACACTAATAGTACCAGTAGCAATCTGATTATAAGTCCGTCTCGCCTTTCCTTTGAGCATTGAGCGTCGGCCAGATCCCTTCGTCACTCCTCGTTGTCTCATTCTTGCCAAACCATGGTAATCCATTTGCTTCTCCGAGGTGTGCACGTGCTCCCACAAGGCCGCAACCACGTCTGCCTTGTCATGTATCAATACTCCACCAAGTTCTGCAGAGCCAGCCAATCTGTCCGCCTGTTCATTTCCCAGCACACCGGCATGCCCCGGAGAAAAGATCCAGGCGATGCTTGTCACCCGTGACCTCCGAAGCGAAGCAAGCCACTCCGCACGAAGTCTGCCCGTCCTCACCCTCGTCAGCATGCTTTCTGAGTCAGATCCAATCACGATGTGTGTGTGTCGTATTCTCCATCCAGCGGAGAGCCGCAGTGACTGCCTCCACTTCCATTCTTAAGCTGGATGTTGTGGTATCATATGCCAGGCTCTCCTGCCCCAAACATCGACCATTAGCTTTGGCTATGAACCCCCAGCCACTTCTCTCACCTCTTGACACCGAACCATCTGTGTAGATAATCACATCACTCGAGTGAGCATTGTCCTGAATTAGTTGCTGGATTTCCACTTCCGTGGCCCCTGCTGGCCATTCCCTGCACTCCCGGCTCAATGTGATTATAACTCTGCACAAGTCTGACTGCTCCGCTGGCACTCTGACCCACTCCTCTCCACGTCTAATGTTCTCCAGGGGGCACACCTGTCTGATCGTATCCTCCTCCTGAGCCATCCATGATTTCCCTCTTATCAGTCGCTGACCCTTAACTGCGTCCAGCGCCTCATGCAGTGGGTGGTCTGTGTCTGCAGCTACTCTGAGGTATGCCTTCGCCTGCATCACCTTGAGCCTACCAGCAACAGTCGGCAGACCAAGGATGTAACGCATACACACTACTGGGATGTCTCTAGTGCATCCCAGAATGACCCGCATAGCTTCATTCTGTATGCGCTCTAACTTCCCCAGCTGACTCTCTGAGACAGTGAGCAGTCCTAGTCCATAATCAATCGCTGAGAGGATCAAGTGCTGGTATAGTCAGATATAATTCTGTCTCTATGTGTTCTTCCTGTGTCGAGATACAGATCTGTCTCCTACAGTAATGTTTTAGTCAAATCCAAGCCCCCCCCCCCCCTCCATTCCATAAACAGTGTTGTAATCAACTTCCTCGACGCCCTTCCCCCTCCACACATCAGTGATTCTACAAGTTCCTCGACCTCCCCCCCCCCCTTTCATACAGCAGTTGTTCTACAAGTTCCTCGACCCCCTTCCCCCTCCACCCCCTCCACACAGCAGTGGTTCTACAAGTTCCTCGACCCCCTTCCTCCTCCACCCCCTCCACACAGCAGTGGTTCTAGAAATTCCTCGATCCCCCCTCCCTCCATACAGAAGTGGGTTTTTAAAATCTGTTTGAACCCCATCGTAGTCCACACACTGGCTGCTGGTAGTGTGTACGAGGGGCTGCTGTTTATGTGTGAGATAGCTTTACCCCTTACCAGTTTCCCTCGCCATCAGGTGACCCCTCTTCGACTTCTGAGGTACTTGTACTTTAAGTCCCCGAGTCAAGGACGGGAAGAAAACATTTCAGTGTATCTGCTTCTATCTTATAAACAGTTCAAGTCGAGCACTGCCTCACCCTCCCGTGTGATCAACCACACTGAGCCTGGGTACACCGTGTTGGTCTTACATTTGTGAAGACCGATCGTCAATAGATGTTTGATGTGTCTATATACTGCCGCCCGTGGACATGGCCTCGTTGTCAGGTCTGTTTGGTTCGACATGCAAGCTCAGGTCAGTTTTACAAATTCCGCATGTACGGGATTGGAACACACACTCGCCGTGAGGGCAGGCCAGCAGGAAGGTCGCACGCTAGCGCTGCTGTCCTTGTCCCTCTGATAGTCTCCTGATGTCCTATATTCATGACAATCTCTTGGCAATCGTTGTTGGTCATTCTGGCAGTGCCAGACATTTACACCAGTAGTCACAGGAACCACATATCCGTTGTCTGTAAGTTCTTTCTAGTTTGCTCGTCACAGAAACCACGTGTCTAGTGTCTCACGTTCTTCCTGGTTTGCTCGTCACAGACAGTGTCTCACGTTCTTCCTGGTTTGCTCGTCACAGACAGTGTCTCAAGTTCTTCCTGGTTTGCTCGTCACAGACAGTGTCTCAAGTTCTTTCTGGTTTGCTCGTCACAGACAGTGTCTCAAGTTCTTTCTGGTTTGCTCGTCACAGAAATCACGTGTCCAGTGTCTCACGTTCTTCCTGGTTTGCTCGTCACAGAAACCAATGCCCAGTGTCTCAAGTTCTTCCTGGTTTGCTCGTCACAGACAGTGTCTCAAGTTCTTCCTGGTTTGCTCGTCACAGAAATCACGTGTCCAGTGTCTCACGTTCTTCCTGGTTTGCTCGTCACAGAAACCAATGCCCAGTATCTCAAGTTCTTTCTGGTTTGCTCGTCACAGACAGTGTCTCAAGTTCTTCCTCGTTTGCTCATCACAGAAACCAACGCCCAGTGTCTCAAGTTCTTTCTGGTTTGCTCGTCACAGACAGTGTCTCAAGTTCTTCCTGGTTTGCTCGTCACAGACAGTGTCTCAAGTTCTTTCTGGTTTGCTCGTCACAGACAGTGTTTCAAGTTCTTCCTGGTTTGCTCGTCACAGAAACCAATGCCCAGTGTCTCAAGTTCTTTCTGGTTTGCTCGTCACAGACAGTGTCTCAAGTTCTGTCTGGTTTGCTCGTCACAGAAACCACGTGTCCAGTGTCTCAAGTTCTTCCTGGTTTGCTCGTCACAGAAATCACATGCCAGTGTCTCAAGTTCTTCCTGGTTTGCTCGTATCAGAAACCACGTGTTCAGTGTCTCAAGTTCTTCCTGGTTTGCTAGTCACAGAAACCACGTGTCCGGTGTCTCAAGTTCTTCCTGTTTTGCTCGTCACAGAAATCACGTGTCCAATGTCTCAAGTTCTTCCTGGTTTGCTCGTCACAGACAGTGTCTCAAGTTCTTCCTGGTTTGCTCCTCACAGACAGTGTCTCAAGTTCTTCCTGGTTTGCTCGTCACAGAAACCACGTGTCCAGTGTCTCAAGTTCTTCCTGGTTTGCTCGTCACAGAAATCACATGCCAGTGTCTCAAGTTCTTCCTGGTTTGCTCGTATCAGAAACCACGTGTTCAGTGTCTCAAGTTCTTCCTGGTTTGCTAGTCACAGAAACCACGTGTCCGGTGTCTCAAGTTCTTCCTGGTTTGCTCGTCACAGAAATCACGTGTCCAGTGTCTCAAGTTCTTCCTGGTTTGCTCGTCACAGACAGTGTCTCAAGTTCTTCCTGGTTTGCTCCTCACAGACAGTGTCTCAAGTTCTTCCTGGTTTGCTCGTCACAGAAACCACGTGTCCAGTGTCTCAAGTTCTTTCTGGTTTGCTCGTCACAGATAGTGTCTCAAGTTCTTCCTGGTTTGCTCGTCACAGAAACCAATGCCCAGTGTCTCAAGTTCTTTCTGGTTTGCTCGTCACAGACAGTGTCTCAAGTTCTTCCTGGTTTGCTCGTCACAGACAGTGTCTCAAGTTCTTTCTGGTTTGCTCGTCACAGACAGTGTTTCAAGTTCTTCCTGGTTTGCTCGTCACAGAAACCAATGCCCAGTGTCTCAAGTTCTTTCTGGTTTGCTCGTCACAGACAGTGTCTCAAGTTCTGTCTGGTTTGCTCGTCACAGAAACCACGTGTCCAGTGTCTCAAGTTCTTCCTGGTTTGCTCGTCACAGAAATCACATGCCAGTGTCTCAAGTTCTTTCTGGTTTGCTCGTCACAGACAGTGTCTCAAGTTCTTCCTGGTTTGCTCGTCACAGACAGTGTCTCAAGTTCTTTCTGGTTTGCTCGTCACAGACAGTGTTTCAAGTTCTTCCTGGTTTGCTCGTCACAGAAACCAATGCCCAGTGTCTCAAGTTCTTTCTGGTTTGCTCGTCACAGACAGTGTCTCAAGTTCTGTCTGGTTTGCTCGTCACAGAAACCACGTGTCCAGTGTCTCAAGTTCTTCCTGGTTTGCTCGTCACAGAAATCACATGCCAGTGTCTCAAGTTCTTCCTGGTTTGCTCGTATCAGAAACCACGTGTTCAGTGTCTCAAGTTCTTCCTGGTTTGCTAGTCACAGAAACCACGTGTCCGGTGTCTCAAGTTCTTCCTGGTTTGCTCGTCACAGAAATCACGTGTCCAGTGTCTCAAGTTCTTCCTGGTTTGCTCGTCACAGACAGTGTCTCAAGTTCTTCCTGGTTTGCTCCTCACAGACAGTGTCTCAAGTTCTTCCTGGTTTGCTCGTCACAGAAACCACGGGTCCAGTGTCTCAAGTTCTTCCTGGTTTGCTCGTCACAGAAATCACATGCCAGTGTCTCAAGTTCTTCCTGGTTTGCTCGTATCAGAAACCACGTGTTCAGTGTCTCAAGTTCTTCCTGGTTTGCTAGTCACAGAAACCACGTGTCCGGTGTCTCAAGTTCTTCCTGGTTTGCTCGTCACAGAAATCACGTGTCCAGTGTCTCAAGTTCTTCCTGGTTTGCTCGTCACAGACAGTGTCTCAAGTTCTTCCTGGTTTGCTCCTCACAGACAGTGTCTCAAGTTCTTCCTGGTTTGCTCGTCACAGAAACCACGTGTCCAGTGTCTCAAGTTCTTTCTGGTTTGCTCGTCACAGATAGTGTCTCAAGTTCTTTCTGGTTTGCTCGTCACAGAAACCACGTGTCCAGTGTCTCAAGTTCTTTCTGGTTTGCTCGTCACAGACAATGTCTCAAGTTCTTTCTGGTTTGCTCGTCACAGACAGTGTCTCAAGTTCTTCCTGGTTTGCTCGTCACAGAAACCAATGCCCAGTGTCTCAAGTTCTTTCTGGTTTGCTCGTCACAGACAGTGTCTCAAGTTCTGTCTGGTTTGCTCGTCACAGAAACCACGTGTCCAGTGTGTCAAGTTCTTTCTGGCTTGCTCGTCACAGACAGTGTCTCAAGTTCTTCCTGGTTTGCTCGTCACAGAAACCACGTTTCCAGTGTCTCAAGTTCTTCCTGGTTTGCTCGTCACAGAAACCACATGTCAGTGTCTCAAGTTCTGTCTGGTTTGCACGGTGGCGTCCCATGATTGACTGTCACAGAGCAGGACGGTTCTCTATAACACTTCATTAGTCTCTGTCACATAATCCAAGACAGTCATTTTGTACAGTTATGATGCTGTTCACTTTCTCAAGTGCAACCTTGGCGAGGTCTGGTTTGGTCTAACTCTCCACCACGCATCCGTCATCTGTCATCTGTCACCCGGTGTTATGAAGTACAACCTAAATATGCCAGGTTACTGACTTGGTTAGACACTGGTTCTTCTGTTGTTATATCATATGCTAGTGTTATATTTCCTGTGATTCAGCCTTTGTTCTGCTATCTTGATATTCAAGGACATTGATGTATTCCCTCCTCTCTATTACTACAATGCACGCAAGCTGTTGCAGACCCATCGTGTGGTGGCCTCTTATTGCCGCCACATCTGCATACTATAGATTATTTCTGTTACAACCTCCAGCTCGTATTCTTGGCTCCTCTTTGATCTCTCTCATTATTATTTCGCTATAAACAGAGAATAGACCAGGCAACAAATCACACTCTGGCTTTCTCTCCTGGCTTTCTCTCTTCATACTTGCCCACGTGGTTTCACACCTTAATTGATTCCACTTGTTTCCAATCAATTACACTTTATTACAGGAAGTTACAGTCAACCCCAACAGTTATTGTCTGTTTCTTATTTACTCAGCCCTCTTAGTTCAGTTGTTTACTATTGCTTTTAAACAGCCAACACCTCTTGTCATTGAAATTAACGCAAAGAGATCTGCTTTCAAATCGCCCAGAGATGATTTTGAATCCTGGAATCGGCGTGACGGAGAGTCACGACACTACCACCCCAGCCACGGCGCCCGTGTCCAGTCAGTGGCGCAGTGTTTTGTGGCAGCAGCCTGTTGAGGTAACGGTTAGGGCCTCCCGCTGACAATGGCGTCAGTGCGGTCGGACAAGTATTTGATGCCGGCTCTCGTCGTTCGCTACATGAGGACAAGACAGGCCACGTCTTCCCGCGTGCACTCCGGCCTTTAAAACATAATGGTTCTAACACTGCACATACCCACATCACGTTTCTCGTAATGATTTTAACACTGCACATAGGCACATCACGTTTCTTATTCGTGATGGTTCATCGTGTCATCGTCTTGTAGTTCATGGAATGCCTGTGATGATCTCTCTATGTCTTTGTTGATCTCTCTGTGTTTTTGTGGATCTCTCTGTGCCTTTGTTGATGTCTCTTGTATCTTTGTTGATTATGTGTGTCTTTGTTGATCTCTCTGTGTCTCGCCCGTGTGTTGCCGGGGCCCATATCGGGGAGCAAAGAATAGTAACACTGTTGCCTACCATGCACGTCGTAAGAGGCGACTAAGGAGGCTATGGTTCTGTCGCCCTGCTACTGAGTGAGTGCGTGGTGCGACACTCTGAGCTGTGAATTTTGCGTAGAATGCATTTACATCTGTTCGCAGTTTGTAGTGTGAACTGCATGTTCGGAACGATGGCGGCCGGCTGTTGCTGGATTGACTGGTTTGCCTTTTCGGTTCACGAGTGCATTTTTTTCAGGAGACTCATGGGAGTCGTTGCTGGAGCTACGGAGTTCGTGATTGGTGCGGCGCTTTCGGCGGGTCGCCCTGTGAAAAGAGACAGCCATGTGAGAAACTCGGGTCAATGACTGGTGACTGCCGGTTCCATCGACGATGAACTGTAATTTTCGTGGATTTTTGTGTTGGCGTTCTGGCAGAGTGTACCTGTGCGGGCTGTTGGCTTGCTGAGACTCCTGTCTGTTCCACTTTTCACATTGGACAGTGAGGAGCATTTTGTGTGATATTCACTCTCTGTGTCTTTGTGGATCTCTCTGTGTCTTTGTTGATTTCCCTGTGTCTTTGTTGATTTCTATGTGTCTTTGTTGATCTACACCAATTATTGAGATACCATGTTATGGTAGAATCTTGACATTTGTAAATGATGTGCTGGTGTACAGACAGGACAGAGATAGGGAAAGTTTGGCTGCAGATTTACAGCTATCAGTAAACAGGGTGACAGAGTGGTGCAGGGACGCAGGGCCGTGATAAGCCCAGACAAGGCATCGGTTGTGTGGTACTCCCTGGATAACCGGATCGTTAAGGCAGTGTAACGAAGTCAACTCATAACAGATAACTCATAACATGAGTGGAGTCTGGTAGATCTTTAGAAATATACTTTATTCGTGTTGATGACAGCTGGAATTAGTGTGGCAACCTTTCTGTTCGGTATCTTGATGGTAACTGCCCCTTTGACAACAAACCACGTCACGAATTGAGCATTTCTCCTCTCATTCGACCCCGATGCTCAATCGTGCTGTAGTATTTCCCACCTAAATACTACCAAAACCCCTTCCTCTGTTACACCTCCCTATGTTTTCTAAAGAATTTTTCCTCTAAAGGAAAAATTCTTTACTCCCAACTCTCTTACTCTATTCCCTCTTTTTCCTTAACTCCCAGATTTCCTCTAATCTTCCCCAAACTAACTCAAATTTGGAGCAAATATTATATCATTTAACCCTTCTCCCTGTCGTATTTTCAATCTAGTATCCTACTATAAACTATTTCCTCTTCATAACATAATAACTCATATCAACTACATAATAACATTGAAAACTCAACTTAACAAGTATATACAATACGTCATAACACATATGGTTGAAATAACCCCTCCTCCTCTTCATAAGAAATCTGCTTAAAAACTCAAACACTGTACCTTTCTGGTACCAACTCCCCATTGTCTTCAACAACACTACCAACTCTCTACTTTCAACCTGTAATCACTCTCACACAATAGAAAGATAAAGAATCGGTGGCCACCGGTATTTAAAAGAAGCAGTAGAACTCTTCCACACAAAGACCACTCTCAGCTAAATCACACTCCTTTTACCAAACCATACTCCTTTACCCTCCTATGTCATTTGAGACTTTATGTAATAAAGTCTAAAATAATTATATCTCCTACAGTACCACTCATTATGGTAACAGTTTACGCTTCTATTTACAGCATCAAAAATACCAACCAAGTGTCTGTATATTTCAGACACTACCAACTTTATAATTCTAAACCTTACCTCAATGTAATGTTAACCACAAAACACGTCCCGAGGACACAATTAAAAATCAAGACCTGTTCTAATACACATCCCCTCACATAATATACCTCTCCTTTTACCACGAGCCAATGTGCATATTCTATGAACATTATCAATTTAATTAACGCTGGTTTTTCACAGCACCTATTTCTTGCCCCCTTACTGTCCATTTATTATGGGCACAACTACTCAAACCTCCAGTTGTTAATATATACCGTTATCAACAGCAACCATGTACTGCTCCTAACTCTCGTCTGTGACTGCAGTCCGTATAACACGGACCCTCAAAACCCCATGTCATTTTGTTCTCAATGTACATTTCACACTTATTATTGTACTGTTATCTACAGTATCTAATCAAACATGGATTCAATTCATGTTTAATTATTTGTCTGGGGCAACCCGTTACCCACTTCTTCTTCTTCAATCCCATGGCTCTTTTAAACCCCATGGAGGCTATGTTCAAAACTTGTATATTAACCCCGTCACCTAAGTATGGCCTATGTTTCCACAACTTAACCTCTCAACGCTGATTATCACAGCAACCTTGCTAGTAGCATATACATCAACTTGTTATTTACAAGGAGAATATGTCTCTCTTCTAGTCCCCAATAGTTTATTACTATTTTCTGAACGAAGGATCCCAAATAAATGTCTCTCTTCTAGTCCCCAGTAGTTTATTACTATTTTCTGAACGAAGGACTAAAATAAAGCCCCATGTATTGTTTTTATTCTAGACAAAACCCTGTAGATTAAACTTAACCTAACTAATTTCCAACATGTATTTTCAAACATACAAGACAATTCACTTACATTATAAGTTAAGCGAAATAAAATCAAAACATAACATCATACCCTCCCAAACTTTCTACATCAATTATGTTTCCCCACATACTAACTAAAGGTATGAAGTCATTCAAAGAAAAATATATATTAAAATAATACAACAAACATCCTAAGCTATTGTTAGTTAATACTACTGGTCTCTTTTACGGACCAATAGTTTGTACGTAAAAGTCTAAGAACACCACAATCCTATTCTAAACAGAGACAACAACAATCATTTTATAGAACCAAATCAAGAAAAAAAAACATATCATATACGAGGTATTACAAACTTAGACTCAATAAACCCAGTGTCTTCTCGCTTAAGAGAAGGTTTGCAAACAAATTATAATTCACACAGAATTAACCACTTAAAGTGATCAAACAACACGTACCTATTCACACACATCATGCCTATTTTGTTATAAAACAAAACTCAATGCCAAGCATTTATGCCAAAATATATATACATATATATATATATATATATATACATATCTGCAGACTAACATATCGCGGAACAATACTTGTTCCCCTCAACCAAAATCACCACTCCACAATTGACCGTTCCATTTTCTGGAGGTCAAACATTGATTATCTCCCCTCACAATATTTTACAAAACTAACTGCTTACACCTCACAATATTTGGAACACAATCACTGTAAACTACAGGTCAACTCATTTCACCTATTACTATCCCAATGTTATCTCAAAGTACCAGTGGTCCTCTATCCAGTAATAGAACCTGTGACTTGGCACACCAATTGTTTCCCTTGGATTTATTCCAAGCATCACTACACTTGTTAATCATTATTATTTCCGTTAACTACGGTATCTCTAGCCTCTTACGTCCAACAAAACTTTGTCTCTCACCAATACAACCAACTCTACTTTTTAAGTTTCTCGTCTATCCGACGCACTTAACTAATCACATCATTACTTTCCAACATCTCACCACGACTACTCTAAGCTAATCCTCAGGTCTCTCCTAGCACTCTTGTATTGTGACGATAATCAAACTGGTCACTCTTATCGAAACACATTCTCCAACATTCATTTAACTAACCTTGTTTACCTCTGTACCTTTCACTCCTTTTCCTATTTATCGGGACTCTTCCAGAACAGCAACCCACTCCACTTATAACTGACAGCAGAGCTCACTTTTCTCATTTCTCAGTGTTAGGCATTCTTGCTTCGACACATCCCTGTTAACAATACTAAACATATTTTATGAAACATCATTCAGAATGTTAACTCTGTTTCCGTCAACTTGTCACACAACTTCCCTAACTTTTTTTTCCAACGTCAGATATTTTAACGAAACGACATCCCAATTCTCTAATCATGTTCTCTCTATCTCTCAATTTTCGCATACTCTACGTTCCTCTTTTTTTATCAACGTCATTTATCAACCAGTCTTCGTATATTCACACGGACAATGATACACAACCTCTCTCTCATCTTACTACTACTCTCGCATCACGACAACCTAACGTGTCCATACTATTACTTCAAAAAAAAATTACTTTAGACGCCAATTCAACATTCCAGCAATCACTCACCACAATCTAAGCGTATCGACCTCCTCTACACACCTTGACACAAGATATATCAGCGCACTATTACATTTTATCTATGTACTTCGCTTAGGCGACATCACCAAACCTCACTCCTACTTCACTCATCGCGACGAACACCTGTTTGTCTAGAACTATACTCACGTACGAACTAAACACCTCGTACATGCATGCTGTACTTAACACTTGCCAACAGCCTATCCATCCTCGAGGCACATATGTTTGTCTACATTTTTATCGCTACAAGAACAACTGATTATCAGACAAACTACTTCAACACTCAACAGGACTTTCACAATTCACTTGTTTACTTATTTCTACTTTTCTCACTCATCCTCTTATAACCAATTTCACTCCGACGAGCCACTAACCTCGTAACTATCATTCTATACTTCTCCACACAACAAGTTTCTCATATTTAATCAGCTCTTCCTTCTCCGCAAGCATGACGTAATTACTTCATCCGTCTCACCAAGAACTCGTATTCTTCAATCATCAACTTCTACAGTCTTTTACTCTTAATATTCTCGCGTTCAACTGGCTATTTCACACATAATATCTAATTCCTCCTCAATCTGTATCTCTTCACTAGACACTCTCGGCCCAGCCGTAAACAACACCACACCTACTTCTCAATCTACCAAACAAAACTATCTCAGACTTCATGTCACAGCTCTGAGTCGAACCATCCATTCTTATTTTATCCCTCTCTCTACTAATTATATGCTGAATCTACTCTACTTTAATTACTCCATTTATGCATCACTCAACGTGACTAACTCTCTGTATCTATTCATTCTGGACAAAGGACTATTTTAATTTCTACTCTTCCTACATCGTCACTGAACACAATATATCCTAACTCTGTATTACGTATCCACGTAAAATCTCATTTGCCGTAACTCTCAACAACACCATCGCCACCCCTGTACCATGCGATGCCACACCAAACAATTTCATGTCTATTTTAGACAGCTCATATATCTATGTGCTCAAACCGCAATTCTTTCAAAACAATTCCATTTTCCTTCCTCACCCAAATAATTTTAACACCCATAGAGCGCATCGAAACCAAATATTTCGTCGTCTCTTAGTACTGATGTTCGTCTCGTTTCAATTATACCATCATCACTATCCGTTGTTAACCTGTTGTTAAAATACTCTGGTCTTAAGGTCATAAGGTCTTCTATTTTTCTCAAGTCACTTTCTGTCGTTGAATAAATTTCCGTTATCTGTCTACTATTATTTTTTTTCTTAAATGAATTCTTTCCTTTATTTCTTTCATTTGCGTCGGTCTGCTCACTGTTTCCTGTATACCTTACGTAGCGTTTGCACCTTCCCATCTCGTCTTCAGATGACACACTGATAATAGTTCCTTCATCAGACTCATAATAATTCTCATAACGATTTACTGCAGATACGTCGACCCTATTCCCATAGTCACCTTTAGAACCTCTGTCTTTCTTTCCCTTTCTCGGTATTCGTCTCTTAGTTTTCCCTACTTTCTTGTCATGTAAACTAGTATCTAGTTCTCTAGAGTCACTAACTAAAACTCTGTCCGTCTGTCCACCAGCAACTACACCGTTCGAGGGAACATTACGCTTCAAGTCAGGATCTGTTCGTAGTGTAATTCTCTCATTCTTCGACTCACCAGTATTTATATCTGTTTCAGAATCACTATAACATGTGGAAATATCTTCTTCGTAATCTGAACTCCGACAGCTAATATTCCTACACCATTTGGGAATTAGTTTCATGTCTATACTTGAGGAACTTGAGATGTCAGTACCTCTATTAACTATCATACTGCTATTTCCTCTTTCAATACCTCTCCTCTTTGGCTTCCTTTCGTCCTTGGTTTTCGTCTGTCTATCTTTCTTAACTTCAACGTTGACTCCTTTTTCTAATTTCACCTGAGGTGTTTCCGCAATTTCCACCGTCTTAATAGTCTGCGTTCCCCTTACTATTTTCTTAGTTGGTTGCACTTGGGTATTTTTCTCTACAATATCTACCTGAGTCTGCGTACTATTTTCTATCGTATTACCTGCCTGCGTCTGTGTCTCTCGGTTTATTTTCTTCACTAATACCATTGTTTTCTTTTCTTGTCCACTAGTCACATTCGCAACCATTTTAGGACTAGTTTGTATTTTATTTACAGGTTCAACTCTGTCTCTTACACCTGAGTTTAGATATTGTCTTTGTCTTTTTTCAAACCATTCGTCACGTCTTTTTCTAGCGCTTACAGTATAGGATGGCCAACTCCTAGAACAGTCTCTCTCATGTCCATTTCTGTATCCCTGATCATTATACCAACTCCTAACCCTAGTCTTCCTTGGACTAACGTAAATGTTTCTATACTGCCCTCTATTTTCATTAAGTAGTGGCTGTCCTCGGCTATTCTTGTTGTTCCTTTTTATCTCATTACTTCCTACATTATTTGTTTTTCTCTGTAACCAGTGTACGAAACATTCTACCTCGCTGACTGCCACCTTTAACTCTCCTAACCATGCAGTCACGCGTCCTAAGTCTCTGCTCAGGTGCATTTTTACTCTTTATGCTATCTCAGCCTAAAAACAATATCTTCTTCTATATGCTTCTTAATAGCTGAAAAAAAAACTCAGCTGGAATAATTCTCTACTGTGCCGTGATGAAGCTGTTATGCTGTTCCTACCCCCGTCAATACTTATACCAAAGAGTCTTGTTCCGCCATGCTGAAATATTATTATATATAACAAACAATCACAACCACATTTGTAATCAGCTAATTAAAGAAATTCAGTTTACATATACACAAGAACAGTTCGACTAGATAATAGGGTCACAGATTACCCTACTCTCGGTTCCTGATCCCAAGCAAGTTTCGTGTATTCCTCTAGACTCGTCTTCAGGTTACTCAAACACTAGGATTCTGCGTCAGCTGAAATTCAGTCGCGGAGTTCAGGTAGCGGAGTTCAGGTAGCCTGTCTCTTCTCCCAGGTAACTTCTCTTGGGATGCCTGGACAAACTTCAACCCCTGGTAGGGTCCCGACCAGTCTTCTGGCTTCTGATTTCGCCCCGGGTGGGGTACTTCATCGATGTCTTGAGATAGTCTGACACACAACAGCGAGCGGCTCTCAACTGCAGTAGAGCCCCGAGATAGTCTGACTTGTCAACAAAACATTGGGCAATCCATGAAGTAATGCCTTATTTATTTGCTGTCTCGATCCTCTTTTACCGAGGTTCTTTTTTTCTAGTTGTTAGCGTTCAGAACGAAACCTATTAACATTGAGGCTGAACTTGATTATCTTATTGAAAAGTTCTTTCTCACCTGCAACAACTATCCGACTGGATTTGCCCTTTAGCCAAACTTTTGCTCGGTTAAGACACGATTAAACTGGGCCGACTTTCAGCACACTCCTGCTCGCTCGAGATATCGGTTAGACGGCTTGACCTTCAGGAATACTTCTGCTCCTGACACGTCCGTTAGATGAACGGATAAGAGGAGTCGCCAGGATGGTGTCCACAGTTGACGCTCGCCGGTTTGATAACGATCTCAGGTGTCGCAATTCGTTATGGCCAGTTTCACTTTTCTCCTGACGCCAGCAAAATTTTGACCGCCAGCAGTCTTGAAAAAGACTTACAGACGACCACCCCTGGGCGGGCTTTTGGTCGCTGTATTTTTCGCTGATACGTTATTGGCCATTTTTTTCACTGCGCCTTGTTACATTCAATGGTTGTTCAAAAGCGTGCCGAAATTATTTCTGGCGACTGAGACAAACGGAGCAAGGATCATCTTCTTAGTTTTTGGCCTCCGCGATATTATGTAGTATACGGCATGACTTCGCGTTACACCAGGCTCAAATCCTGGTCACGGCACCATTTCGCTTATTGTAACGAAGTCAACTCATAACAGATAACTCATAACATGAGTGGAGTCTGGTAGATCTTTAGAAATATACTTTATTCGTGTTGATGACAGCTGGAATTAGTGTGGCAACCTTTCTGTTCGGTATCTTGATGGTAACTGCCCCTTTGACAACAAACCACGTCACGAATTGAGCATCTCTCCTCTCATTCGACCCCGATGCTCAATCGTGCTGTAGTATTTCCCACCTAAATACTACCAAAACCCCTTCCTCTGTTACAGCAGATGTCCCAGGTATTATGCTGAATGGATGTCCTCTTAGAAGAGAGAGTGAATTGAAGTATCATCTTTGACAGGTGCATGTCTTTTAAAGATCATGTGGAGGCTTTGGTGGTGAAGGCTGGTAGAGGACTTGATGCTTTGAGAGCGATGGCAGCAACCGGGGTAGAGCAGAGAATGCTTTACAGGCTCTTTATGCAGTAAGTAATTTCTGTCAGTGAGTATGGTTTGGGGCTCCTGACAGCATCGAAGAGTCAGCTTAAAAGGTTGCAAAGCATACAAAATGCTGCCATGCGAGTGATTATGGGGTGCACAAAGGACATACCAGTTATATGCATGAGGCATTCCTGGCCCAACCAACAATGGCGGATAGGCATAGATTCATTCAGGCCAAATGGTACCTGAGAGTTGCTGCAGATAGGGATCACCCCCTGCATGCAGCCATGGATATGGTCAAGGGTCATAGACTAAGACGAGGCGGGTCCTGGATGACACAGGCGGAACTTTCTATAAGTCAGGTGTGTGATCTAGAAACCATCAATGTGAAAAAGAGTGGGTTGAAGTTCCGGATGACATGATGGACTGGCACAATGTAATAGTTACATTGGGTCGTGAGTGCAGAGAATGGGCAGCGGGCCGCACAGAGTTTGACGTGCAACAGCTGATCCAGAGTAATACACACCAAGGTGGCATATTGATCTATACTTATGGGTCAGTGGTGAGAAGCAGACGGAGTAGTTGGGGTTTCATTGCGAAGGCCAATGGACGATTCTTGAAGAATCACAGAATTCTGTGTCTGGCATATGAGGCTACGACCTCCAGCATGCGAATTGAGGTGGAAGCAGTCACAGCGGCATTCCATTGACTAGAAGAGACTACTGCAACACACATTGTCTTCATCACGGACTCAAGGAGTATGCTTAGTAAAGTGGAGAAAGGAAAGTTTCGTGTGGAATGGCTCACCTCGCTTCAGAAGTCACAGATTGTTAGAATTGTATGGATTTTTCGCCCTGGCCATGCGGGAGTGCGGGGGGGGGGGGATGAACAGTCTGGTAGGCTGGCAGGGAATTCACTTCTTGGTGGTCGATTATCTATGGACAAGAAGGCAAAACCAAGGTCATATAAAACTAGTGAAGACTCACAAAAAGAATAGTTGAAGTGTACAGATAGTTATGCTATAACACTTAGGCATTCGATCACAGAAAACACGAAACAATCATTACAATGTTTTTTAATGTGAAACATTGATGATAAAGATCTAAGAATGATACAGAACACGTATTAGCAACAAAGAGCAGCCATACGAATTGACAACCAATTAGGAACTTTCCAATACATGAAATAAGGCGTTCGACAAGGTTGTGTATTATCACTGGATCTGTTTACTTTGTACAGCGGACATATCATGGGATCAATACAAGACTGCCAGGAATATATCGGTCGGTCGGAGTCATGTAAACAGCCGACGTTGGGATGATGACGTGCTTTTGGTTGCTAGACATGAAACGCAGTTACAAGAAATCATATTTGATCTCATCTCATCATGTTCCTCTTGTACCTTGCGGTGTCGAGGTGAAGTATAAACAGTGGGAGAGTGCCCGCTTATGGGCTTCATGTATCGATATTCCCATGGACACTGTTATTCCCTGCGTCCATAGTTTACGTGGTTGGCCTCTTCCTCTGCTTCCCGCTGGTCTGTACGTCATTGCTTGTTATGGTATACTGTTAGTTGGTAACCTCCTTGCATGGGCAAACCATTTTACTTGCTGCTTTCTAATAAAATATAGTGCAGCTATAACCCCCACTTTAGTCCTGATTTTTTTTATTTCTGATTTTATCTCTTCTTGATACATTGAGTATTCTTCTCAGGAATCTCATTTCTGTTGTTTTAATTTGTATTTTCTCTTTTTCTGTCATTGTCCCGGTTTAGCATTGGTAATATAGAGTTGGTAGGAAGATTGTGTTGTAAAGTGCTTTCTTAGTAGTTATTGATACACGTTTGTTCTTTAGTATTAGTGCTATTTGTTAAATGAGTTGGTTGTCCTTATTGCATCTATTTTCGATCTCGTCTTCTGATTTGCCATTTGATGATATTATACTTCCTAGGTACTTGAAACTCTTAACTTGTTTCAAGGGGTGTTCGTTTAGGTGAATCGTTGTTTTATTTTTTATCTTCTTTAGCTATAGTCAATACCTCTGTTTTACTTGTGCTAATTTTTCATTTTATGTTCCCTACACATTTCGTTTAGATTATTCATGTGGTCTTGTAATTCAGCTTCTGATTTTGCTATTACTGCTTGGTCGTCCGAAAACAGGAGTTCTCTAATGGTTAGATTTGCAGATGGTTCTTCTTCTGTGTTCTCGTCGTGCGGTGTTCTCGCGGTCTCCGTTTGACTGATTTCTTTACATATGTTGTTTATATATGTTATAAACAAGAGAGGGGACAGAATACAACCATGTCGTACTCCGGATCTTATGGTGAAGGAACTGTGAGTTTCCTCCAGTTGCTCTCACTGTGCATTCGCTGTTGTTGTATAAGCTTCTACATAGGTTTGTTAGATGTGTACTCACTCCAAACTGTTTAAGAATTTGTCACAGCTTGTTTCTATCTACTTTATCAAATGCCTTTTCTTGGTCGGCAAAAGCTAAGTAGAGTGTTTCATTGAATTCGATTGATTTTTCTATAAGTTGTCTAAGAGCAAAAATGGCATCTGTGCATCCTTTGTATTTCCTAAATCCAAGTTGTGTTTCGCTTAGCTGGGGTTCTATAATAGTTTGTAGTCTTTTTTCAAGAATATTGCAAAATATGTTCCCAGTATGACTCAACAGTGAAATGCCTCTGTATTGTGTGCAGTCTCTTTTGCTGCCTTTGTTTTTTTCCAAACTGGGATAATTATGGCGTTTTCCCAGTCTCGTGGTGTCTGTTGTTCTATCCAAACATGGTTGAATAGTCTTTGTAGCCATGCTACTCCTACTTCCCTTGCTGCTTTAATTAGTTCATTTGGTATTTCATCTTGTCCTGGTGATTTGTTCAATGAGGCTAATCTGATATCTTCTATAATTTCTTATTTCAGAATGTCTGGTTCTAGTTCTTCAGTGGCATCTGTGTCGGTTTCTTGAATTCCTGTGACACCTGTTGGGATGTTGAGAAGTTGTTCAAAGTTCTGTTTCCATATTATTAGGATTTGTTTTTGTTCACTTATTGGTTCTCCATTTTCGCTGTTAATTATTTCAGTTGGATCAAAGGGTTCACCTCTGGTTCTCATTGCACTTATCTTGTTATAGAAGTTTCTAGTTGCCTCCTTGTAGTTTTTATTTAGAGTTTCTCCATACTCATCCCAGTCTTTTTTTTTTTTTTTTTTTTCTCCTGACTATTCTATTCGCATGTCTTCTCGCTATTCTATATTCTATGTAATCGCATTCCTGCTTGCTCTTCGACCACTTTTTATATGTTTCCTTATTGTCTTTAACAGCTTTCTTTCCTGGTCTTTGCTTTCTTCTGCTGATGGTTCTTATTGTGGCAACGACTGCTTTGTGGTCTGTGTTTATACCTGAGTTGGGCACTGCCCTTGCTTGTAATATATTTCTCTTTCCTTTATTTCTTGTTAATATAAAATCAGTTTGGCTTTTTGTATCTAGATCGTTCCATTTATACCAGGTGTATATTTGTGAGTCTTTGTGTTTATAGAATGTATTTGTTATATAGAGGTCGTGTTGGCTGCATAGGTCTATCAGTCTACTTCCTTTATCATTTCTTTCATTATGTTGGTTTCCAAATGCTCCAAGATGTTTTTCTATGCCTGTTCTGTTATGTCCTAGTCTTGCATTGAAGTCTCCCATAACTATGATGTTGTCCTGCTTATCTATTTTATTTAGCACTTCATGTATGTCTTCGTAGCAGTCCTCACATTCTTGCTCATTATTGTTTGTATTACATGGTGCGTATATTTGTACATATGTTGTGATTGTTTGTCCTTTTATTCTCACTGTTATGATTCTTTCTGATATATATTTTATTTCTAGTATTCCTCTTGCTAGCCGTGGTTCAATGACTATTCCCACACAGTGTCTTGCCTTTTCTTGCTGTTCCACTCCAGAGTAGATAAACGTGCAACTGTGGTGGATCTCCTTGCATCCTTCCCCCCTTTATTCTCGTGTCCGCTATTCCCATCAGTCCAATTTTCCTCTCTTTCATTGTTTCTATAAGTTCTTCTTCTTTGCTATTCAAACCGCAGATTGTCATTGTGCCAATCTTTTGAATCGCTGATCTATCTCGTAGTCCATTAACATTGCCGGGTCGATATCCATTAGGGTCAGTCCGTTTATACTTCTTAGTTTTTCTACGAGCAGTATGAAGATCCCCAGCCGGCTTGCTAGGTCAGTCGCAGGTTACAAGAAATGAAAAGATGTAATTGCAACATCATGTCCATCACTTCACACTTACTGCCCACTCTACTACCTACACTATGCCAATCACTTCACACTTATTTCCCACACTACTACCTACACTATATCTATCACTTCACACTTATTTCCCACTCTACTGCCTACACTATATCTATCACTTCACACTTATTTCCCACACTACTACCTACACTATATCTATCACTTCACACTTATTTCCCACACTACTACCTACACTATATCTATCACTTCACACTTATTTCCCACTCTACTGTCTACACTATATCTATCACTTCACACTTATTTCCCACTCTACTGCCTACACTATATCTATCACTTCACACTTATTTCCCACACTACTATCTACACTATATCTATCACTTCACACTTATTTCCCACACTACTACCTACACTATATCTATCACTTCACACTTATTTCCCACACTACTACCTACACTATATCTATCACTTCACACTTATTTCCCACACTACTACCTACACTATATCTATCACTTCACACTTATTTCCCACACTACTACCTACACTATATCTATCACTTCACACTTATTTCCCACACTACTACCTACACTATATCTATCACTTCACACTTATTTCCCACACTACTACCTACACTATATCTATCACTTCACACTTATTTCCCACACTACTACCTACACTATATCTATCACTTCACACTTATTTCCCACTCTACTGCCTACACTATATCTATCACTTCACACTTATTTCCCACTCTACTGCCTACACTATATCTATCACTACACACTTATTTCCCACACTACTACCTACACTATATCTATCACTTCACACTTATTTCCCACACTACTACCTACACTATATCTATCACTTCACACTTATTTCCCACTCTACTGCCTACACTATATCCGTCACTTCACACTTATTTCCCACACTACTACCTACACTATATCTATCACTTCACACTTATTTCCCACACTACTACCTACACTATATCTATCACTTCACACTTATTTCCCACTCTACTGCCTACACTATATCTATCACTTCACACTTATTTCCCACACTACTACCTACACTATATCTATCACTTCACACTTATTTCCCACTCTACTGCCTACACTATATCCGTCACTTCACACTTATTTCCCACACTACTACCTACACTATATCTATCACTTCACACTTATTTCCCACTCTACTGCCTACACTATATCTATCACTTCACACTTATTTCCCACACTATTACCTACACTATATCTATCACTTCACACTTATTTCCCACACTACTACCTACACTATATCTATCACTTCACACTTATTTCCCACTCTACTACCTACACTATATCCGTCACTTCACACTTATTTCCCACACTACTACCTACACTATATCTATCACTTCACACTTATTTCCCACACTACTACCTACACTATATCTATCACTTCACACTTATTTCCCACACTACTACCTACACTATATCTATCACTTCACACTTATTTCCCACTCTACTGCCTACACTATATCCGTCACTTCACACTTATTTCCCACACTACTACCTACACTATATCTATCACTTCACACTTATTTCCCACACTACTACCTACACTATATCTATCACTTCACACTTATTTCCCACATTACTACCTACACTATATCTATCACTTCACACTTATTTCCCACACTACTACCTACACTATATCTATCACTTCACACTTATTTCCCACACTACTACCTACACTATATCTATCACTTCACACTTATTTCCCACACTACTACCTACACTATATCTATCACTTCACACTTATTTCCCACACTACTACCTACACTATATCTATCACTTCACACTTATTTCCCACACTACTACCTACACTATATCTATCACTTCACACTTATTTCCCACACTACTACCTACACTATATCTATCACTTCACACTTATTTCCCACACTACTACCTACACTATGTCCGTCACTTCACACTCAGTGCCTACACTGCTGCCTACGCTATGTCCATCATTTCACATTAACTTCACTGCCTACGCTATGTCCATCATTTCACATTTACTCCAAAAATTAACTTCACTGCCTACACTAGTCGGATGCCTACAGTTAAGAAGACAACAGAGAATGTTAATGGATAATTGAGATGAATTGTAAACACGGGGTGGAGGTGGGAGGAGGTGGGGGTGCAGGAAGCCTGGTCAGGACGTCGTGCGCTAAATGACGGTCTGGTTGAGGAGATCACGGATACACAAGTTCTTTCAACACATGGCGGGCGGGCAGGGCAGCCAGCGAAGAACACCTGACGGGTAGTAACGCGTAAATTCACAGCCAAACATGGCAGCCGGGGTGGATGATGGTTGGGACAGTCTCGCAGCTGCCATCAATGTAGACTGCATATGACAGCACTCATCCACTGCTAAATGGTCGATGAAAACATGGAAACAGCCCCATAGAGCTTAGACGCTTGACGTTTCCGGTTGTACAGGATTGTGTGGAAAGTTCACGTTACTCAAGATATGAGAGTAAATCATGTATTGTACAGGATTGTGTGGAAAGTTCACGTTACTCAAGATATGAGAGTAAATCATGTATTGACACATGCCATCTTCGACTTCTGCTGGTCTGACATTTCAACATGGCACGAGAGAGTGAATCTGTGTGTCTGTGTGTGTGTCTGTGCGTGTGCGTGTGGATGTGGGTGGGAGGGGGGAATCATTTGTTTTCCAGTGTTGAACACACACTCACATGTACATACACACGCATACGTGAGTTGTTCTCTTCCCGGTCACAGTTCAAGGTTGTGGGATGTAGGTCGGCAGTTGTAAGTCGATCGACACACAACCTCGGCCAGATATTGCAATTGTATCATTAAATGTTTATTTCGAGCACTGTGTCGGTCGCTGCTTCACAAAGAGAGGGCCGATAAGTCCGCAATCAGTCATCTGTTGGCGGTATCTGACATCTGACAGCTGCCTCCTCCACCTGCAGGCGCCGTCGATCACGAAGATGCTCACCTGTTGCTACAGTATCAGATATTGATGGGTGCATCTCTCTGCATGCATTCCCACGCAGGTCACGGTATGGGGTCGTTTCGGTCACCAGGATATAGCAACACAGATACAACTGAGATATTTCAACAGGTATGCACGTTGATAGATTGGTATGATGTTAGTTTGATAGTTAGGTATAAACTAACGAACTTTACTCTAAAAGACATCAGAAATGGGCACGCAGGCCCGTCTGACATCCGGTTCGATGTTTTAACAGTCATACGAAACACGTAGACAAGAACTGAGTGAACTAGCTACTACATTATGTGTGAGTACATTTGATAATACTCTCAAACACAAAACAACGTCTGGCGTGTAGTCGGAGAGTTCACGGTCAGTTTCAATCTGCTTCCGGGGATAAACATGGTGCACAGTTAAGGAGATGGCAGCTAGCCTCTGCTTCCGGGGATAAACATGGTGCACAGTTAAGGAGATGGCAGCTAGCCTCGTGTTGAGGAAGACAATACACAGGAAGTCAGAGAGTACGCAAGTATGTGCACATTGTCATATTCTCAACAGAGTAGGACAACAATCTGTGTAGGACAACAATCAGAATAGGACAACACACAGAGTAGAACAACACACAGAGTAGGACAACACACAGAGTAGGACAACACACAGAGTAGGACAACACACAGAGTAGGACAACACACAGAGTAGGACAACACACAGAGTAGGATACACACAGATGTTGAATATTTGAAAGCTTAGATTTTGGGCAAATTAAAATATTCTAGATAGGTAGGTAGGTAGGTTGGTTGTTAGGTATGTATGTAGGTAGGTAGGTTGGTTGTTAGGTATGTAGGTAGGTAGGTAGCTTGTCAGGTAGGTAGGTAGCTTGTTAGGTAGGTAGGTAGGTAGGTAGGTAAGTAGGTAGGTAGGTAGGAACGAACGAACGAACGAACTTTCATTTCAAAGTGTCACAAATTGGGCACGCATGCCCGTCTTACATAGGCCCTTTCCAGCTACTCAACTTTCGTTCATATATATATATATATATATAGGTAGGTATTAGGTAGGTATGATGTAGGTAGATAGGTAGGTAGGCAGGCGGGCAGGCAGGCAGGTAGGTAAGCAGGCAGGCAGGTACGCAGTCAGGCATGCAGGCAGATAAGTGAATGAATAAATTAGGAAGAAATTGGAAGCAACGAACATCTGGTTCCAGAGACGAATGTTGCGAATTCCTTGGAGTGCCAGAATACATAACAATGATTGCCTGGAAGTGGCTGATGCAACGAGAAAATTATATACAACTGTAAGAAAGAACAAACAGCATTCTTTGGTCATGTGATCAGAAGAGAGGCATTTGAGAACATCGTGTCAAATGGGATAATTAGTGGGAAAAGAAAGACCCAGATGCAGATTGTGAGAAATGATGCTGAGTGGGGACTGAGGCGGTGGCCCTGAGGAATGTCTTCAGCAGAGCTGATCCTGAACACCGCGGACCTAGATCTGTGGAGAGACAAGAACGTCCAGGCCAGACCGAGATCTGTGGTGGAGAGACAAGAACGTCCAGGCCAGACCGAGATCTGTGGTGGAGAGACAAGAACGTCCAGGCCAGACCGAGATCTGTGGTGGAGAGACAAGAACGTCCAGGCCAGACCGAGATCTGTGGTGGAGAGACAAGAACGTCCATGCCGGCTGGCAGGGCACAAGATGATGACCAGGTAGGTAGGTAGAACGAACGAACTTTATTGTCAAAGCGTTAGGAATTGGGCACGCAGACCCGACTGACGTTCTGCCCTTCTCATCTCTCTGTTCTCATACAGTATCTCATTCATACAGTACTTATGAAGCTAATCTTAGAGAACAACAACAACAACGAAATAATATGCAATATAAACACATGGCAAATGTACAATAATGAATAATATATGAATCTGAATATCTGAATACATTGTTCAACACACAAAGTAGTCGATTGTTACAGTTTGCTGAAGCCAATCTAATCAACCTTCGTAAGCCGTCCTTGTGTAAGCAGAAAGACATGTTAGTCAGTTTAAAATTACCGTGGTAGACAATCGACATTACTGTGCGAACATGTATATATTTCAGTTTGAAGGATTTATCTAATTAATTCACGTAAGTTGTGTGATTTCTGCAGTATGTACCTGACGAGATGCAGCGAAATATGCCAGGCAATAAATCGTGCAATCTATTGTTTGTGTCTTCGTTATTCAAATTCATCACGGGAAAACATTGTTTTGAATACATGAATCACTAAATTTTAATGTGTGATAAGCAAATTATAATTAGCTATGGTAGGTGTAACGTCCCAAAGATGAAGAGTGAATATTGATAAACCAACACAGAACTGGTGTCGTTAGCCGCTACACGCTGCGGGATTTGCTGAGGAGGGGCTTGAATGGTTCGATGTGCAATGAGGATGATCTGTCGACTAACTAACTAGCTAACTAAATAAAGATAGAAGAGTGTATTATTCTAGTTGAATTGTGAGATGATTATTATTATTATTATTATTACTATTAGTATTATTATTATTATTTTTAATGGGGCTGATTACCAATCAAGATAAGACAGAATATATGGTAATTTCAAAAAACTCTGGCCACATACAAATAGATAATATGACCATTAAAAGAACGGAAACGTACAAATACCTGGGTACAATCTTCAACTGCTCCAACATAATGAGGGAAGAAATACAAGCTAGAATCAACTCTGGAAAAAGATATACTATGCACTACAACATCTGCTAAAATCAAATGCGCTATCTCGTAACACCAAAATCACAATATACAAAACACTGATCAGACCAGTTGTGCTGTATGGCTCTGAAACCTGGAGTACAACGAAAGGAGACGAAGCCTTGTTACAAACCTTTGAGAACAAAATTTTAAGACGCATCTTTGGACCCATTAGGGATACACAAAGTGGAGAGTGGAAAAGAAGAAGCAACAAAGACATTTATGATCTGTTTAAGTCCCCGCTAATCACTGGTATCATGAAGGCTAATAGACTACAATGGCTGGGGCATATAGAAAAAATGGAAGATAATAGGGAAATAAAACTCGCTTACACTCAGGAAATAAATGACCGTAGACCCCGAGGTAGACCAAGAAGACGGTGGAGAGATAATACATGTACAGACCTACAAGCACTTGGAATCAACGACTGGCAAGAGAAGGTCAACCAGAGAACGAAAGAACGAACTTTATTTTCGAAGGGTAACAAATTGGGCAAGCAGGCCCGTCTTACAGTTGGCCCTTCCAATCACTCATCTTTCGTTCATCAGTGCATAGTGCATTCACATAGGAAAAAACACATTGTCAAATGAATGTTGTAAGCATAAACAATGCGTGTTACCATGTTATGAGACAAATACCCCATCCACTCACCCACTCCCTATCCATCCGCATGTCCCCCACAAACACACATCCACCACCCAACCACACACATACCCACGGGAACATACATGACCCCATATAGTCTGTACTGAGATAGTGTTCAAATATGTTGTGACTGTATGTATAGGGATTGGTGGTGTCTTCGAATTCTTGTGGCAGATTGGTCCACAACTGAGTGGCAGAGTACGCTAAGCTTGTTTTGTATAAATCTATCCTAGGCTTAGGGACATAGAGTATGTGTAGTCGTTCACTATGTCTTTACACAATGGCCAAAGGTAGCTTGGAGCAATGTGATATATAATTGTGTTAATTATTGTTAGTAGATAGGTCGGTAGTTAGGTGGCTGGGTAGGTAGATAGGGAGGTAGGTAGGTAGGTAGGTAGGTAGGTATGTGGGTAGGTAGGTAGATAGGTAGGTATGTGGGTAGGTAAGTAGTTAGGTAGGTAGGTAGGTAGGTAGGTAGGTAGAGTATGCGAAGAGCTATTCAGTGCTGGAGTGTGTGTACAGAACATCAGTGACGTGTATTCAACTGGCTGTCTTGCCCGCTGTGTCAGTTGGAGAGAACGGGCAGTGGAAATAATCATGTGTAATCCACAAAACCTGACATTAGATTCTCTCTCTCTCTCTCTCTCTCTCTCTCTCTCTCTCTCTCTCTCTCTCTCTCTCTCTCTCTCTCTCTCTCTCTCTCTCTCTCTCTGGGGCCCGGGCGCACGAGAGATATCCCGTCATAAATTAACGGAACAATTCCACGGAAGGAAGCAACTTCCGGTTGGAAGAAGATGAAATCAAGCCCACAAATTGGGCATACCGAGCGGCTTCACGTGGCAGTTGGCGCTGATCTCCGCCAATAAAACATCAGGCGGCGCGTGCCAGAAGTCACCCCCCGGTAACCGCAACATTCCCGCGCAACTGCGCCCTAGCATCTCAGATATCCAGGAGACATTTGATGAGAATGTCAGCCCCAACACACCAGATTCACATCGCAGACAGCCGCGGACCGGCCTGGCTCACCTTGCAGGTGCCTGGGTTCTGAAGATTGCTCCGACAACGTGATCAGTAGTCTAGGTCAGAGGTGGCATTCCTCGGCCACCATCCGCTCAATCTGCCGCCATCAACAAAGAAACGTCTGTCGTGAACCGGAAGCTGAGCAGAGGTCGATGCTGGTTAGTCTGGGACACGAGGAGAACTAATGAGGCTGATATTTCTGTCTCCCGTCTTAGCTGCCAGCCAACCGACGCTGCTGGTCGTTGAGTAGGTGCTACATATTTCACACATGTGTCAAATAGCAGCATTACATATCTATGTCTATCCAAACATTACCGTATCTGGGTGTGTCCCTCTTAATGTCCAAAAACCACCAAACGTAAATGATTGTTCTAACTTTTGTTTACGTATCTATTCCAAACATCACTTTATGCCTTTGTATCTGTCCCAAACACTACATAATGTCTATGTGTCTGCCCATGGACAATGCGAGAAATCCCGCCCCAATGGGGCAAGTCCGGGACGAATAAAGTCCATCCATTGGCACCTTGCCGTCTTGACAGACGATAGTTTGTGCTTTAAAAAGGCATAATAACTTTTAACTATGGCGGTAGCGAGTGTGACTGATAAGGCCAATTTGCGCTGTAAATGTCCGTTCACAGTGGGTGCATGTGAACACGTGGTCATTTCCACCATCATGCACCATCTTACGTCTCAAACGCTTGGTGTGTGACTTTTCTGCAATAATTTTCTCCTTTGACTTTATTCCATTTCTGATATTTGCCCTCCATTCAACACGTTCAGCGGCGACTTGCTCCCATTGTGCATTATCAATGCCTGTATCAATCATGTCCCGCTTACACACATCTTTGTATCGTAGTAGAGGCCGACCCTGAGATCTCTTACCCATCTGTAATTCACCAAAAAAGATATCCTTTGGTATTCTACTATCATCCATCCTCCTAAGATGTCCTATCCATCTAAGTCTACGAAGACTGAGCATGGAATAAACTGTCACACAACCTGATCTTTCCAATACTTCAGTATTTGTGATTTTGTCTTGCCACTTAATACCAAGAATTCTTCGCAAACACCGCATATGAAAGCTGTTTAAATTGTTCTCTTGGTGTGAGTAAGTTGTCCAGGTTTCACTGCCATAGAGAAGAGTACTAAGGACACAGGCTTGATAGACAAGGACTTTTGTTTTGGCAGTAAGCTTCCTGTTCTCCCAGACTCTTTTTCTTAACCTGTTCATTGTTGTTGCTGCCTTACCAATCCGGATGTTGATTTCCTGATCTAGGGATAATTTGCTATTAACCACTGATCCTAGATATGTAAAATGGTCTACTATCTCTAGTTCAGCGTCGTCAATGAAGATTGATGGTACCCCATGTGCACCTTGTGACATAATCTGTGTCTTCTTTTTGCTAATTGTTAAACCAAATTCAGAACAAGCATTGGAGAATGCAGATAGTAGACATTGCAATTCTTCCTCAGAGTGGGTCGTAACTGCAGCATCATCTGCAAAAAGCAACTCTCTGATCAGTACCCTCCTAATTTTGGTCTTAGCCTTCAATCTCTGAGCATTGTAGAGGCCGCCATCTGAGCGTGAGTGAATGTATATACCACCATCCTGATCACGAAATGCATATTTCAGTAGAAGTGAAAAGTATATTCCAAAGAGGGTGGGAGCTAGTACACAACCTTGCTTAACTCCACTCTTGATTTCAAATTCTTCAGAAGTTGCACCATCAAACTTGATTATACCCTTCATGCCTGTGTGAAACGATTCCACAATGGACAGAAGAGTTGGTGGGCAGCCAATCTTCTTTAGTGCCTTGAACAGACCCTCACGACTGACCAAATCAAATGCCTTTGTGAGGTCGATGAAGGCAATAAACAGTGGTTGATTCTGTTCACGGCATTTTTCTTGCATTTGTCGCAATGAGAATATCATATCAGTGGTAGACCGGTTCTGTCGAAAGCCACACTGTGATTCGGGGTAGACTTGATCTCCTAGGACTTGAAGTCTGCGCAGAACAATTCTGGCAAATACTTTTCCAACAATACACAGAAGTGAGATACCCCTATATTTGTTGCAGTCGCTCCGAACGCCCTTGTTCTTGTACAGTGTTATGATGCTTGAATCTTTGAAATCCTGTGGGACTTGTCCTTCACGCCAGCATAGCTCTATTAGCTGGTGGATCTGTATAGTGAGTGTGTCTTGCCCACTCCTGAAAACCTCTATTGGAATCCCATCCTTACCTGGAGCCTTGCCAGATGCAAGTTCATTTATAGCACACTTAACTTCTGTTATGGTGGGAAGTGTGTCCAGGTGGTCAAGAGTTGGTAGAGCCTCTATGGCGTTGAGGGCATCATCCGCTAGTTTGGTCTCACTTGAGTAAAGCTCCAAATAGTGCTCTACCCATCTGTCCATCTGCCGTTTCTTGTCAGTGATGATTTCTCCAGTCAAGGTTTTCAATGGTGCACTTCTTTTGATCACTGGACCACAGGCTTTATTTATTCCTTCATACATGCTTCTTATGTCTCCCTTATCACTTGCGATTTGAATGGACTCACATAACTTGATCCAATAATCATTTGCACACTGCCTGGCAGCCTTTTGCACATCCTTCCTAGCTTGCCTTAGCTCACTCAGAGTGTTACGCGTTGATCTTTCCTTGTTTCTTAAGAGAGCTTTCTTCTTCTTATCAATCAAGGGCTGCAGAGTCTCGCTGTTGGCCGCAAACCAGTCCTGCCTCTTATGATCCACAGTGCCGTAAACCCCTACGGCAGTTTTATAAAGAGTTTCCTTAATTTGACCCCACTTTTCATTTACTGTACAATTTTCTGGTGTATCAGTGAAAGCGTCTTCAAGTTGCTGTTGAAACTGAAAGCACTTTTCAGGATCATGAGTGTTAATAATATTAATCCTGGGGCTAGATTTGTGTTTAGCTGTGTAGATTCTCTTTGGTCTCAGTCTAACCCTTGCAACAACCAAAGAATGATCGGTATCACAGTCAGCACTGTGGTAACTACGAGTCAATGATATATGGTTCAGATGTTGTCTCCGTGTGATGATGAAGTCCAGCTGGTGCCAATGGCCGGATCTTGGATGTTTCCATGTGACCTTATGCATCTCTTTTGTTTTAAAAAAACGAATAAAGTAAGACCGGGACAATTGGGTTAAGTCCAGGCCGACACGGAGGCAAGACTCCTGGCTTGTATAACTGACCAAATAGCTGACCAGTCCGGCCAGTCAAGGTGTGTAAACACTGGTTCCGCGCTGTGGCGAGGTATGGACATGTAGCTGGGGCGGATGTAGGACGCGGATGCGTTCAGATGAAATGTTCATGTATATTGCTGATAAATCTAATTCATTTTGAACAGATAATTTCCTGAGAATGGTATATTCATTTCTAACCGTCCCTGCTCTTGTGAAGACTTGGCTGCGTGCAGTTGGGCCAGGCCTCGTGGTCTGATGACGTCCTGACTGCCTGCAACGTGGGGGACAGACCCCGTGGTCTGATGACGTCCTGACTGCCTGTAGTGTGGGGCCAGGCCTGGAGATCTGATGACGTCCTGACTGCCTGTAGTGTGGGGCCAGGCCTGGAGATCTGATGACGTCCTGACTGCCTGTAGTGTGGGGCCAGGCCTGGAGATCTGATGACGTCCTGACTGCCTGTAGTGTGGGGCCAGGCCTGGAGATCTGATGACGTCCTGACTGCCTGTAGTGTGGGGCCAGGCCTCGTGGTCTGATGACGTCCTGACTGCCTGTAGTGTGGGGCCAAGCCTGGAGATCTGATGACGTCCTGACTGCCTGTAGTGTGGGGCCAGGCCTGGTGGATTTCTTCACTGAAAGAATGCGTCCACAAACATGCAATCCGTGACGGTGACATTGATATCCTCACGTAGAGTTGTGCGTGTAGCTGTGTCGGCCTGTGTGTGTTGTGTGTGCGTGTAGCTGTGTCGGCCTGTGTGTGTTGTGTGTGCGTGTAGCTGTGTCGGCCTGTGTGTGTTGTGTGTGCGTGTAGCTGTGTCGGCCTGTGTGTGTTGTGTGTGCGTGTAGCTGTGTCGGCCTGTGTGTGTTGTGTGTGCGTGTAGCTGTGTCGGCCTGTGTGTGTTGTGTGTGCGTGTAGCTGTGTCGGCCTGTGTTTGTTGTGTCTGTCCTGACGAAGGCTTTGACCGCAACGTCATTTCGTGACGTGTGATTGTGTTCTTGCAAACTTGCTGGCTTTGTCTCGCGTGTGTGTGTGTGTGTATGTGTGTGTGTGTGTGTGTGTGTGCTTGCGTGCGTGCGTGCGTGCGTGTGTGTGTGTGTGTGTGTGTGTGTGTGTGTGTGTGTGTGTGTGTGTGATTCATTGTGTCAACAAACATTTCTATAACTCAACAAATACAACATTCAGTTTACACATGTGATATTGATTGTAAATACAACATTCATTTTTTTTTTTTTTTAGTGTATCCTATTTACAGGTCATCGTTGTCAACACAAGCACTGCCGTGTTTGATGTATTGACAAGTTTACGTTCAGTAGTTTGCCATTCCTTTCTGAACGACCGGCTAACATACCATCACGTTAAAACCTAGCGCAACGCGGTCTGCTGCCAAATCGGTCGGATGTGTTTCAAACGCGGGTAAGCAGGCTTACGAATCGCGTCCGTAAGCACTTAGCCACGGAGACTGGCACATTCAATTTACATATATGATATTGTTTGTAACTAACATATGCGCTTGCCCATAAGTTGTAACCAACGCGTGTCTCTCTGTGTGGGATGTCGCTCTGTGTGGGATGTCGCTCTGTGTGGGATGTCGCTCTGTGTGGGATGTCGCTCTGTGTGGGATGTCGCTCTGTGTGGGATGTCGCTCTGTGTGGGATGTCGCTCTGTGTGCGATGTCGCTCTGTGTGGGATGTCGCTCTGTGTGGGATGTCGCTCTGGGTGGGATGTCGCTCTGTGTGGGATGTCGCTCTGTGTGGGATGTCGCTCTGTGTGGGATGTCGCTCTGTGTGGGATGTCGCTATGTGTGGGATGTCGCTCTGTGTGGGATGTCGCTCTGTGTGGGATGTCGCTCTGTGTGGGATGTCGCTCTGTGTGGGATGTCGCTCTGTGTGGGATGTCGCTCTGTGTGGGATGTTGCTATGTGTGGGATGTCGCTCTGTGTGCGATGTCGCTCTGTGTGGGATGTCACTCTGTGTGGGATGTCGCTCTGTGTGGAATGTCGCTCTGTGTGCGATGTCGCTCTGTGTGGGATGTCGCTCTTGTGGGATGCCGCTCTGTGTGGGATGCCGCTCTGTGTGGGATGTCGCTCTGTGTGGGATGTAGCTCTGTGTGGGATGTCACTCTTGTGAGATGTAGCTCTGTGTGGGATGTCGCTCTGTGTGGGATGTCACTCTGTGTGGGATGTCGCTCTGTGTGGGATGTCGCCCTGTGCGGGATGTCGCTCTGTGTGGGATGTCGCTCTGTGTGGGATGTCGCTCTGTGTGGGATGTCACTCTGTGTGGGATGTCGCTCTGTGTGGGATGTCGCTCTGTGTGGGATGTCGCTCTGTGTGGGATGTAGCTCTTGTGGCATGTCGCTCTGTGTGGGATGTCGCTCTGTGTGGGATGTCGCTCTGTGTGGGATGTCGCTCTGTGTGGGATGTCGATCTGTGTGGGATGTCGCTCTGTGTGGGATGTCGCTCTGTGTGGGATGTCGCTCTGTGTGGGATGTCACTCTGTGTGGGATGTAGCTCTGTGTAGGATGAAGCTCTGTGTAGGATGTCGCTCTGTGTGGGATGTCGCTCTGTGTGGCATGTCGCTCTGTGTGGGATGTAGCTCTTGTGGGATGTCGCTATGTGTGGGATGTCGCTTCTTTTGGGATGTCGCTCTGTGTGGGATGTAGCTCTTGTGGGATGTCGCTCTGTGTGGGATGTCGCTCTGTGTGGGATGTCGCTCTGTGTGGGATGTCGCTCTGTGTGGGATGTCGCTCTGTGTGGGATGTCACTCTGTGTGGGATGTCGCTCTGTGTGGGATTTCGCTCTGTGTGGGATTTCGCTCTGTGTGGGATGTAGCTCTTGTGGGATGTCGCTCTGTGTGGGATGTCGCTCTGTGTGGGATGTCGCTCTGTGTGGGATGTCGCTCTGTGCGGGATGTCGCTCTGTGTGGGATGTCGCTCTGTGTGGGATGTCACTCTGTGTGGGATGTTGCTCTTTGTAGGATGTAGCTCTGTGTAGGATGTAGCTCTGTGAGGGATGTCGCTCTGTGTGGGATGTCGCTCTGTGTGGGATGTCGCTCTGTGTGGGATGTCGCTCTGTGCGGGATGTCGCTCTGTGTGGGATGTCGCTCTGTGTGGGATGTCACTCTGTGTGGGATGTTGCTCTTTGTAGGATGTAGCTCTGTGTAGGATGTAGCTCTGTGAGGGATGTCGCTCTGTGTGGGATGTCGCTCTGTGTGGGATGTCGCTCTGTGTGGGATGTCGCTCTGTGTGGGATCTAGCTCTTTTGGGATGTCGCTCTGTGTGGGATGTAGCTCTTGTTAGATGTCGCTATGTGTGGGATGTCTCTCTGTGTGTGATGTCGCTCTGTGTGGGATGTCGCTCTGTGTGGGATGTCGCTCTGTGTGGGATGTCGCTCTGTGTGGGATGTCGCTCTGTGTGGGATGTCACTCTGTGTGGGATGTCGCTCTGTGTGGGATGTCGCTCTGTGTGGGATGTCGCTCTGTGTGGGATGTCGCTCTGTGTGGGATGTCGCTCTGTGTGGGATGTCGCTCTGTGTGGGATGTCGCTCTGTGTGGGATGTCGCTCTGTGTGGGATGTCGCTCTGTGTGGGATGTAGCTCTGTGTGGGATGTCGCTCTGTGTGGGATGTCGCTCTTGTGGGATGTCTCTTAAATGTAAGAGAACTGTACACCTAAGTGATACTACCCTCGTCTCTGAAGGGACTACTTGAACAGCATCATAGTAAGTTACCATCTGTGTAAGGGAACTGTACACCCAAGTGTTGCTATCCCCGTCTCTGAGGGGACTAGTTGAACAGCATCATCATATGTTACCAACCGTGGGTACTCACCTCCAGACAGGCGCGCCTCGAAACAACGGCCTCCGTACTGCCTGCCGGTAGTCTTTCGGCGTCACCATACAACCGCCCCGGTACCGTTGATACTGTTGGCCGCCCCGAGCTAGTGTTTGTTAGTGTAGGCACCGTTGATACTGTTGGCCGCCCCGAGCTAGTGTGTGTTACTGTAGGCACCGTTGATACTGTTGGCCGCCCCGAGGTGGTGTGTGTTAGTGTAGGCACCGTTGATACTGTTGGCCGCCCCGAGCTAGTGTGTGTTACTGTAGGTACCGGTGATACTGTTGGCCGCCCCGAGCTAGCGTGTGTTACTGTAGGCACCGGTGATACTGTTGGCCGCCCCGAGCTAGCGTGTGTTAGTGTAGGCACCGTTGATACTGTTGGCCGCCCCGAGCTAGTGTGTGTTAGTGTAGGCACCGTTGATACTGTTGGCCGCCCCGAGCTAGTGTGTGTTAGTGTAGGCACCGTTGATACTGTTGGCCGCCCCGAGCTAGTGTGTGTTACTGTAGGCACCGTTGATACTGTTGGCCGCCCCGAGCTAGTGTGTGTTAGTGTAGGCACCGGTGATACTGTTGGCCGCCCCGAGCTAGTGTGTGTTACTGTAGGCACCGTTGATACTGTTGGCCGCCCCGAGCTAGTGTGTGTTAGTGTAGGCACCGTTGATACTGTTGGCCGCCCCGAGCTAGTGTGTGTTAGTGTAGGCACCGTTGATACTGTTGGCCGCCCCGAGCTAGTGTGTGTTAGTGTAGGCACCGTTGATACTGTTGGCCGCCCCGAGCTGGTGTGTGTTAGTCTAGGCACCGTTGATACTGTTGGCCGCCCCGAGCTGGTGTGTGTTAGTGTAGGCACCGTTGATACTGTTGGCCGCCCCGAGCTAGTGTGTGTTAGTGTAGGCACCGTTGATACTGTTGGCCGCCCCGAGCTAGTGTGTGTTACTGTAGGCACCGTTGATACTGTTGGCCGCCCCGAGCTAGTGTGTGTTACTGTAGGCACCGTTGATACTGTTGGTCGCCCCGAGCTAGTGTGTGTTAGTGTAGGCACCGGTGATACTGTTGGTCGCCCCGAGCTAGTGTGTGTGTGTTACTGTACGCACCGGTGATACTGTTGACCGCCCCGAGCTAGTGTGTGTTAGTGTAGGCACCGTTGATACTGTTGGCCGCCCCGAGCTAGTGTGTGTGTGTGTGTTACTGTACGCACCGGTGATACTGTTGGCCGCCCCAAGCTAGTGTGTGTTACTGTAGGCACCGTTGATACTGTTGGCCGCCCCGAGCTGGTGTGTGTTTACTGTAGGCACCGTTGATACTGTTGGTCGCCCCGAGCTAGTGTGTGTTAGTGTAGGCACCGTTGATACTGTTGGTCGCCCCGAGCTGGTGTGTGTTACTGTAGGCACCGTTGATACTGTTGGCCGCCCCGAGCTGGTGTGTGTGTGTGTTACTGTAGGCACCGTTGATACTGTTGGCCGCCCCGAGCTAGTGTGTGTTAGTGTAGGCACCGTTGATTCTGTTGGCCGCCCCGAGCTAGTGTGTGTTAGTGTAGGCACCGTTGATACTGTTGGTCGCCCCGAGCTGGTGTGTGTTACTGTAGGCACCGTTGATACTGTTGGCCGCCCCGAGCTGGTGTGTGTGTGTGTTACTGTAGGCACCGTTGATACTGTTGGCCGCCCCGAGCTAGTGTGTGTTAGTGTAGGCACCGTTGATACTGTTGGCCGCCGCGAGCTAGTATGTGTTAGTGTAGGCACCGTTGATACTGTTGGCCGCCCCGAGCTAGTGTGTGTTAGTGTAGGCACCGTTGATACTGTTGGCCGCCCCGAGCTGGTGTGTGTGTGTGTGTTACTGTAGGCACCGTTGATACTGTTGGTCGCCCCGAGCTAGTGTGTGTTAGTGTAGGTACCGGTGATACTGTTGGCCGCCCCGAGCTAGTGTGTGTTAGTGTAGGCACCGTTGATACTGTTGGCCGCCCCGAGCTAGTGTGTGTTAGTGTAGGCACCGTTGATACTGTTGGTCGCCCCGAGCTGGTGTGTGTTAGTGTAGGCACCGGTGATACTGTTGGTCGCCCCGAGCTAGTGTGTGTGTGTGTTACTGTACGCACCGGTGATTCTGTTGACCGCCCCGAGCTAGTGTGTGTTAGTGTAGGCACCGTTGATACTGTTGGCCGCCCCGCGCTAGTGTGTGTTAGTGTAGGCACCGTTGATACTGTTGGCCGCCCCGAGCTAGTGTGTGTTAGTGTAGGCACCGTTGATACTGTTGGCCGCCCCGAGCTAGTGTGTGTTAGTGTAGGCGCCGTTGATACTGTTGGCCGCCCCGAGCTAGTGTGTGTTAGTGTAGGCACCGTTGATACTGTTGGCCGCCCCGAGCTAGTGTGTGTTAGTGTAGGCACCGTTGATACTGTTGGCCGCCCCGAGCTAGTGTGTGTTAGTGTAGGCACCGTTGATACTGTTGGCCGCCCCGAGCTAGTGTGTGTTAGTGTAGGCACCGTTGATACTGTTGGCCGCCCCGAGCTAGTGTGTGTTAGTGTAGGCACCGTTGATACTGTTGGTCGCCCCGAGCTGGTGTGTGTTAGTGTAGGCACCGGTGATACTGTTGGTCGCCCCGAGCTAGTGTGTGTGTGTGTTACTGTACGCACCGGTGATTCTGTTGACCGCCCCGAGCTAGTGTGTGTTAGTGTAGGCACCGTTGATACTGTTGGCCGCCCCGCGCTAGTGTGTGTTAGTGTAGGCACCGTTGATACTGTTGGCCGCCCCGAGCTAGTGTGTGTTAGTGTAGGCACCGTTGATACTGTTGGCCGCCCCGAGCTAGTGTGTGTTAGTGTAGGCGCCGTTGATACTGTTGGCCGCCCCGAGCTAGTGTGTGTTAGTGTAGGCACCGTTGATACTGTTGGCCGCCCCGAGCTAGTGTGTGTTAGTGTAGGCACCGTTGATACTGTTGGCCGCCCCGAGCTAGTGTGTGTTAGTGTAGGCACCGTTGATACTGTTGGCCGCCCCGAGCTAGTGTGTGTTAGTGTAGGCACCGTTGATACTGTTGGTCGCCCCGAGCTGGTGTGTGTTAGTGTAGGCACCGGTGATACTGTTGGTCGCCCCGAGCTAGTGTGTGTGTGTGTTACTGTACGCACCGGTGATTCTGTTGACCGCCCCGAGCTAGTGTGTGTTAGTGTAGGCACCGTTGATACTGTTGGCCGCCCCGCGCTAGTGTGTGTTAGTGTAGGCACCGTTGATACTGTTGGCCGCCCCGAGCTAGTGTGTGTTAGTGTAGGCACCGTTGATACTGTTGGCCGCCCCGAGCTAGTGTGTGTTAGTGTAGGCACCGTTGATACTGTTGGCCGCCCCGAGCTAGTGTGTGTTAGTGTAGGCACCGTTGATACTGTTGGCCGCCCCGAGCTAGTGTGTGTTAGTGTAGGCACCGTTGATACTGTTGGCCGCCCCGAGCTAGTGTGTGTTAGTGTAGGCACCGTTGATACTGTTGGCCGCCCCGAGCTAGTGTGTGTTAGTGTAGGCACCGTTGATACTGTTGGCCGCCCCGAGCTAGTGTGTGTTAGTGTAGGCACCGTTGATACTGTTGGCCGCCCCGAGCTAGTGTGTGTTAGTGTAGGCACCGTTGATACTGTTGGCCGCCCCGAGCTAGTGTGTGTTAGTGTAGGCACCGTTGATACTGTTGGCCGCCCCGAGCTAGTGTGTGTTAGTGTAGGCACCGTTGATACTGTTGGCCGCCCCGAGCTAGTGTGTGTTAGTGTAGGCACCGTTGATACTGTTGGCCGCCCCGAGCTAGTGTGTGTTAGTGTAGGCACCGTTGATACTGTTGGCCGCCCCGAGCTAGTGTGTGTTAGTGTAGGCACCGTTGATACTGTTGGCCGCCCCGAGCTAGTGTGTTTTACTGTAGGCACCGTTGATACTGTTGGCCGCCCCGAGCTAGTGTGTGTTAGTGTAGGCACCGTTGATACTGTTGGCCGCCCCGAGCTAGTGTGTGTTAGTGTAGGCACCGGTGATACTGTTGGCCGTCCCGAGCTAGCGTGTGTTACTGTAGGCACCGTTGATACTGTTGGCCGCCCCGAGCTAGCGTGTGTGTTAGTGTAGGCACCGTTGATACTGTTGGCCGCCCCGAGCTAGTGTGTGTTAGTGTATGCACCGTTGATACTGTTGGCCGCCCCGAGCTAGTGTGTGTTAGTGTAGGCACCGTTGATACTGTTGGCCGCCCCGAGCTAGTGTGTGTTAGTGTAGGCACCGTTGATACTGTTGGCCGCCCCGAGCTAGTGTGTGTTAGTGTAGGCACCGTTGATACTGTTGGCCGCCCCGAGCTAGTGTGTTTTACTGTAGGCACCGTTGATACTGTTGGCCGCCCCGAGCTAGTGTGTGTTAGTGTAGGCACCGTTGATACTGTTGGCCGCCCCGAGCTAGTGTGTTAGTGTAGGCACCGGTGATACTGTTGGCCGTCCCGAGCTAGCGTGTGTTACTGTAGGCACCGTTGATACTGTTGGCCGCCCCGAGCTAGCGTGTGTGTTAGTGTAGGCACCGTTGATACTGTTGGCCGCCCCGAGCTAGTGTGTGTTAGTGTAGGCACCGTTGATACTGTTGGCCGCCCCGAGCTAGCGTGTGTTACTGTAGGCACCGTTGATACTGTTGGCCGCCCCGAGCTAGCGTGTGTTACTGTAGGCACCGTTGATACTGTTGGTCGCCCCGAGCTAGTGTGTGTTACTGTAGGCACCGTTGATACTGTTGGCCGCCCCGAGCTAGCGTGTGTTACTGTAGGCACCGTTGATACTGTTGGCCGCCCCGAGCTAGCGTGTGTTACTGTAGGCACCCGCGATTCTGTTGGCCGCCCCGAGCTAGTGTGTGTCAGTGTAAGTACCGGTGATACTGTTGGCCGCCCCGAGCTAGTGTGTTACTGTAGGCACCGTTGATACTGTTGGCCGCCCCGAGATAGTGTGTGTCAGTGTAGGCACCGTTGATACTGTTGGCCGCCCCGAGCTAGTGTGTGTCAGTGTAGGCACCTGTGATACTGTTGGCCGCCCCGAGCTAGTGTGTGTCAGTGTAGGTACCGGTGATTCTGTTGGCCGCCCCGAGCTAGTGTGTGTCAGTGTAGGTACCGGTGATACTGTTGGCCGCCCCGAGCTAGTGTGTTACTGTAGGCACCGTTGATACTGTTGGCCGCCCCGAGCTAGTGTGTGTCAGTGTAGGCACCGTTGATACTGTTGGCCGCCCCGAGCTAGTGTGTGTCAGTGTAGGCACCTGTGATACTGTTGGCCGCCCCGAGCTAGTGTGTGTCAGTGTAGGCACCGTTGATACTGTTGGCCGCCCCGAGCTAGCGTGTGTTAGTGTAGGCACCGTTGATACTGTTGGCCGCCCCGAGCTGGTGTGTGTTAGTCTAGGCACCGTTGATACTGTTGGCCGCCCCGAGCTGGTGTGTGTTAGTCTAGGCACCGGTGATACTGTCAGAGAGCTAACCCCACTAAAGACGCAATAGACAGTACTGACAGGACAGTATAGAGAGAAGACCTCATTTTTTAAGGCCACCTAGTCCCACTAAGTGACTTTCGTCCCATTGCGGTCCACTAAGGCCCATCTGCCAGTGTTAGTGGATAGTGATGTGGGTTTGCAGTTTGGATGAGCGCCTCTACATGTGGCCCTGTCAAGATAAATTGCAGATATATTTATACTTTTATCTTAACTAAAGGCCGAGTAGACATTTTCCTTTTATATTATAAGGGCTCGCGGTTCCACTTGGGGCCAGAGCTGCCCCATCAGGTCCCCACGACCCCCGTGTTTCATTGACATAACCGCCTCTGCTCGTCAATAGGCCGAGATCGCGCTGGAAAAATGGCTGAGAGACAACTGTTGCCATCTCTCGACCTATTAATCTCAAATTAAATATCCACCAAGTTTCTTACCTCCATGAGCTAACACTTTCTATTGTATCCATATCCGGATGTTTATGTATTTGTATGTCTCAGACAACACTTTCTTGACAGCAATAAATGGGTCATCAAGTTACAGAAGAAGCCAGCCGATATAGACCACGAAAGAAAACTTCCCTTAATCGCTGACTTCGCGACATTTAATGTCTCTACAGCAGAGGTTCCCAAACCACGCCGGATGTCAGAAAGTGGCACGCCAGGCCTCATTATGTAATATAATATATTTTAATAATTTAGAAAATGCACCCGGAGCGCTGCGTCAGCGTGCGATAATTTACTCTGCTTGTGGCTGTTTTGCTAAGATATTATCGAATGCGCCTGTTCAGTTCGCAATGAAACGGAATGAAGTTCCCATATCCCAGCCCTGTCGACCAATCCGAGTGCGAACGGCGCCATATTGTCGTTTGTTACGACTGTTTAGCAGAGTCGGTAGTATTGTGTTGAAATTAGATTTTTAAAAATAACAATTTACCGTTAAAGCCTATAAACATAAATGTGAAAAATCTAAAATCAAACAATGGTAAAATGCGAAAATGTGAAGACGTTGCTTGTCGTGAAGTCAACGTCGATTGTACGGAGACATTTATGTTTATACCTAGCCGTAGTGGTAAACCAGTTTGCTTAATCTATGGATTTTGTTGTTCTGTTACAAAATAATTGAATGTATAACGACACTCCACGACCACACATTCAGACATAAATGCTCAATATCCGTTCGATTCGGAGTTAAGAAAAGATTTCATAGCTAAGCAAGAAAGTTCTCTGACCAGGCAGCAGTCATTTTTCACCAAGGCTAACGAACAGAGCAAGAGTGCTGTTGTTGCGTTGTACGAAGTCGCTCTTCTGTTGGCTCGCAAAGAGAAGCCGTTTACCGACGCAGAAGAAATAATCAAGCCTTCCCTTAAAAGTGCTGCTAGAATGCTTGGCGATAAAAAGTGTGAAACAAAATTTGATCAGATTCCTTTGTCTAATAATACTATGGTCAGACGAGTTGAAGAATTAATCAACGATGTTCATCGTCAAGTAGCAGCACATATCAAAATTTGTAAATGTTTTAAAACTGGCAATGGATGAATCTACTGACACATCTGACACAGCTCAGGTCGCAGGTTTTGTTCGAGCAATAAACGATAATTTTGAAGCCATTGAAGAACTTCTATGACTTGAATCAATGCATGCTATTACTAAAGGGACTGATCTGTTTGAAACTCTGAAGTTGCTTGTAGAGAAAAAACAACACAGAATAGACCAAATTGGATAGTGTATGCACCGACGGTGCTCCGACATTGATGGGTAACAAGTCTGGATGTCTAGCATTATGGGAACAGTTTCTTGGCCGTACTATATTAAAATATTATATCATTCATCAAGACAAAATTAATTCATTAATAGTGATTTTCGAAACTGATTTAAAATGTATTGTTAAATGCGCTTTTGATTTTAAACCAAAAAATGACCGCAGTGTAGTATCAATTCTAATTCCAACTCTTGAGACGAATGGCCCCGTTCAACCTTCGACTGTATCAGCTTGGTTGTATTTGGGGCCTCTATGGTGTGGCTTGTCTTGGTTCGTTCTAGATCGGGTTGCTTGTTGTCAGCGTCCAGGCTTCTGGTTGGTTGATTTTGTTCGTTACTTTCTTGATGAGGTTTTTCATGTCTGTGTAGAGTCGCGCACTTTTTGAGGCCTGGAGTAATTGGGTACCCACCCCGTCATATGGTGCTGTTTCTTTCAGGGAGTTTTACCAGTTGTCGTCTCTCCTGGTCTCCCACCTCCATCCCCGTCTTGGGTTGTCTTCGAATCTTCTCGGTATTGATTGATTCCATGTGTTGTGGCCGGTTGTGGACTAGGACTTTTCGATACCGTCTCTCGAACCATTTTTCTTGGTCTGGGTATCCATTTTCATCCAGTTCAATTTCACTTTCTGATGATTCTTCTTCTATCTGAGACTTTGTGTTTCTGGTTCGGGAGTTTCGGTCTTGGCCTTGAGTAGTTCTAGTTGTTGTCTTTCTTCTTGAATCTGTTTGAGCGTTCCTTCTGTCTTCTCTCTTTCTTCTTGGATTTTTGTTAAAGTTTCGTCAGTTTCAGCTTTTATAGCAGCCATTGGAGCGACATTCTGCTGTATCTTCTGCTGGACTTGCTTCAGTTCGTCCAGGATGCGCTGAACGACCGTTATCTGTGTTTCTTGTGTCTTGACTGTTTCTCCCTTCATGTTTTTGAACTGTGTTCTCAGGTCCTTCAGTTGGCCTTCCAGTTGCGCTTTGTCATTTTTGGTGAGTTTTTTGGTCGCCTCGTACTGCCTCCTGGCCTCCTTATATTGTAGGCTAGACTTGATGGCGATTTTCATCGTTTCCTCGCTGTCTTAGTGGCAGAGGCAGCCGAGGTACCTGGCGCCGTGGTTGCCGAGGCAGTTGGCACATTTCCTGTTGGTGTTAGGTCTCCTGAAGTCCGAGTCGGTCTTTGCATGTTGGCACTGGCTGTATGGATGGGGTCCAGAGCAGTATCTTCACACCTCCACTTCACTCTTGCAGGTGGCACGGGTGTGCCAAAACTTCTGGCATTTATAGCACTGCAGCACTCTCGGTATGTAGTGTTCTGGAACTTGGTCTCTCTTGTCCCATCTGATGTATTGAGGGATCACTCGGTCCTCCGCTGCTACGACGACGACTGTAGAGGGGATGTTGTTCTTGCCGATGATCCTCTCAGCACTGGTGATCTAGAGTGTGCGGTTTTCCCGGGTCAGCATCCCCCTGATCTGGTCGTTGGTGAGATGGGCCTGGACTCGTTTGATGACCCATCGTTTGTTTGTGCGGTGCCGGGCGGCTTCCAATACTATGCCGCGGTGAAGCTGTATGACGCCTTCCTCCTCTTGTGCGATCCACTGTAGAAGTGCTGTGGTCTCTGGATTTTTGTTGATGGAGACCACTACTCCATCAGGTGTCTTGCACAGCTGGTTGATGCTGTTTCTTCCCAGCTGATATTCCAACAGACTGATTATCTTGTCTGTTGGTAGCGTCAACAGTTTAGCTTCTCCCACGCTTGTCTTCTTGAGTAGAATTTTGCCTTTGAAGTCTACAGTAGTACTTGTTGTTTCCTCATGTGTGGAGGTTTCTGCTATATTGGCTGCATCCTCTTGGTGCTGGTTAGGACTTCCCGGCTGCTGCTGGCTTCAACCGTGATTTCTTCCGCAACGGGAACGGTTTCAGCTGGTGTAGGTGCAGGACTGCTGTTTGTAGAACTGGGCTCAGCAGTCGCAGTTGCCTTCCTCGCCTCTGCTTTCTATTTCCCGGCTGCATATAGCGCATGTCTCTGCGCGGCACTTTTAACGCGAGGCATCCTCTGCGTTAACCGATAGCGATCTGATCTCGATAGCGCGTCGAGTCGATATGTGATGTGATGAGTGTAGTACTGACACTGACTGCCTTCAAAGTTTTAGAATTTTGTTGGCGAAAGTTAAGGTAAGAATGATATTGTACGACTTTTATAATTTTATAACGTTGTGGCCCGCTTAACTACCGAAAATAGTAAATATGGCCCTCTCCTGGAAAAGCTTTGGAACCACTGCTCTACAGCAATGAGCTCAGAAAGCTAACAGTTGTCTCCCTTGTTTCTACCACGGTTTATTTCCCTTGACAATACAACAATTCAATAGTCGCCACTTGCCTGTGACGTCATTGGATATTCATTCAACATTAACGTGTCAGGGATCTCGCTGCTGGCTGTTAGTTCCCGACAATAAACAACCCAGCGGTGTCTCAGGTCACAGTTTCATGATTTAACACAAGTGTCTCAGGTCACGGTGTCATGATTTAACACAAGTGTCTCATGTCACGGTGTCATGATTTAACACCAGTGTCTCGGGTCACGGTGTCATGATTTAACACAAGTGCCTCAGGTCACGGTGTCATGATTTAACACCAATGTCTCAGGTCACGGTGTCATGATTTAACACAAGTGTCTCAGGTCACAGTTTCATGATTTAACACAAGTGTCTCAGGTCACAGTTTCATGATTTAACACAAGTGTCTCAGGTCACAGTTTCATGATTTAACACAAGTGTCTCAGGTCACAGTTTCATGATTTAACACAAGTGTCTCAGGTCACAGTGTCATGATTTAACACAAGTGTCTCAGGTCACAGTTTCATGATTTAACACATGTGTCTCAGGTCACGGTGTCATGATTTAACACAAGTGTCTCAGGTCACAGTTTCATGATTTAACACAAGTGTCTCAGGTCACGGTGTCATGATTTAACACAAGTGTCTCAGGTCACGGTGTCATGATTTAACACCAATGTATCGGGTCACAGTTTCATGATTTAAAACAAGTGTCTCAGGTCACAGTTTCATGATTTAACACAAGTGTCTCAGGTCACGGTGTCATGATTTAACACCAATGTATCGGGTCACAGTTTCATGATTTAACACAAGTGTCTCAGGTCACAGTTTCATGATTTAACACAAGTGTCTCAGGTCACGGTGTCATGATTTAACACCAGTGTCTCAGGTCACAGTTTCGTGATTTAACACAAGTGTCTCAGGTCACGGTTTCATGATTTAACACAAGTGTCTCAGGTCACAGTTTCATGATTTAAAACAAGTGTCTCAGGTCACAGTTTCATGATTTAACACAAGTGTCTCAGGTCACAGTTTCATGATTTAACACAAGTGTCTCAGGTCACGGTGTCATGATTTAACACAAGTGTCTCAGGTCACAGTTTCATGATTTAACACAAGTGTCTCAGGTCACGGTGTCATGATTTAACACAAGTGTCTCAGGTCACAGTTTCATGATTTAACACAAGTGTCTCAGATCACGGTGTCATGATTTAACACAAGTGTCTCAGGTCACGATGTCATGATTTAACACCAATGTATCGGGTCACAGTTTCATGATTTAACACAAGTGTCTCAGGTCACAGTTTCATGATTTAACACAAGTGTCTCAGGTCACGGTGTCATGATTTAACACAAGTGTCTCAGGTCACAGTTTCATGATTTAACACAAGTGTCTCAGGTCACGGTGTCATGATTTAACACCAATGTAACGGGTCACGGTGTCATGATTTAACACCAGTGTCTCAGGTCACAGTTTCATGATTTAACACAAGTGTATCAGGTCACGGTGTCATGATTTAACACCAGTGTCTCAGGTCACAGTTTCATGATTTAACACAAGTGTCTCAGGTCACGGTGTCATGATTTAACACAAGTGTCTCAGGTCACAGTTTCATGATTTAACACAAGTGTCTCAGGTCACGGTGTCATGATTTAAAACAAGTGTCTCAGGTCACAGTTTCATGATTTAACACAAGTGTCTCAGGTCACGGTGCCATGATTTGACACAAGTGTCTCAGGTCACAGTTTCATGATTTAACACAAGTGTCTCAGGTCACGGTGTCATGATTTAACACAAGTGTCTCATGTCACGGTGTCATGAATTAACACCAGTGTCTCGGGTCACGGTGTCATGATTTAACACAAGTGCCTCAGGTCACGGTGTCATGATTTAACACCAATGTCTCAGGTCACGGTGTCATGATTTAACACAAGTGTCTCAGGTCACAGTTTCATGATTTAACACAAGTGTCTCAGGTCACAGTTTCATGATTTAACACAAGTGTCTCAGGTCACAGTTTCATGATTTAACACAAGTGTCTCAGGTCACAGTTTCATGATTTAACACAAGTGTCTCAGGTCACAGTGTCATGATTTAACACAAGTGTCTCAGGTCACAGTTTCATGATTTAACACATGTGTCTCAGGTCACGGTGTCATGATTTAACACAAGTGTCTCAGGTCACAGTTTCATGATTTAACACAAGTGTCTCAGGTCACGGTGTCATGATTTAACACAAGTGTCTCAGGTCACGGTGTCATGATTTAACACCAATGTATCGGGTCACAGTTTCATGATTTAAAACAAGTGTCTCAGGTCACAGTTTCATGATTTAACACAAGTGTCTCAGGTCACGGTGTCATGATTTAACACCAATGTATCGGGTCACAGTTTCATGATTTAACACAAGTGTCTCAGGTCACAGTTTCATGATTTAACACAAGTGTCTCAGGTCACGGTGTCATGATTTAACACCAGTGTCTCAGGTCACAGTTTCGTGATTTAACACAAGTGTCTCAGGTCACGGTTTCATGATTTAACACAAGTGTCTCAGGTCACAGTTTCATGATTTAAAACAAGTGTCTCAGGTCACAGTTTCATGATTTAACACAAGTGTCTCAGGTCACAGTTTCATGATTTAACACAAGTGTCTCAGGTCACGGTGTCATGATTTAACACAAGTGTCTCAGGTCACAGTTTCATGATTTAACACAAGTGTCTCAGGTCACGGTGTCATGATTTAACACAAGTGTCTCAGGTCACAGTTTCATGATTTAACACAAGTGTCTCAGATCACGGTGTCATGATTTAACACAAGTGTCTCAGGTCACGATGTCATGATTTAACACCAATGTATCGGGTCACAGTTTCATGATTTAACACAAGTGTCTCAGGTCACAGTTTCATGATTTAACACAAGTGTCTCAGGTCACGGTGTCATGATTTAACACAAGTGTCTCAGGTCACAGTTTCATGATTTAACACAAGTGTCTCAGGTCACGGTGTCATGATTTAACACCAATGTAACGGGTCACGGTGTCATGATTTAACACCAGTGTCTCAGGTCACAGTTTCATGATTTAACACAAGTGTATCAGGTCACGGTGTCATGATTTAACACCAGTGTCTCAGGTCACAGTTTCATGATTTAACACAAGTGTCTCAGGTCACGGTGTCATGATTTAACACAAGTGTCTCAGGTCACAGTTTCATGATTTAACACAAGTGTCTCAGGTCACGGTGTCATGATTTAAAACAAGTGTCTCAGGTCACAGTTTCATGATTTAACACAAGTGTCTCAGGTCACGGTGCCATGATTTGACACAAGTGTCTCAGGTCACAGTTTCATGATTTAACACAAGTGTCTCAGGTCACGGTGTCATGATTTAACACAAGTGTCTCAGGTCACAGTTTCATGATTTAACACAAGTGTCTCAGGTCACGGTGTCATGATTTAACACAAGTGTCTCAGGTCACAGTTTCATGATTTAACACAAGTGTCTCAGGTCACGGTGTCATGATTTAACACAAGTGTCTCAGGTCACGATGTCATGATTTAACACCAATGTATCGGGTCACAGTTTCATGATTTAACACAAGTGTCTCAGGTCACAGTTTCATGATTTAACACAAGTGTCTCAGGTCACGGTGTCATGATTTAACACCAATGTAACGGGTCATAGTTTCATGATTTAACACAAGTGTCTCAGGTCACAGTTTCATGATCTAACACAAGTGTATCAGGTCACGGTGTCATGATTTAACACCAGTGTCTCAGTTCACAGTTTCATGATTTAACACAAGTGTCTCAGGTCACAGTTTCATGATTTAACACAAGTGTCTCAGGTCACGGTTTCATGATTTAACACAAGTGTATCAGGTCACGGTGTCATGATTTAACACCAGTGTCTCAGGTCACAGTTTCATGATTTAACACAAGTGTCTCAGGTCACGGTGTCATGATTTAACACAAGTGTCTCAGGTCACAGTTTCATGATTTAACACAAGTGTCTCAGGTCACGGTGTCATGGTTTAACACAAGTGTCTCAGGTCACAGTTTCATGATTTAACACAAGTGTCTCAGGTCACGGTGCCATGATTTAACACAAGTGTCTCAGGTCACAGTTTCATGATTTAACACAAGTGTCTCAGGTCACGGTGTCATGATTTAACACAAGTGTCTCAGGTCACAGTTTCATGATTTAACACAAGTGTCTCAGGTCACGGTGTCATGATTTAACACAAGTGTCTCAGGTCACAGTTTCATGATTTAACACAAGTGTCTCAGGTCACGGTGTCATGATTTAACACAAGTGTCTCAGGTCACGATGTCATGATTTAACACCAATGTATCGGGTCACAGTTTCATGATTTAACACAAGTGTCTCAGGTCACAGTTTCATGATTTAACACAAGTGTCTCAGGTCACGGTGTCATGATTTAACACCAATGAAACGGGTCACAGTTTCATGATTTAACACAAGTGTCTCAGGTCACAGTTTCATGATTTAACACAAGTGTATCAGGTCACGGTGTCATGATTTAACACCAGTGTCTCAGGTCACAGTTTCAAGATTTAACACAAGTGTCTCAGGTCACGGTGTCATGATTTAACACAAGTGTCTCAGGTCACAGTTTCATGATTTAACACAAGTGTCTCAGGTCACGTTGTCATGATTTAACACAAGTGTCTCAGGTCACAGTTTCATGATTTAACACAAGTGTCTCAGGTCACGGTGCCATGATTTAACACAAGTGTCTCAGGTCACAGTTTCATGATTTAACACAAGTGTCTCAGGTCACGGTGTCATGATTTAACACAAGTGTCTCAGGTCACAGTTTCATAATTTAACACAAGTGTCTCAGGTCACGGTGTCATGATTTAACACAAGTGTCTCAGGTCACAGTTTCATTATTTAACACAAGTGTCTCAGGTCACGGTGTCATGATTTAACACAAGTTTCTCAGGTCACAATTTCATGATTTAACACAAGTGTCTCAGGTCACAGTTTTATGATTTAACACAAGTGTCTCAGGTCACGGTGTCATGATTTAACACAAGTGTTTCAGGTCACAGTTTCATGATTTAACACAAGTGTCTCAGGTCACAGTTTCATGATTTAACACAAGTGTTTCAGGTCACGGTGTCATGATTTAACACAAGTGTCTCAGGTCACAGTTTCATGATTTAACACAAGTGTCTCAGGTCCAGTTTCATGATTTAACACAAGTGTCTCAGGTCACAGTTTCATGATTTAACACAAGTGTCTCAGGTCACAGTTTCATGATTTAACACAAGTGTCTCAGGTCACAGTTTCATGATTTATCACTAGTGTCTCAGGTCACAGTTTCATGATTTAACACAAGTGTCTCAGGTCACGGTGTCATGATTTAACACAAGTGTCTTAGGTCACAGTTTCATGATTTAACACAAGTGTCTCAGGTCACGGTGTCATGATTTAACACAAGTGTCTCAGGTCACGGTGTCATGATTTAACACAAGTGTCTCAGGTCACGGTGTCCTGATTTAACACAAGTGTCTCAGGTCACAGTTTCATGATTTAACACAAGTGTCTCAGGTCACGGTGTCATGATTTAACACAAGTGTCTCAGGTCACAGTTTCATGATTTAACACAAGTGTCTCAGGTCACGGTGTCATGATTTAACACAAGTGTCTCAGGTCACAGTTTCATGATTTAACACAAGTGTCTCTGGTCACGGTGTCATGATTTAACACAAGTGTCTCAGGTCACGGTGTCATGATTTAACACAAGTGTCTCAGGTCACAGTTTCATGATTTAACACAAGTGTCTCAGGTCATGGTGTCATGATTTAACCCAAGTGTCTCAGGTCACAGTTTCATGATTTAACACAAGTGTCTCAGGTCACGGTGTCATGATTTAACACACGTGTCTCAGGTCACAGTTTCATGATTTAACACAAGTGTCTCAGGTCACGGTGTCATGATTTAACACAAGTGTCTCAGGTCACAGTTTCATGATTTAACCAAGTGTCTCAGGTCACGGTGTCATGATTTAACACCAGTGTCTCAGGTCACAGTTTCATGATTTAACACAAGTGTCTCAGGTCACGGTGTCATGATTTAACACAAGTGTCTCAGGTCACAGTTTCATGATTTAACACATGTGTCTCAGGTCACAGTTTCATGATTTAACACAAGTGTCTCAGGTCACGGTGTCATGATTTAACACAAGTGTCTCAGGTCACAGTTTCATGATTTAACACAAGTGTCTCGGGTCACAGTTTCATGATTTAACACAAGTGTCTCAGGTCACGGTGTCATGATTTAACACAAGTGTCTCAGGTCACAGTTTCATGATTTAACACAAGTGTCTCAGGTCACAGTTTCATGATTTAACACAAGTGTCTCAGGTCACAGTTTCATGATTTAACACAAGTGTCTCAGGTCACAGTTTCATGATTTAACACAAGTGTCTCAGGTCACAGTTTCATGATTTATCACCAGTGTTTCAGGTCACAGTTTCATGATTTAACACAAGTGTCTCAGGTCACGGTGTCATGATTTGACACAAGTGTCTCAGGTCACGGTGTCATGATTTAACACCAGTGTCTCAGGTCACAGTTTCATGATTTAACACAAGTGTCTCAGGTCACAGTTTCATGATTTAACACAAGTGTCTCAGGTCACGGTGTTATGATTTAACACCAGTGTCTCAGGTCACGGTGTCATGATTCAACATAAGTATCTCATTTCACAGTTTCATGATTTATCACCAGTGTCTCAGGTCACAGTTTCATGATTTAACACAAGTATCTCAGGTCACGGTGTCATGATTTAACACAAGTATCACAGTTTCATCAATCAGACAAGCGTCTGTGGTCACAGTTTCATAAATTAAGACAAGTGTCTCGGATCACCGTTTCGTGAATTAAGTCAAGTGTCTCGGGTCACAGTTTCATGAATTAAGACACTTGTCTGGGATCAAAGTTTCATGAATTACGACAAGTGTCTCGGATCACCGTTTCATGAATTAAGACACTTGTCTGGGATCAAAGTTTCATGAATTAAGACAAGTGCCTCGGGTCAAAGTTTGATAAATTAATTCAAGTGTCTCGGGTCACGGTTTCACGAATTCAGACAAGTGATTTAGGTCACAGTTGCACAAATTTAGACAAGTGTCTCGGGTCATAGTTTCATGAATTCAGACAACTATCTCATGTCACAATTGCACGACTGAAGACAAGTGTCTCGGGTCACAGTTTCATGATTTAAGATAAGTATCTGAGTTCATAGATCAAGGCATCTGTCCAGGAACTTATGTAGTCACCAGCTAAAGGAATCTGTCCATGAATATATGTAGTCACAGCTGAAAGAATATATCCAGAGATATTTGTAGTTACAGCTGAGGGAATATATCCAGGGATATCTGTAGTTGAAGCTGAGGGAATATATCCAGGGATATCTGCAGTTGCAGCTGAGGGAATATATCCAGAGGTATCTGTAATTACAACTGAAGGAATATATCCAGGAATATCTGTAGTTGCAGCTGAGAGAATATATCCAGGGATATCTGTAGTTGCAGCTGAGAGAATATATCCAGGGATATATGTAGTTACAGCTGAGGGAATATATCCAGTAATATATGTAGTTACAATTGAATGAAATAATCCAGGGATATCTGTAGTTACAACGTAGGGAATATATCCAGGGATATCTGTAGTTACAGCTGAGAGAATACATCCAGGGATATCTCTAATTACAGCTGAAGGAGACTATCCAAGGATATATGTAGTCACAGCTGGAGGAACATAACCAGAAACGCATGTAGCCCGTTCCTGATGTGTCTATCCCAGTCATACATATTCCTGACGTGTCTATCCCAGTCATACATATTCCTGATGTGTCTATCCCAGACTTGTCTGCTTTCAATAATTGACCTATTTTCCGCCCACTATGTGTCTGCCTCTCGTGAATTGCATACAGCGGACCCAGCTAATGTTTGTTGAATTATTTACCTCATTCCTATTCATTCAAGAAGTAGGAAGGGAGACAGGCTTGTCTTTGTTGCCACATCTGATTGCCCAAACATCGCCCCTACATCTAGGCAGATCTGACTCCCCGGGGAGTATTCAGTGTTTTCATCCAAGCAATGAACACTCCCTGGTGTTTCCAGCTATAGCAGTAAAATCTATGCCAGGTAATAGTCGGTGTGTCAGATCCAACAATTTTCTGGTTTAGTTTTGTAAAAATACATTAACGTTTAAATTGTTATTTTTTTTTTTTTTACCTTTTATGCCAGCTTCTCTCAGTTCTACACTCCCCGATGTTCCGCTGACTCATTCTTTCTTCCTTCTTCTTTTGTTTGCTGTATTTTTACATTACGTTTCTCTCAATTATAAATGTCCGGAATACCCACTGTCTCACCCCTTCCCTGGTCGTGTTGTTCTGTCTGGTGTTCGTATGCACGGAGATCCTTCCATTCTAGAGACACACCGAACGTTCGCTACTTCATTCATTTTTTTCCCTCGTCTCCTTCTGTTGCCGGCTCCGTGACAAACGGATTGCGGACGCATACCTCGTTCGACACACAGCTCCGGTCGATTTGGCAGCAGACCGACTTGCGTTGGTTTGTATGAAAATGGTATAAGTGCCGGTCGTTCAGAAAGCAATGGCAAACTACTGAACATAAACTTGCCAAGAAATCACGAACAGCCAAAAAATGCTGGAGTTGACTGCCACGTCCTGTAAAGAATATGCAACAAACTTAACTCCTTATGCTTATGATTTTAATTAACCAAGGTCTTCTCCATTCTACATGTCCCAACATCCACGGTCGCATATATTCTATATCTGTTGTGTTCCCCCACACAGGTTCTCTCCATTCTAAATCCCCCAACACCCACGCTCTCACACATTCTATCTATATCTGTTGTGTTCCTCCACGTGTTTACAGTGAAAACATTAGCCTATCAATGTATTTACAGTGTAAATATTATACTACTATAGACATCAAGTTATCCTACTATAGACATCAAGTTATCCTACTATAGACATCCAGTTATTCTACTATAGACATCAAGCTATCCTACTATAGACACCAAGTTATCCTACTATAGACATCAAGTTATCCTACTATAGACATCAAGCTATCCTACTATAAACATCAAGTCTCATGATGTTATCCTACTATAGACATCAAGATATCCTACTATAGACATCAAGTTATCCTACTATAGACATCCAGTTATTCTACTATAAACATCACGTCTCATGATGTTATCCTACTATAGACATCAAGTTATCCTACTATAGTCATCAAGATATCCTACTATAGACATCAAGATATCCTACTATAGACATCAAGTTATCCTACCATACACATCCAGTTATTCTACTCTAGACATGAAGTCTAATGAAGTTATCATATTATAGACATCAAGTCTCGTGAAGTTATCGTTGCTGTCTAAAGAACAAGTGCATCTGGTGAAAGCACAAGCTGAGACTAGCTCTTCTATCAATGACAGAAGCAGTGATCCATCCAGCCCTTGTGTACACACCTGATCATCCACCCAGCCCGTCTGTACACATCCGATAATCCCTCCAGCCCTACTGTACACAGACGATAATCCCCACTTCAGGGGGCTCAGATTGTGTGGCAAACACGAGTCAGGGTTTCCATGATTGTGTGTGGCTGTGTCAGCGATATCGATATTTGATTGTATGGCTGTGTCAGCGATATTGATATTTGATTGTATGGCAGCAAGACATCCTGAATAATGTGTCACACACCCACGAATAACACTTGGGGCTGGTGGCTGTGTGATGAGTGGTTCTCCACTCGTTTGTGCAGCTGTACAGCTGGTGGCCGTAGGATGTGTGTCTTCCCACTCGTTTGTGCAGCTGAACAGCTGGAACCTGTAGGCCTGAGGTCACGATTGTGCCAAGAATACAAAGCATGGTTGTTTGAGCGATTGCATCAGCTAGGGTGGAGCATGTGCCACACAACTGATATTCCAGTGGAGCTGTCACGATTCTAACGTGTGCCCCTGTATGAGGTTGAGTCATCAGTTGTTTTGTTCGTCATCTTTTCCATCCTCGATTGAGTTCACGGCTAATGATGATAATACCCAAGGTTTAGACCAGTGGTTCTCAATCTTTTTTGGCCCATACACCCCTTCACCATATGTTCAGAATGTCATTCCCCCCGTTTCGTATTTCCTTCCTATAAATCCTCTTCCTCCACACAGTATAAGTAAAAATGGAAGCTAAATTTAATAACACATACTAGAAAAAGTCTAGACTTCTGCATAAAACGTGATTTGCGGGACTACTTACATTATAAAATAAATTTAATAAGGGCGAGAAGTACAGAACCATAAAGTATGGAAGGAAAAACAATATCAAGTAATCGTTTCTTGTATTTACACAATCCTGAAATAATCTTACTACCCCCCCCCCCCCCTCCCCCGGAAACCCTAAAAGTCCCCACAGTTATGTATTTGTTGGAGTGTGGGGGGCGGGGGGAATTCCTCACCTGTTGAGAACCACTGACATAGAGGGTGTACACAGAGTAGTCTCGTCACACAGACACCGCGTGGAGTTGTCGCGTCACATGGGCACGGCATAGAGTAGTCTCGTCACATGGGCACGGCTTAGTGTAGTTACTTTATGTCTCCCACCCCCCCCCCCCCGACTCCAACATATACATAACTCCACATCCCAACGTTCAGCCACAACAAGTGTATCTCAACATCCCAGCATTCTCCCACAACAAGTGTATCTCAACATCCCAGCATTCTCCCACAACAAGTGTATCTCAACATCCCAGCATTCTCCCACAACAAGTGTATCTCAACATCCCAGCATTCTCCCACAACAAGTGTATCTCAACATCCCAGCATTCTCCCACAACAAGTGTATCTCAACATCCCAGCATTCTCCCACAACAAGTGTATCTCAACATCCCATCATTCTCCCACAACAAGTGTATCTCAACATCCCAGCATTCTCCCACAACAAGTGTATCTCAACATCCCAGCATTCTCCCACAACAAGTGTATCTCAACATCCCAGCATTCTCCCACAACAAGTGTATCTCAACATCCCAGCATTCTCCCACAACAAGTGTATCTCAACATCCCAGCATTCTCCCACAACAAGTGTATCTCAACATCCCAGCATTCTCCCACAACAAGTGTATTTCAACATCCCAGCATTCTCCCACAACAAGTGTATCTCAACATCCCAGCATTCTCTTTCTAAAATGAGCTCTACATTCCAATATTCTCACACTACAGAGGTATTTCTGCGTCACCACAACAAGTGTATCCCAACTTCCCAACATTCTCCCACAACAGATGTATCTCGCAACCCAACATTCTCCCACAACAGATGTATTTCAAAATCCCAGCATTCTCCCACAACAGATGTATCTCAACACCCAACATTCTCATATAACAGATTTATCTCAACATCCCAACATTCTGCTACAACAAATTTAACTCAACTAACAGCGCTTCAGTAAACTGGAATTCTCTGTGGCAGAAATCACCTGGACAGAACTACCTGCCCGTGCAGGTATCCAAGCTGGTGTGAGTTTGCCTGGTCGTGCCTGTTGCTCACATGTAAGCACACAGTTTACAACCGGCCTCCTAATCCCCTCGTTGACTGGATGCACTTTAACCAAACATCGGGGCCCGCGGCGCATTGATGAGCCTGATGGCGCCCCACAGCGCGGTCTGTATGCTCACATATTATATGTACCGACTACTTCTGGGCTGGGTGGGTTTGTATGTGAACTAGCACGCCACATAACTCCTGTGTGAAGTAATGGTTTATGTGAGTCACCGTGGCGAAGTGATCAAGCCGTTTGACTCGGGCTCCGAAGGTTTTGGGTTCGATTCCGGGCCGCGTCCTTCGGTTTACGAGTTAAATTTCTCGGAGTCTCCTTCGTCGCTAGAGCTACGGAGTTCGTGCTTGGTGCGGCGCTTTCTGCGCTGGGGAAAGAGACCGAGCCATATGGGATAAAACCCGGGGCAATGAAGTCGACACTGTCGACTTTTAAGCGACTTTTTTCTTTGTGCTTCAGTAGACATCTGTGTGAACTATTGCTTCAGTAGACATCTGTGTGAATTAATGTTTCAGTAGATTTATTTGGGAACTAACACACCATCTGACTCCTTTGTGAAATAATGTTTTTTGTGACTTCTTTATGAACTAGTGTTTCATTAGATTTCTTTGTGAACTAATGCTTCAGTAGATTTCTTTGCGAACTAATGCTTCATTAGTTTTCTTTGTGAACTAATGTTTCAGTAGATTTTTGTGCAAAATAATGCTTAAGTAACTTTATGTGTGAACAAATGACTCAGTAAATTTATGTGTGAATTAATACGTCAGTAGATTTCTTTATGAACTAATGCTTGGGTAGATGTTTCTGCGAACTAATAATTCAGAGATTTATAATGATACAACATATTTCATTGTGAGCTAATGCTACAGTAACTGTATTTGTATGTAAGTGGGTAATGGGGTCTACTGAGACCCTTAACTCCTCATAATCCATGGTCAGCCCCTAAACTCATGGAATTTATCCAGCGAACCTTTTGAGGGGATGACGTAAAGCAACGTCTGCAGGACCAGCTCATTACAGCAGTCGGCCGAACATTCTGTGCTACAACTCCATTTATTAGGCACAGAACCACACTGATTCCCACCTCAGCAGTAAAAGAACCTGTTCCTCTGTACGCTAAATCAAATTTCATTTACCAATTCACATGCAGGTGCCAGTCTACCTACATCTGAAGAACAGAGCGGCAGTTACACACTAGGGTGGTCGATCACATATCCAATTGGATTGACAAGACATTACACAAAGGTGATGGGAACTGGCCAAGCCGACACATCACACACTTCTAACGTCATCGAACGGATGACATGTTTTGGAAACCGGTTACGTGATTGATAGAGACAGTGTGTTTCGCGTGTTGCTTAATACACAAAATAGTCGCTTGTTAAAGATCGCAGAGGCCAGTATGATTAATCTGCATCGGCCAGTTTTGCTTATGGTCGTGATGTTTTCCGGATGGTTGTAACGGGAGCAAAGTTCTGCAAGGTACATGCTACTGAAAGAATGAATGAATAAATGCATGAAAACAATTGAAATTATTGTGAAAATATGTGTATGTTTCAGCTTGAAAGATTTATCTAGTTACTTTACTTTATATGTCTGATTTCTACAATATGTACCTGACAGATACAGCGAAATATGCCAGGCAATTAATCGTGCAATCTATTGTTCGTGTCTTAGTTATTCAAAATAACCCTTGTTGTCCGATCTATTTTGACCTCCAGATCACGCACATAAATTATGACGTTGCTGTGTCTTGGATTACGTCTTGTTGCTTGACGTTTCATGTAACATTCCTTCTGAACGGATTCACCTTGATTATCTGTTGCTGCGCATCACTGAACTCGTGTTTATTTCCTATGTTGTGCTTGTAAACATGACCCGCCTTCCTGCAATCATCTGCTTCTGTTGTTCTGCAACTTCTGCAAGTTCTATCTTCTGCTGCACACTACTTGATATTCCGACGTCTCGGCGGCCGAGTGGGCATGTTGTCTGCCTTGCGCTATAATGGTTCGTTTTGTATCTGCATCGTTCATACATCAAAAGGGCTGTTTCTTGAAGCCACTGGCGCTCATGATTAGAACTCAAGAGTTCATATTTGCTGAGACCGCAAGGGTTTCTCAGAGTTCATATTTGCTGAGACCGCAAGGGTTTCTCAGAGTTCATATTTGCTGAGACCGCTAGAGTTTACGACTAGAACTCGGGGTTCATGTTCGCTGAGACCGCTGGCATTCATGACTAGATCTCAAAGTTCCTGCTTCCCGAGATGCTCTCCGCAGGCTGCTTCCGTTCTGAACCAGACCTGCGCCCACTGGAGTAAAACCCGGTGCAAGAAGTCGATTATCTCGCCACCTGATCCGGTAACCGTTGCAAATTGATTCATTGATGTCCACAGTTTGTGGGGAATTCTGGGCTCCTGTTTAATTCATTGATGTCCACAGTTTGTGGTAATTCTGGGCTCCTGTTTAATTCATTGATGTCCACAGTTTGTGGTAATTCTGGGCTCCTGTTTAATCCATTGATGTCCACAGTTTGTGGTAATTCTGGGCTCCTGTTTAATTCATTGATGTCCACAGTTTGTGGGGAATTCTGGGCTCCTGTTTAATCCATTGATGTCCACAGTTTGTGGTAATTCTGGGCTCCTGTTTAATTCATTGATGTCCACAGTTTGTGGGGAATTCTGGGCTCCTGTTTAATTCATTGATGTCCACAGTTTGTGGTAATTCTGGGCTCCTGTTTAATTCATTGATGTCCACAGTTTGTGGGGAATTCTGGGCTCCTGTTTAATCCATTGATGTCCACAGTTTGTGGTAATTCTGGGCTCCTGTTTAATTCATTGATGTCCACAGTTTGTGGGGAATTCTGGGCTCCTGTTTAATCCATTGATGTCCACAGTTTGTGGTAATTCTGGGCTCCTGTTTAATTCATTGATGTCCACAGTTTGTGGTAATTCTGGGCTCCTGTTTAATCCATTGATGTCCACAGTTTGTGGTAATTCTGGGCTCCTGTTTAATTCATTGATGTCCACAGTTTGTGGGGAATTCTGGGCTCCTGTTTAATTCATTGATGTCCACAGTTTGTGGTAATTCTGGGCTCCTGTTTAATTCATTGATGTCCACAGTTTGTGGGGAATTCTGGGCTCCTGTTTAATCCATTGATGTCCACAGTTAGTGGTAATTCTGGGCTCCTGTTTAATTCATTGATGTCCACAGTTTGTGGGGAATTCTGGGCTCCTGTTTAATCCATTGATGTCCACAGTTTGTGGTAATTCTGGGCTCCTGTTTAATTCATTGATGTCCACAGTTTGTGGTAATTCTGGGCTCCTGTTTAATCCATTGATGTCCACAGTTTGTGGTAATTCTGGGCTCCTGTTTAATTCATTGATGTCCACAGTTTGTGGGGAATTCTGGGCTCCTGTTTAATTCATTGATGTCCACAGTTTGTGGTAATTCTGGGCTCCTGTTTAATTCATTGATGTCCACAGTTTGTGGGGAATTCTGGGCTCCTGTTTAATTCATTGATGTCCACAGTTTGTGGGGAATTCTGGGCTCCTGTTTAATTCATTGATGTCCACAGTTTGTGGTAATTCTGGGCTCCTGTTTAATTCATTGATGTCCACAGTTTGTGGGGAATTCTGGGCTCCTGTTTAATTCATTGATGTCCACAGTTTGTGGTAATTCTGGGCTCCTGTTTAATTCATTGATGTCCACAGTTTGTGGTAATTCTGGGCTCCTGTTTAATCCATTGATGTCCACAGTTTGTGGTAATTCTGGGCTCCTGTTTAATCCATTGATGTCCACAGTTTGTGGTAATTCTGGGCTCCTGTTTAATCCATTGATGTCCACAGTTTGTGGTAATTCTGGGCTCCTGTTTAATTCATTGACGTCCACAGTTTGTGGGAATTCTGGGCTCCTGTTTGTCGAATCCCCATAGGCAGTTATAGCATTATTGCTAACCCCTTCCCCACTCCATACACACACACACACACACGCACACACATGCACGCACACACCACACACACACACACACACACATGCACACTCACCACACACACATACACCAGTGCTGAATGTTGGTGGTAGAACTCCCTCAGCGGCTTAGATCACATTCATTCGGTTGTATTTCACAATGTCAAGGTTGGCCTACTGCATGCTGGAATGTGCCAGGGTGTAGGGCGCACTCTGGGGTGTAGATGGAGTGAAGGGGGCGGCTGAGAGTCGGCCCTTTGATCTCATATCTTGGATAAACAGATCGCACATTACTCCCACGTGGACCTTCAAAGGCAGAGCTGATCTGATCAGAGGTAACACACCTGAGCTCAAGTGCATGGCAAGGTGTGCTCACTGTACCCCAAGTCTCTAATCTGTGTACAAACAGTATACCGTCTCTGTCCTAGAAGTGAATTAATACTGTACCAAATGTGTACACGAATTGTACCATATGTGCTTTGCAGGTAAACCATATGTGTACTAAAAGTGTACAAATGGTGTAGAAAACATGACACCATATGTGTTCTGTAACTGAAACATATGTGTATAACATGTGTACCATCTGTGTTTTGTAACCGAAACATATGTGTATAATATTTGTACCATATGTGTTCTGTAACTGAAACATATGCGTATAAGATGTGTACCATGTGTGTTCTGTAGCTGAAACATATGTGTATAATATTTGTACCATATGAGTAATAGATCTGTGATGTAAGCTGAAGCCATTTACTGTCTGTATACTAGAAGTGTGCTGTCTGCCTGCCTGCCTGCCTGTCTGTCTGTCTGTCTGTCTGTCTGTCTGTCTGTCTGTCTGTCTGACTTCTGTCAGTCAATCTGCCTGCTGTGTGTATTTATGTCTGTCTGTCTGTCTGTCACACTTCTATCTGTCTGTCTGACTTCTGTCTGTCAGTCTGCCTGCAGTCTGTATTTATGTCTGTCTTTCTGACTTCCGTCTGTCTGTCTGTTTGTATTTATGTATGTCTTTCTGACTTCCGTCTGTCTGTCTGTTAGTGTACCTGCTGTCTGTGTTACTGTCTGTCTGTCTGACTTCTGTCTGCCTGATTTCTGTCTTTCTGATTTCAGTCTGTCTGTCTGATTTATGTCTGCCTGTCTGACTTCTGTTTGTCCGCATGTCTACTCTCTGTCTGATTTCTGTCTGTCTGACTTCTGTCTGTCTGACGTATGTGGTGGATATTACTTCTTGGTGGAGGTTGGTTCTTGGTGAAGGTTGTTTCTTGGTGCAGGTTGGTTCTTGGTGAAGGTTGTTTCTTGGTGCAGGTTGGTTCTAGATGCAGGTTGGTTCTAGATGCAGGTTGGTTCTTGGTGAAGGTTGTTTCTTGGTGCAGGTTGGTTCTAGATGCAGGTTGGTTCTAGATGCAGGTTGGTTCTTGGTGAAGGTTGATTCTCAGTGGAAGTTGGTTTTTCGTGTATGTTAGTTCTTAGTGGAAGTTGGTTCTTGATAGAGGTCAGTTCTTGATGGAGGTGTTGGTTCGTGGTGAATGTTGGTTCTTGGTGCAGGTCGGTTCTTGATGGAGATTAGTTCGTGGTGCTGGTTGGTTCTTGGTGCAGGTTGGTTTTTGGTGCAGTTGGTTCTTGGTAGAAGTTGGTTCTTGGTGCAGGTTGGTTCTTGGTGAAGGTTGTTTCTTGGTGCAGGTTGGTTTTTGGTGCAGGTTGGTTCTTGGTGCAGGTTGGTTCTTGGTGCAGGTTGGTTCTTGGTGAAGGTTGTTTCTTGGTGAAGGTTGTTTCTTGGTGCAGGTTGGTTCTTGGCGCAGGTTGGTTCTTGGTGCAGGTTGGTTCTTGGTGAAGGTTGGTTCTTGGTGCAGGTTGGTTCTTGGTGCAGGGTGGTTCTTGGTGCAGGTTGGTTCTTGGTGCAGGTTGGTTCTTGGTGCAGGTTGTTTCTTGTTGGAGGCTGGGGCTAAAATTCTGGGTGGTAATTCTCGGTGGAGGTGATAGCTGACAAGAAAGATTGCGGGTTTCAATCTTGCAGGATTGTTTGTACACACATCTCAGATTTGAGTACACCGATTGTTTACATGTGCAGTTTTGCCGAGAATTAAAGGTTATAGTTCAACAGGAAGTGGGATGGGGAAAAAACTGACGTGTGGGGCTCTAGAATAAAGTATGTAAAGGTCACGTGCAGCATGACATGATGTTATTGTACTTCCTGACTTCTGCATCAGCCATTCAGTCAGTCTTGAAATGTTCACATTCTCAAAGGATGGTTTCTAGGCTCTACCTGGAGGACTGAGCACTGGGGATGGGGGTGTAGAGTCAGGGCTGGGGTAGAGAGAGAGGGCAGGGATTCAGCCCGCCAGCTTGAACCGGCGGGGAGGCTGGAGGTGATGCACACATGGCTAGTTCTGTCACTCCGGTGTTTAGATGAAGCCTGTCTGCTAGATACCGGAAACTGGCCCGATCTGGTGCCAGGTGCGGGCACATTTGTAACGTCTCTACCTGTGGCGGCCCGGTGGAATAACGGTGGCATTCCCACAAATATTTCCACCATCTTTTATTGTTTGCTGATTTTATAGGCTTCTGTCGTCTGTTCTACGTGTGCAGCGTCCTGGTTCTGTGGGCTGCATTCTGTTTCTTGCGTTCATTGTGTACAGTTTGATCGTGATTCTCATTGCTCTTTTACAATCTTCTTCTCTACATTTCAAGACATTTTTGTTTTCAATTCTGCGTCTCCAATTCTCTCTGCATTTCAACATTCTCCACAGTTCTTTGTTCTCTTCTAAGGCTCCCATGGTGTAATTTGCTATTCCAGTTTGTGTCCCACATCATCACCATCATCATTATCTTCTTCTTCTTCTTCTTCTTCTTCTTCTTCTTCTTCTTCTTCTTCTTCTTCTTCTTCTTAGTCTTTCTCTTCTTCTTTCTTTCTTTCTTTCTTTCATTCATTCTTTCATTCTTTCTTTCTTTCTTTCTAATCATTCTTTCTTTCATTCTTTCTTTCTTTCTTTCATCCTTTCTTTCTTTCTTTCTTTCTATCTATCTATCTATCTTTCTGTCTGTAAAATTATATTTTATATATTTTAGCTCAGAAGCCAGGATACTTTTGCGACCCGCCCTAGCACTAGCTAACTACCCCCCACCGCCCAAGATTCCAACTGATGTTATGGGCTCCGTTTTCTGTTCTGTCTTAACAATGTTGCCAGAGCAGCGGTTTCACAGCCTACTCTCTGTGATTTCCAACAGCGGACAGATTTTTAATCTTGCAAATGAGACCGTACATATCCCAGCAGACGAGGTATGCAGTCATAGTATCCGAAAGA
>OY992880.1:142709425-142726925 GCA_963921405.1 Cepaea hortensis
CAACACAGAATTCATGACTGACAAGGCAACATGTCCACCATACTTGTATAGTACAGTAAAGGAGAGTAAAATAAAGGACATTTCAGACAGTAAAATGTATTGTATGAAATCAGTCAATATCAATGAATGTACGAACAAGACAGAGAGTGTTGAAATGCTATATACTATATATAATAGAAGCTGTTTTGCTATATGGCAGTGAAACCTGGAAAGATGAGTGGATGGGTAGTTGGGTGGATGAATTATTAGGTAGGTATTCAATTCAGTTCAATTCTAGGTAGTTAGGTAGGTCGGTAGGTAGGTAGGTATTAGGTAGGTAGGTAGTTAGGTAGGTGGTTAGGTAAGTAGGTAGGTGGGTAGATTGTAATTAGGTAGATAGTTAAGTAGATAGGTACGTAGATAGGTAGGTAGGTAGGTAGATAGGTAGGTTGTAATTACGTAGGTAGATAGGTAGGTAGGCTGGTTGGCTGGCTGGGTGGTTGGTTGATTGGTTGTAGGAACGAACGAACGAACGAACGAACTTTATTTTAAAAGGGTAACAAATTGGGCACGCAGGCTCGTCTTACATTCGGCCCTTTCGATCACTCATCTTTCATTCATCAAATGTGCATGTTACATTTACATATGGAAATAAACATTGTCAAATGGATTTTGTAAGCATAAACAATGCATATTACGCATGATACATTCACATGGGAAACAAAAAACATTGTCAAATGAAAGTTGTAAACATAAACAGTGCATATTGATGTGTTGTGAGACACAACCCCCATCCACCCACACATCCCGCAGCCACCCACACATCCCCCACCCACCACACCCCCACCCACCCACACATACCTACACGCACTCACACAGACCCAGGCAAACATACATGCCGCCACCCACCCACTGATCCCCCACCCACACACATGTCCCCACCCACACATGCATCCCTCACCCATCCCATAACCGACACGTACACACCCACCCACATATTCTCCACCACCCACCCACACACCCGCAACCAACCAGCAAAACACACATCACAAAACCACACACACATACCCCCGTCAACCCACACATCCCGCACCAATTCACACATACATCCCGCACCCTCACAATTTTCCCCACCCACACACACATCAGCCAAACTACACCCACTCACCCACCCAATATCCTCCACCTCTCAACTACACATCCCCCGCCTATACACACATCCCCACCCACAAACACATCTCCCCACCAGCCCACACATATCCCCCACCCATAAACACCCAAAAACACACACCTCCCACCCACACAAACCACACCACACACATATACCCCACCCACACACATCCGCCGCTCACACACATCTTCCCACAAACATACACATCCCCCAATCATACGCTCATCTCTCATACACATCCACCCACTCACGTACTCATCCATCAACCACTCACACCCACACATCACCCATCCGCCCATCAACACATGCATCTCTCATCTACACTCCCACCCACACACACCCCAACCACCCAGCCAAACACACATCCCCCATTCTCACATACATCCTTCAATCACCTGCACATCCCACACCTCCCCCACCTCTCACACATCTCCCCTCCCACACAAAACTCCACCCATAAACACATCCCCCCACACACACACATCCCCACATGCAATCCTCATACACATCCCCGCCCACACATCTCTCACCCACACACACATCTCCCCACCCACCCACACATCCCCACCTACAAACATCCTCACCACACTTACATACATCCTCCACCCACTCACATTTATCCCATCCACACTCACACACTCCCACCCACACAGACATATCCCATTCACAGACACCCCCACAATCATCCTCCACACCCATTACACACCCATCCTCCAACCCACACAATCTCCTACACACCTATTCACCCACCCAAATATACATACCCTACCCACACCCCAACCCACCAACACCCACATACTTCCAATAATCCTCCCAAATATCCCCCCCACACACACACACACACACACACACACACATCCCTCACACACACATACATCACCCACCGACTACACATCCCTTCACCCATCCACCCATCCACACATCATCCATCAACCCATCTCTCTCTCTCTCTCTCTCTCTCTCTCTCTCTCTCTCTCTCTCTCTCTCTCAAGTTAGAAGTAGGTATGTAAGTAGGTAGGTAGATAGGTAGTAGGTAGGTTAGTTGGTTGGTTGGTTGCTATATATAACTATATATATATATATATATATATATATATATATATATATATATATATATATATATATATATATATATATATATATATATATATATATATATATATAGTGATATGTAGGTAGGTTGTATGATCGATTCATTGCTTTATTTATTATTTGGCTGAACTCGTGTCAATATTGCACAACCTGTGGGAACATCTGGGGTTGTATATCCCATGGCACGGTACATTTGGTAGTGACCTTCACCTACTTACGGCTGGCAGCCACCGGAAGTTGTTATTGCTTCCTGTTGTTCAGATGTCTACATGATTTGTGTGGGTCAAATTGACATGGCTGTGTGGGTGTGTGGGTGTGTGGGTCATCTTGATATGGCTGTGTCGGTGTGTGCGTGTGTGGATGTGTAGGTGTGTGTATCGGTATGTGGGTGTTGGGTGTGTGGGTTTGTGAGTGTATCGTTGTGTGGGTGTGTCGGTGTGTGGTTGTGTGAGTGTATCGTTGTGTGGGTGTGTCGGTGTGTCGGTGTGTGGTTGTGTCGGTGTGTGGGTGTGTTGGTGTGTGAGTGTATCGGTCTGTGAGTGTGTCGGTGTGTCGGTTTGTGGGTGTGTCGGTGTGTGGGGAAAAACTGAGACGCAAGCTAGCCGGGGTAGGACAGGGACGCCTCAACAAGATATCAACAAGGTGGTCAGTGTAATAGAGGGAACGAACGAACGAACGAACGAACGAACGGACGAACGAATATTATTTTCAAAGGGTAACAAATTGCGCACGCAGGCCCCTTTTACATTCGGCCCTTCCAATCACTCATCGTTTGTTCATCAATAGAGCATGATACATTCACATAGGAAAAAAACAACATTGTCAAATGAATGTTGTCAACATAAACAATAGAAAAACCATGTTATGAGACACATACACTACCAACCCATACATCCCCCTGACAGACATCCCCGACCCACCCACACATACCCCACCCACACATCCCCCTGACAGACATCCCCGACCCACCCACCCACACATACCCCACCTACACACCCCAGGCACACATACATGCCACCACCCACATACTCGCCTCCCACACATCCCCACCCACACACATCCCCCACCTACACACATGCCCCACCCATCATATAATCCACCCACACACACCCAACCACCCGGCCAAACAGACATGCCCCAACCACACAACACCCACTCACACACACAGATCCCCCCGCCAACCCACACATCCCGCACCTACCCACACACACATCCCTCATCCACCCACGCATCCATTACTTACACACATCCCCCACCCTCCCACACATCCCGCACCCATCCACATACACACTCCCCACCCATCCCCTAACCTACACACATTCACTCAACCACACATCCTCCACTCACCCACCCCCCCCCCCCCCAATCTCCCATCCCCCAACGACACATCCCTTAACCACACATCCCACCACCCACACAGACATCTCCCACCCATACATACACATCCCCACCCATATACACATCCCACCCACGCACACACCCCACCACACACATGACCCACCCACACATCCCCACCCACACACACATATCCCCATCCACCCACACATCCCCCATAATCTCACACACATCTCCCACCCACACACACACTCCACAACCCAAACATACATCCCCGACCCACCTACACATCTTCCACACACACACACACACACACACACATCCCCCACCGATACACACAAATCTCCCACACACACACACTTAACCCACCTATACACGCCTCAACAAGATATCACAGTACTTGGTAATTAGTATAGGATAGGGACGCCTCAACAAGATATCACAGTACTTGTTAGTTAGTATAGGAGAGGGACGCCTCAACAAGATATCACAGTACTTGGTAGTTAGTATAGGATAGGGACGCCTCAACAAGATATCACAGTACTTGGTAGTTAATATAGAATAGGGACGCCTCAACAAGATATCACTGTACTTGGTAGTTAGTATAGGATAGGGACGCCTCAACAAGATATCACAGTACTTGGTAGTTAGTATAGGATAGGGACGCCTCAACAAGATATCACAGTACTTGGTAGTTAGTATAGGATAGGGACGCCTCAACAAGATATCACAGTACTTGGTAGTTAGTATAGGATAGGGACGCCTCAACAAAATATCACAGTACTTGGTAGTTAGTATAGGATAGGGACCCCTCAACAAGATATCAAAGTACTTAGTAGTTAGTATAGGAGAGGGACGCCTCAACAAGATATCACAGTACTTGGTAGTTAGTATAGGATAGGGACCCCTCAACAAGATATCACTGTACTTGGTAGTCAGTGTAGGATAGGGACTCCTCAACAAGATATCACAGTACTTGGTAGTCAGTGTAGGATGGGACAGGCTGAACAATATTTTTTCTAATGATTTTAGTGCCACGCGCTAGCATCTTTCTTTGTTCACTTCAGTGATGTATTGTTCACTTCTGTGATGTCTTGTTCACTTCTGTGATGTCTTGTTCACTTCTGCGATGTCTTGGCTCATGCTCATACTGACATTCTACTTGTCTTTACTGTCCTGTCTGATACAGACATTCTACTTGTCTTTACTGTCCTGTCTGATACAGACATTCTACTTGTCTTTACTGTCCTGTCTGATACAGACATTCCACTTCTTTTGTCTGTACTGTCTTGGCACATACAGACATTCCACTTCTTGAGTCTGTAGTAGAATCTTCAGCAACAATAGTTTGGGATAGTAGACAGTACAGTAACAACAGTGTGGGATAGTAGATATTTCAGTAACAACAGTGTGGGATAGTAGACAGTACAGTAACAACAGTGTGGGATAGTAGACAGTACAGTAACAACAGTTTGGGATAGTATATTGTACAATAACAGCAGTGTGGGAAAGTAGATGTTTCAGTAACAACAGTGTGGGATAGTAGATAGTACAGTAACAACAGTGTGGGATAGTAGAAAGTACAGTAACAACAGTGTGGGATACTAGGAGATACTAGGGGATACTAGGATATCAAATACACAGATAGAGAAAATAGGTTGTAAAGAACAATAGTTTTAGATGTTAAGAGATAAATTAACAGCAATTTGGGATAACTAGAGTTAGTGTAACAATAATTTGGGATAGTAGGAGACCAAATAACAACAGCTCGGGATCATTCATTCATTCATTCATTCATTCATTCATTCATTCCTTCATTCATTCATTCAGTAGCATGTCCCTCGCAGAACCTCGCTTTCATAACAACCTTCCGGAAAACTTCTCGATCACAAGCAAGATGACCCGCATCCTATACACCCATCTGGGGATCATCCGCCACATCCTGCACCCATCTTCTCTTTGGCCTTCCTCTTCCTCTTTTCCTAGGCATTTTTCTTTTCATATCCTTTACAGGACATCGCTGTCAACACCAGCATCTTTCAGCTGTATGTTGATTTATTGGCTAGATTACGCTCAGTAGTTTGCCATTGCTTTCTGAGCGGCCGGCTCACATACCCCGTAAGTTACCGATGCGATTCGAACCACTGCTGATTCTCACCGTCATCACGTTACCTGCGAGAGTATACGAGATTACGGAGAAAAGTCGCTAACCTCTAAGCCACAAAGCCGGCCCTAGGCATGTACCCCCTCAATTATTGTTCTCTCCACACAAAAAAAAGCTCGGGATCACAAGTTATAAAGTAACAATATTTTGAGATACAAGATAAAGTAACAACAATCTCTCTCTCTCTCTCTCTCTCTCTCTCTCTCTCTCTCTCTCTCTCTCTCTCTCTCTCTCTCTCTCTCTCTCTCTCTCGCTCTCTCTCTCTCTCTCTCTCTCTCTCTCTGTCTCTCTGTCTCTCTCTCTCTCTCTCTCTCTCTCTCTCTCTCTCTCTCTCACTCTCATTTTGTCTCTCAGTAGCATGCTCGGATATTATCGCATTTCTGCAAACACGAAATAAAGGTTGCACCCGCTGATCCACGAGTTATCGACCTCGAGTCCACAGATTTGCCTCTCCATCTGCTAATCACTTGGCGAGAGTGTGGCGAGGGACCGGGCGGCGGTTGGGTGCGAGTGTCAGGACGTGTCAGCCAGCGGCCTGGACACAGGGACATCAATAATTCACGTGCAAGGTCAGCCATGTTGCCTGACAGGTTATCAATCTGCACGTCAACGAAGGAAGTGTTAGCATCTTGGTGAAGAAACTACCTAGTCGGGCAATCATTCCTGGTGCAACCACACGTTCAGCGGGTTCACTTCAGCACACCGACGACAACTGAGTGCATGACCTAGCGTTGAGTAGGCTAACAGAGAGGACAGAAGCCAATCATTTCCTCTCTTTAAAGAGTATCTGGTCCGAATGTCAGTAATTGTATGTACGTCAGTAATCATCTGTGTGTCATTAATTATCCATATTCCAGTAATTGTCCGTATCTGGACATTTATCCGTGTGTCAATAATAGTTATCCCTGTGTCAGTAATTGTCCGTATCTGGACATTTATCCGTGTGTCAATAATAGTTATCCCTGTGTCAGTAATTGTCCGTATCTGGACATTTATCCGTGTGTCAATAATAGTTATCCCTGTGTCAGTAATTGTCCGTATCTGGACATTTATCCGTATGTCAATAATAGTTATCCCTGTATCAGTAGCTGTCCGCATTTCAGTTACTGTACATGTGTTGAGCATTCTTCGCGACTAAGACCTGTGAAAGCAGTTACATGAATGATTGTATGATTGTGTGACAGATGTTACATGCATGATGTATGATTGTGTGGCAGATGTGACATATATGATTGTGTGGCAGATGTGACATGAATGATTGTATGATTATGTGACATGTATGATTGTGTGACAGATGTAACATTTGAGGTTTGATTGTGTGACAGATGCGATATTATGATTGTGTGACAGATGTGACATGTATGATTGTGTGGCTGATGCGACATGTATGATTGTGTGACAGATGTGATATGTATAACTGTGTGCCAGGTGTTACATGCATGATTTTGTGACAGATGTGGCATGTAGGATTATATGGTTTGTCACCAACTGGCTGGGGTTAGATCCCAGATGGGCAACCACTCAGCCAAAATCATTTTCTTCTACTGGTGTTTAGTTCTGGATGCAGTTTAAGATCCCCTAACTCTGTCAGAAGGGCCTAGTTACCACCCAGATCCCAGAGAGAAAACGTGGAACTAATGTCTTTTATGCTGATTTAAGACACTGTCCCTGATACTCAAGAAAACAGCCAAGAAGTGGCTCGTTGAAGATAGAATATATCTATATAGTTTTGGCTGTACTTGGTATCACCAGAAGTGAGAAAGGAGGAGTTAAGACATGCAACGTAATCTGGTTACTTATGACTGCATAGGCAAGATACCTCCCGGACATAGATTCCCACTTCTGGACAATATGTGCGAACCCCCACTAAATGATACAATAATGTGTGTACTTGATTACGCTACACAAACATTTATAAACATTTAGAATTATACAGACAACTGAGTTTAAAATACAACAACTGTGTTTATTATTGCTATTGATGATCATATGAGGATGATGATGATTATGGTATACGTAACTTAAGAGGTCACATAGGTCATGCTTCCCCCAGTGAGACGCAGTTCACTGTCAGATTGAAGGAGTCCAAATTGGTCCCTCACAAGGCTAAGTCACTTCCTGATATGGGTTGTTGACTGTCCATTGCTCCTAAGAGATCTGGAATGAAACGAACGGAGATGGGTAGTATCTACGTCTACACATCTCAAAACACATATGTCTATACATTCATATAAACATACATTCAAGTCATAATATATGATGGTATGATGATATATATATGATGGCATGTTACATAAACATATATCAGTTCTAAATAAATAAATATATATGTATATATTAATAAAACTATTTAGAACATCTATAGCTCAAAACATACATATTCATATACATTTGTGTAATGGAGTGTTTCCCATATAAGTTCACCTCACTCTTTCCCTTTCTGATTCATTCATACTGTCTTGTCGGAAGGGCTGGTCGCACAGTCCTGTCGAACATTCCTGCCTTCCCTGAATCTGTCTGGGATATTGAATGTCCTAAGTCATGTCTGTCCTCATGCAGACATCATGCAGACAAGGTGAACTGGTGCCATTCCTCAAACCAAGTGGTTTCACCATAATCTTGGTAGGCACTCAAAGTGTTGGTCCAAATAATCAATGTTAATTGGACGCTATCAAGAGACTGGTAGCTCTCAGGAATTTCTCCTAAGTAGTCAGTCTCCCCAATGTTTAACATCATACAGGATGAATCTAAATGTATCTCCTGTACATGCATAAGCCACACGCTCATGTAGCTTGGATAATGGATTTCTCCAAATTATCACATACAACAAATCAGACAACCAAGTGGTGAATGAAAGAAGAAAATAGTTCTCAGTGAAATCGTAAAGCTAGAACTGGAACATTAAGTACAAAGAAAATCCACCAGTGTAAAGTTTGGGAGAATATGCAGAACAAGAAACGACACAAGCCTTCAGACTAGCAGACAACTAATCAAAGTAATGGTCTTACCTGGGTTATAGCTAGGAAATCCTGTCATACGACTTCGTACAGAAGTCCAACAGAACGAAATGTTAATATTTCTCCAGTAGGTATCCTAAGAATGCTATTGTGAATTTGCGTCTGAAGTCTTGCTGGCCATGCATGCAGTTTTATTCTATTCAATTCCTGGCTAGTTTCCAGGTTGGTTAATTAATATGTCCAAGTTCCTGTTAGCTCCACCTATTTTTCATGTAGGACGATTTACCTAGATGGATTAAGTGCCAAATTCTTTTCACCCCTCCTCCTTTCCTGTGACGGGTAGTTTCATCTGTCAATCAAATTGACCGATGTTCCGCCACGTGTCTGAAACAATGCTTTGGCCCATGCAACAGACGTTGCGTCATACCTACATTCCAATCTGCTGGTGCCTCCTCACTTTCCCAGGAATTAACAAGCTTTATCTCCTGGGTTACGACGAGGTGTAAGGCCTGCATTATATTGCCGTCTTTGGATCACACGGGGTTTTCCCCTGAGTAGCACTGCCATGTATTATTTCAGACGGGTCTGGCTGACCCTCTTATCTCCCATTCTGCCGTGGCTGGTTCACATGTTAGGTCCTGTTGAACGTAAGGTGTTAGTCCCTATTCCAACCGCAGGCTTGTAAACTAACACCCGCGATGTCTGGTTGATCAGAACATCAAAGGGAAAATCTCTTAGATGTAGAGACCAGACGTTGCTTTGATCTACCAATGTAGTAAAAATGATAGTGCGGGCTCTAAGTGACTCTGTATTTTTCTCTTACGTTTTTATCCTCTTCTGGGGAACGTTTATTCTTTTAGAGAATTTTAGAAAAATATTGTGGGCTCTGTAATTCCTTGAAAACTTGTGTAATTATGATGCTGCCGGGGCTGTCCCGCCACATAGCTCTCCAATTTAAGTAGGTTCATTAATGAAGCCTATAACAGAGCCTCGGCAGCATTCAAGAATGTATCTAAGTTCTCTCCGTTCTCCAACTGCCTCCAAGTCTGGGTTCCCAATATTCTTTGTGGCAGTGGGATGTTCTATGAGTCAAAAGAAATATCCCATGTCCATCCTCCCAGGATAAATCTTGCAAATCTTTGCTCCTAGTGTTGTGTCGGATTTCCGGGCTAATGCTCGGTAATGTCCTGTCCTCTGGAGGTTTTACTTTTTCCCAGCCGGGAAATTGCAAAATGTATAACAAGATTCTCCTGCGCCGCAGAGAGACTGTTATTGTCCACTCCATTTCTGGCCCTTGTCCTATCAACAGAGGAAGTGCCATCAGTGTTTTCTTATAAGAATTTGTTGCAGTAATGTTGCTCCATTTTCTTTTCCTCCGTCGGCCAAAGATCATAACAAAATCCTTTAATCTCCTTTTGGCAGGAAATTTGCTAAACATCATAATTTTATGATGTGCATTCAACTCATACTTGCCTCTTTCTTGGTAGGGCGTCCGTTTACTCCCTCCTGATTTAAGAGTTTTCTTCCCTCGATAATTATTTATCCAGGTGCGTTCCTCTTCAACAGAGTTCCATTTTGAATCTGTGTTTGAAAGTATAAGGCTAGTAGAAGTTGTCCAGCTTTGAGAAATCATGTTGTTCCCCAAGAACTGTGAATTTGTATCACTCCTTGTAGAAGTATACATAAACAGCTGTTCTCCCCATCCAACATTGGTTGAAGTGAAAGGTAAACAAGGTCCTGAGTGTTGAGTATACCAACCGCTCCGGTTTTGTTCCGCTGCAGAGTCCATCATTTGTGATCCCCTGTTAGCTTCAGCTGTGTTGATGATAGGTATTACCTTCATCCTGTCCAAAGAAGTATTTTCTTCTTTGTTGTTAGCAGACATGTTTATCGTCCCTGAATCAGAGTCCGTGGTATAACCTACATGAATGCTTTGTGTATCTTGAGTTTCCTTTTCGAAAGACTCCAAGATACTGACATCGTAAGAATTCTCCTCCGTGTCTTGTTTGTCCTCCATGGCTGGGCTCTCTTGTGCCAAGTCCAATTGAGGTATTCTCTCCCTGGTCTGGTTTTCTTGTGCCAAATCCAATAGAAGTGAATGTTGTGGGGTGTAATTTTCAATGTCATCTCCCACCTGAGATAAGTAATTCATACTGATAATTGTTTTATCTTGTGTGGCCACACCAGGAGAAACAATGGAATCCTGTTTTACATCAATTCCGGTCTCAGCTGAATTCGTTTCCACTCCTAGTTCCTCTGAACTGAAGGGAATAAAAGAGTCGGGTAAGGTCTCGCCTTCGATCTCTTTAATAGTTTTCCTCAGGTCCTCCTCCTCCTGGATTTTTCTCCTTTGGGAAGTCTTAGGAAGCTCCTGAGATTGCTGGGTTGCCAAGCCAGCTAATCCGCTTTCATTGCGGTGTAAACATTTATCACGTTTGTGACTGTTTACCGAACGCTTGGTACATTTATTCCTATTCCGTTTATTTTTAATATTTTTAGGAATAGGCGAGGGAAGCATCTGCCTTTCTGTGCGCAAGTTTTTGTTTTTCTGAGCCATGGGGATTTGCGAAGGAATGCATGCCTCTTCTTTGTGACGGTCAGCTTCCCTGCTTTCTATCAGAGTTTCGGCTTGAGTGATTGGCTTTTCCTCAGTCGAGCTGGTAGATTCCTCCATGTTCAGTATTTCAATTTGCTTCTTCTTAATCTCATTTTCTTCAGCTTTGTGACGCATATCTGCTTCTAATTCTGCAACTCTTTTCATCATCTGCTCATCTTCTTTGTCCCACCAATCCATTTCATCTCTAATAAATAGTTCTAGCTTCTCTCCTACTAAGCCGAGCCTTATGCCCCATCCTCTAGCGGACTCTAAGAAATCTGTGCGTGCATCCATGATCTCTTCTCAGCTTAAACTCAGGGAAGTAATTATATTATTACCCTACAGAGAGCTAGTTAGATTTATGCTAGAGCAGGATAGTGACAAGAGGAACAGACACTGCTATGAGAATGATAGTAGTGAATTTGAGTGAGAAAGTTGATGCAAAGCAGTCCGTCATACACTGAATTAACTAAGCATTATCAAATTATTCATGATTAAATCAAATGATAAAGCATGTAATCAAAATAATCATCAAGTAAATCATCAATAAACTAATTAGTATCACTAATTAATGTGATTATTAATTCTACAGTGGTGAATGATGTAAATTAACTCATATGATATTATCCGTTATTAACTTTTTAAGTTATTTAAATTCTACAAACTTCCCTAGAAACAAATTCCTAAGTTAATACTTAGCAAATGTAATGGGTGAAGAATGAAAGAATGGTTTATGAAAATCAATAGTCTAGAATTTATTCTCTGATTCTATCATGGATGAGAAGTCCTAATGTGTCAAAATCTTGCCTACAATCAAGCAAGCTATTACATTAGAAATAAATTATAACTAACTAATGCTGCTAAGAATGTAAGTGAGAATGACCTAGGTTCTATCCATGGGCAAGACCAGAATAATACCAGACTAACAGATTTGAAATAGGTTCGTTCCTTGCGAGCGAACCAAAGTGTTCTAGGGTTTACTCCCGGATTCTATAGCGGATGAGCAGACCAATAGGTTCTAGGGTTTACTCCCGGATTCTATAGCGGACGAGCCGTCCCAATATGTCACCAACTGGCTGGGGTTAGATCCCAGATGGGCAACCACTCAGCCAAAATCATTTTCTTCTACTGGTGTTTAGTTCTGGATGCAGTTTAAGATCCCCTAACTCTGTCAGAAGGGCCTAGTTACCACCCAGATCCCAGAGAGAAAACGTGGAACTAATGTCTTTTATGCTGATTTAAGACACTGTCCCTGATACTCAAGAAAACAGCCAAGAAGTGGCTCGTTGAAGATAGAATATATCTATATAGTTTTGGCTGTACTTGGTATCACCAGAAGTGAGAAAGGAGGAGTTAAGACATGCAACGTAATCTGGTTACTTATGACTGCATAGGCAAGATACCTCCCGGACATAGATTCCCACTTCTGGACAATATGTGCGAACCCCCACTAAATGATACAATAATGTGTGTACTTGATTACGCTACACAAACATTTATAAACATTTAGAATTATACAGACAACTGAGTTTAAAATACAACAACTGTGTTTATTATTGCTATTGATGATCATATGAGGATGATGATGATTATGGTATACGTAACTTAAGAGGTCACATAGGTCATGCTTCCCCCAGTGAGACGCAGTTCACTGTCAGATTGAAGGAGTCCAAATTGGTCCCTCACAAGGCTAAGTCACTTCCTGATATGGGTTGTTGACTGTCCATTGCTCCTAAGAGATCTGGAATGAAACGAACGGAGATGGGTAGTATCTACGTCTACACATCTCAAAACACATATGTCTATACATTCATATAAACATACATTCAAGTCATAATATATGATGGTATGATGATATATATATGATGGCATGTTACATAAACATATATCAGTTCTAAATAAATAAATATATATGTATATATTAATAAAACTATTTAGAACATCTATAGCTCAAAACATACATATTCATATACATTTGTGTAATGGAGTGTTTCCCATATAAGTTCACCTCACTCTTTCCCTTTCTGATTCATTCATACTGTCTTGTCGGAAGGGCTGGTCGCACAGTCCTGTCGAACATTCCTGCCTTCCCTGAATCTGTCTGGGATATTGAATGTCCTAAGTCATGTCTGTCCTCATGCAGACATCATGCAGACAAGGTGAACTGGTGCCATTCCTCAAACCAAGTGGTTTCACCATAATCTTGGTAGGCACTCAAAGTGTTGGTCCAAATAATCAATGTTAATTGGACGCTATCAAGAGACTGGTAGCTCTCAGGAATTTCTCCTAAGTAGTCAGTCTCCCCAATGTTTAACATCATACAGGATGAATCTAAATGTATCTCCTGTACATGCATAAGCCACACGCTCATGTAGCTTGGATAATGGATTTCTCCAAATTATCACATACAACAAATCAGACAACCAAGTGGTGAATGAAAGAAGAAAATAGTTCTCAGTGAAATCGTAAAGCTAGAACTGGAACATTAAGTACAAAGAAAATCCACCAGTGTAAAGTTTGGGAGAATATGCAGAACAAGAAACGACACAAGCCTTCAGACTAGCAGACAACTAATCAAAGTAATGGTCTTACCTGGGTTATAGCTAGGAAATCCTGTCATACGACTTCGTACAGAAGTCCAACAGAACGAAATGTTAATATTTCTCCAGTAGGTATCCTAAGAATGCTATTGTGAATTTGCGTCTGAAGTCTTGCTGGCCATGCATGCAGTTTTATTCTATTCAATTCCTGGCTAGTTTCCAGGTTGGTTAATTAATATGTCCAAGTTCCTGTTAGCTCCACCTATTTTTCATGTAGGACGATTTACCTAGATGGATTAAGTGCCAAATTCTTTTCACCCCTCCTCCTTTCCTGTGACGGGTAGTTTCATCTGTCAATCAAATTGACCGATGTTCCGCCACGTGTCTGAAACAATGCTTTGGCCCATGCAACAGACGTTGCGTCATACCTACATTCCAATCTGCTGGTGCCTCCTCACTTTCCCAGGAATTAACAAGCTTTATCTCCTGGGTTACGACGAGGTGTAAGGCCTGCATTATATTGCCGTCTTTGGATCACACGGGGTTTTCCCCTGAGTAGCACTGCCATGTATTATTTCAGACGGGTCTGGCTGACCCTCTTATCTCCCATTCTGCCGTGGCTGGTTCACATGTTAGGTCCTGTTGAACGTAAGGTGTTAGTCCCTATTCCAACCGCAGGCTTGTAAACTAACACCCGCGATGTCTGGTTGATCAGAACATCAAAGGGAAAATCTCTTAGATGTAGAGACCAGACGTTGCTTTGATCTACCAATGTAGTAAAAATGATAGTGCGGGCTCTAAGTGACTCTGTATTTTTCTCTTACGTTTTTATCCTCTTCTGGGGAACGTTTATTCTTTTAGAGAATTTTAGAAAAATATTGTGGGCTCTGTAATTCCTTGAAAACTTGTGTAATTATGATGCTGCCGGGGCTGTCCCGCCACATGGTTGTGTGACAGATGTTACATGTATGATTGTAAGATTGTATGGCAAATGTGACATGTATGATTGTGTGACAGATGTGATATTATGATTGTAAGTTTGTGAGGCAGATGTGACATTAATGATTGTATGATTGTGTGACATATGTGACTTGTATTTAAGTAAGATTGTGTGGCAGATGTGACATTATGATTGTGTGACCGATGTTACATTTGATGTTTGATTGTGTGACATATGCGATGTGTATGATTGTGTGACAGATGTGACATGCATGATTGTATGGCTGATATGACATTATGATTATGTGACAGATGTGACATTTATTATTGTGTGACAGATATGACATGTATGATTGTGTGATATATGTGACATATATGATTGTATGATTGTGTGGCATAAGTGACATATATGATTGTAAGATTGTGTTGCATAAGTGACATGAATGATTGTGTGGCAGATTGAGAAGTATGGTTGTACGATTGCGTGACAGATGAGACATGATTGATTGCAGGATCTGTGAGAGATATGATATGTATGACTGTAAGATTATGTGGCAGATATGACATGTATGATTGTGTGACAGATGTGACATGTTTGATTGTATGATTGTGTGGCAGATGTGACATGCATGATTGTATGATTGTGGCAGATGTGACATGTATGATTGTGTGACATATGTGACATGTATGATTGCAAGATTGTATGGCGGATGTGACATGCATGATTGTGTGACAGATGTGACATGTATGATTGTAAGATTGTGTGGCAGGTGTGACATGTTTGATTGTAAGACTGTGTGACATATATAACATGATTGTATGATTGTGTGATAGATGTGACAAGTATGATTGCATGATTGTGTTATATATGAGACATTTATAATTGTGTGATTGTGTGGCAGGTTTGACAATATGATTTTATGATTGTGTGACAGAAGTGATATGTATGATTGTTTGATTGTGTGACAGATGTAACGTGTATGATTGTATGATTGCGTGACGTATATAATGTTATGATTGTGTGACAGACGTGGTGTGTATGATTGTGTGGCAGATGTGACATGTGTGATTGTGTGACATATGTAACATGTATGATTGTATGATTGTGTGGCACGTTCGGAGAATGAGAATGGCCTGTTCAACCAACACATAATTAACACTCCTAGCTGCAACAGTTACGGCATCAGGTAACTAACTAACTACCATTTATGTAAGAAGCATGCAGACAACTCAGAGATGAGAGTAACATGTCAGTGTTAACATTACAAAAGTACTTCAGCAGGGCTTTAGTATTAGTCACTATCGCTACTGCGGAGCGGCGCAAATCGCATTGGCGCAAAACAAGGAATGCCGATATGTTCTAGCAAGTACGGAATCTGACAGGGAATTTATGCTTGCTGTCTCTGTGTGTTAGATGTTTGTTTGAAGCTTCTGTGTTTGCGGACATAGACCGGCTGCTGTTGTCTGCTGTTGATATCTCCGGACACAGGCCTGCTGCTGTTGGTCTGCTGTTGATATCTCCCTTTGGCTGTTTCAGGTCAGAAGCCACACAGAATGCCAGCACTATCGCCCTGTCTCCGGTGGACTCTGAGCCCAGGCACTCGACGTTCCTGTGACACCCGGTGGTCACTGAGAGGCCAGGGACTGACCAGTTCATCCAGAAGTCGTTCTGGTAACTGAGGTCAAGGATAACCAGTCTGGTGAGTACTAGATGTCGTTTGTGCAAGCGTTATCTCTCTCTCTCTCTCTCTCTCTCTCTCTCTCTCTCTCTCTCTCTCTCTCTCTCTCTCTCTCTCTCTCTCTCTCTCTCTCTTTCTCTCTATCCATCCATCCGCCCATACAACTGTCTGTCTGTCTGTCTGTTTATAGATAAGTACATATGTAAGTTGGTAGGTAGGTAATTATTAGGTGGGAAGGTAGGTATGTTAGCAAAGCTGGTATGTAGGTATGTATGTAGGTTGATAGGTGGAACCTATATGTGAATGTGTGTGTGTTTGTGTGTGTGTGTGTGTGTGTGTGTGTGTGCGTGTGTGTGTGTGTGTGTGTGTGTTGAGCACATCACAGCCCTGCGATAATATCCGGTGTTGGAACACCTATCCCAGGTCGCACAGGTACCAGGCGTGTGTGTGTGTGCGTGTGTGTGTGTCTGTGTGTGTGGCCTGTGAGGTGAGATCAGCTCTGTGGGTGGTGTGGTTCCCCTCACCTGAGAGTGACATCTTCCCACGTATCACTGGCGCTGACAAACACATCCACATCTGGCCCGGTCTTTGTAAATTACATTTCAGTATTTGTCTTCAGGCATTTCCTGGACCCCTCCCCTCCAACTCCTCTGTCTCATCCTCCGGTAGATGACATTATCAACTGCTCTAGACTCGGGCCTCCCCTCAGATGTGCAGACGATAATCAAATCACCAGATTTCCTACTTTCATTTCCCGCTCACATCTCCCTCACGTGACGCACAAAATACTGCCTTAAGTATCAACAGACGTGAACAAACACGCAAACACGGACATCAACTTACAATAATATCACATCTGCGAAAGACAACACCCGGGATGGTTCGTGTCGGTGTCTGCGTGTCGCCGCCTGCTGGCAGACTGTTTTTGATGCTACTGTCGCACGTGCTGTTTCCCGCTCTGATCCGACTGCCTGGGAGGGTGTATTTTTCCACTAAGTGTCCCACTTTTGCTACACATATAGTTATATTATAGCGTCATATTGTCCCA
>OY992880.1:142731925-142824425 GCA_963921405.1 Cepaea hortensis
TGCTGTCTCAGTGTCGCAGTATAAATGTGTAGTGTTGCTGTCTCAGTGTCGCAGTATAAATGTGTGGTGTTACTGTCTCAGTGTCGATGTCTCAGTATAAATGTATGGTGTTGCTGTCTCAGTGTCGCAGTATAAATGTGTGCTGTTGCTGTCTCAGTGTCACAGTATAAATGTGTGGTGTTGCACCCACTCCCGTAATTGCCGAAGTCTCCGTGTCAACGCATGGTATCCAACCTCCTCCCTACACACCCAACCCCCCAGGAGACGACGATATGATCGTGTATTGATCGCTAGCGCGGGCAGTCTGATGCCCGGCTGGTTGTTGCAAGCTGTGTATGGTCGATGACACTTATTGCAAGCTGTGTATGATCGGTGACAGTTGTTGTTGTTTTTTGTGGCACGTGACACATCACAGACTATATAAATATCTCTCAGACAGACATATGGATGACAGACAGAAAACAGACAGACTGGTTGTGACCTTTACATGATAGATGACAGTTGTTGTTATTACACATGACACATCACAGAATGTACTAACATCACACAGAGAGGGAGAGAGAGAGACCGGGACAGACAGACAGACAGACAGACAGACAGACAGACAGACAGGCAGGCAGGCAGACAGACAGACAGACAGACAGGCAGGCAGGCAGGCAGGCAGGCAGGCAGGCAGAACAGTTATAATCTGTGTGTGATCTGTGACAGGTATTCTTTCACGTGAAGACAAGTAGGATAAACAACCGTCACATGTCTCATCTGTCAGAGGCCGAAGATATAGATAGAACGAATGAACGAATGAACTCTTATTTTCAAATGGTTACAAATCGGGCACGCTGAACATTCTTACCTTCGGCTGTTCTAACCACTCATCTTTCGCACATCAATTAGCTATTTGCGTGTTACATTCTCCTGCTGGGAAAACATTGTCAAATGTTGCTGAGAGGAGTGAGACAGGCGGAGAGACAGAGGGAGTCGGGGAGGAGGACAAATAAGCAGACCAAGAAGGGAAAGTATGTACAACATGTCTAGACAACCACCAGCAGCTCAATTATAGGCAGCTAGTTCACACACGGAGGCCGGCGTGGCCGGGCGGGTGGCGGACAGCACGTGGTACACATCACAAGAGCCGCTCGACTCATGGCTGATCTCCTGTCTGGTCATTGTCCTGTCTCTGGTGTCCTTGATGTTCTATCACCTCATTGTCCTGTCTCTTGTGTCCTTGATGTCCTGTCTGGTAATTATCCTGTCCATGATGTCCTTAATGTCCTATCACGTTATTGTCCTGTCTCTGGGGTCCTTGATGTCCTATCACGTCATTGTCCTGTCTCTGGCGTCCTTGATGTCCTATCACGTCATTGTTATGTCCCTGGTGTCCTTGATGTCCTGTCTGGTCATTGTCCTGTCCCTGGTGTCTTTGAAATTATGTCTGGTCATTGTCCTGTCTGGTCATTGTCGTGTCTGGTCATTGTCCTATCTCTGGTGTCCTTGATGTCTGGTCATTGTCCTGTCTCTGATATCCATGATGTCAAATCTCGTCATTTGCCTGTCTCTGGTGCCATTGATGTCCTATCACGTCAATGTTCTGTCCCCGGTGTCCTTGATGTTCTGTGTTCCCTGCCTCTTCCTCCGGCAAGCATGGCTGCTGCTGCTGTATATAGCACTGTCTTTCTACAACAGTCTGTCTAGACACTGTCTGTCTACTGTTTGTCTACAACACCGTCTGTCTACAACACTGTCTGTCGACAACATCGTCTGTGTACAACACTGTCTGTCTACAACACCGTCTGTCTACAACACTGTCTGTCTACAACACTGTCTGTCTACAACACTGTCTGTCTACAACATTGTCTGTCTACAACACCGTCTGTCTACAACACTGTCTGTCTACAACACTGTCTGTCTACAACACTGTCTGTCTACAACACCGTCTGTCTACAACACTGTCTGTCTACAACACCGTCTGTCTACAACACTGTCTGTCTACAACACTGTCTGTCTACAAAACCGTCTGTCTACAACACTGTCTGTCTACAACACTGTCTGTCTACAACACTGTCTGTCTACAACACCGTCTGTTTACAACATCGTCTGTCTACAATACCGTCTGTTTACAACATCGTCTGTCTACAACACTATCTGTCTACAACACTGTCTGTCTACAACACTGTCTGTCTACAACATCGTCTGTCTACAACACCGTCTGTCTACAATACTGTCTGTCTACAACATCGTCTGTCTACAACACCGTCTGTCTACAACACTGTCTATCTACAACATTGTCTGGCTGCAACACCGTCTGTCTACAACACTGTCTGTCTACAACACTGTCTGTCTACAACACCGTCTGTCTACAACATCGTCTGTCTACAACACCGTCTGTCTACAACATCGTCTGTCTACAACACCGTCTGTCTACAACACCGTCTGTCTACAACACTGTTAGGGATGAAAACAAAAACAAACAAAACAAGCAAACAAACTTTATTTTCAAAGGGTTAAGAATTGGACATGCAGGCCCCTTCTGATATTCTGCACTTGTTCTCTGTTTTCCCTCATACATTATGTCATTCATACATCACTTATGAAGCCAATCTTAGACAACAGAACAATATGCATTTAAACGCATGGGGGAAAAAAATCAACAATACACGACTCACTGGGCAATTTTTAACATGGCCAATTTAAATACCTAAGTAAGCTGTAACGTACCATATATATGGGAATGTTTATTATACTAGTTGTCGTTTGAGGTAATTTTTAATTTTGTTGTTTTGCTTTAGATGGGTGGGGGGGGGGGGGGGGGTGGCTGAAGTTTGTACTGAGATAATGTTCAAACAAGTTACGACTGTATCTATAGTGATTGGCGGTGTCTTTGATTTCTTGTGGAAGATTGTTCCACAACTGAGCAGCAGAGTACTCTACACTTGTTTTGTATAAGTCTATCCTATGTTTAGAGAAGGGAAGGGTGATGAAGAGTGATTCAAAGAGGGAGACGGATAGATGAAGAGTGAGAGAAAATAGTTAGAAAGAAAGAGGAGAGATGGGCTGGGATAATGTTAATGAGAGGAGAAGGAGAAAGGTAGAGATAAATTGATTACAAGAAAAAGAGAGAGAAAGATGGAAGAGAGATATAAAAAAAAAAGAAAGGGAGAGAGAGATGGACTGAGAGAATGAGAGTGATGGGAAAGGTGTGAGACAAGGTAGAGATGGAAAAAGAGGAGAGAGGAATAGGAGAGAGAGAGAGAGAGAGAGAGAGAGAGAGAGAATGAGAGAGAGAGAGAGAGAGAGAGAGAGAGAGAGAGAGAGAGAGAGAGAGAGAGAGAGAGAGAGAGAGAGAGAGAGAGCAGTGAACTAACTCTGACATTTGCAATGCCAACAAACAAGTGATTCTCTGCTGGCTGAAGTCAAGTCCAGGCCAGCTGATCGATATTGATCAGAATTAGTGTGACGACTTGTATGGCTGTGTATGGCCTCTCAGTTCAAGTGATGCAATCATTTATAGCCATGCTGTTTGCGCTGACATTCGTGAGATTGACAGAGTTCATCGTGTGTGTGTGCTTATAGCTGTGTGTGTGTGTGTGTGTGTGTGTGTGTGTGTGTGTGTGTGTGTGTGTGTGTGTGTTTATTCCTGTGTGGATATTTCAGTATATCTACTTGTATTTAAGCGATTATATATCTGTGCATCTGAATATAACTGTGTATCTGCGAAGATGTGTAAGACTAGCTGTGTGAGATTGTGTAGCTGTGTGAGATTGTGTAGCTGTGTAAGATTGTGTAGCAGTGTGAGATTGTGTAGCTGTGTGAGATTTTGTAGCAGTGTGAGATTGTATAGCTGTGTGAGATTGTGTAGCTGTGTAAGATTGTGTAGCAGTGTGAGATTGTGTAGCTGTGTAAGACTATGTAGCAGTGTAAGATTGTGTATCGGTGTAAGATTGTGTAGCAGTGTAAGATTGTGTAGCTGTGTGAGATTGTGTAGCTGTGTGAGATTGTGTAGCTGTGTGAGATTGTTTTATCTGTGTGAGATTGTGTAGCTGTGTGAGATTGTGTATCTGTGTGAGATTGTGTAGCTATGTGAGATTGTGTAGCTGTGTGAGATTGTGTATCTGTGTGAGATTGTGTAGCTGTGTGAGATTGTGTATCTGTGTGAGATTGTGTAGCTGTGTGAGATTGTGTATCTGTGTGAGATTGTGTAGCTGTGTGAGATTGTGTAGCTGTGTGAGATTGTGTAGCTGTGTGAGATTGTGTATCTGCATTGCACATCCGTGGGGAATGAAGTTGGTCAGCCCTGATGACCTAGTATGTATGACTTCAACTGTTTTAACAGGTCTATTGGGTATTACTGTCATCCCATAGGCTTCTCCTGTTTAATTCTGTTACTGTTTTATCTAACTTTGATCTCCCCCACTAAAACATTGACTGTTGTAACCACAATCTCCCCACTAAATCATTGACTGTTGTAACCACAATCTCCCCCACTAAATCATTGACTGTTGTAACCACAATCTCCCCCACTAAAACATTGACTGTTGTAACCACAATCTCCCCACTAAAACATTGACTGTTGTAACCACAATCTCCCCCACTAAAACATTGACTGTTGTAACCACAATCTCCCCCACTAAAACATTGACTGTTGTAACCACAATCTCCCCCACTAAAACATTGACTGTTGTAACCACAATCTCCCCCACTAAAACATTGACTGTTGTAACCACAATCTCCCCCACTAAAACATTGACTGTTGTAACCACAATCTCCCCACTAAAACATTGACTGTTGTAACCACAATCTCCCCACTAAAACATTGACTGCTGTAACCACAATCTCCCCAGTCCATCATTAATTGTTGTGATCACGATTTCCTTAATCAATCACAGATTGAAACAACTAAGACCTCCCACATTAGCAATGACTATTGTGGTGTGGACATCACTGCAGACCGTAACTTGTTGAAGTTATGGGGGACCCGGCTCAAATTGGCGTCTTGAGCAGTTGATAATCCAGGTATTAAACTACCGCATCACATTTGGCAGCGCGACTGAGCACTTAACATGGTAGGCTTAGAGCAGACTCACCAGATCCACGCATCTCAAGGAATATAGACACGCTAATTGGCATGACAAAGTGAGTGTCACCAGCTTAACAAACGGGATTAAAATTTGGCTGATTCGCGTGGCAAAGGAAGAGCTCTGGACCTGCAGGTCAGTGTCCTGAGTTTGATTAAACTCTATGGAGAGTCTGTGCTGACGTGAGAGAAGCGCTCGCAACACATCCCTGTGTGAGAGACCCACATAACTCTGCCCTGTGTGAGAGACCCACATAACTCTGCCCTGTGTGAGAGACCCACATAACTCTGCCCTGTGTGAAAGACCCATATAACACTGCTCTGTGTGAGAGACCCACATAACTCTACCCTGTGTGAGAGACCCACTAAGGTCCATTGCCCTGTGTGAGAGACTCACAATGGTCTACTGACAGAAGGCTGAGTTTGTTCTCCTAGGGACAATACAGGCAAATGCACAATCGTCTGGTATCTTGGAATACAACATTCCCCGTCTGGTATCTTGGAATATAGGCGTTCGAAACACAGCCGCGACCGATTTGTGCAGCAGACAATGTCGCGTTGTGTTATAACGTGTTGGTATGGGAACCGGTCGTTCAGAAAGTAATGGCAAACTACTGAACGTAAACATATGCCTAGTAAATCAACAGCAGCTGAAAAATACTGGTGTTGACTGCAACGTGCTGCAAGGGACATGCAACATTTTAAAAAGAATCTTGGAACACAACATTCCCCGTCTAGTATCTTGGAATACAACATTCCCCGTCTGCTGTCTTGGAATGCAATATTCTTCTTCTGGTATCTTAGAATACAACATTCCCCGTCTGGTATTTTGGAATACAACATTCCCCGTCAACATTCACATAACTGGAGATAAACATTTTCCATCAACAATAGCCCAATTATGGATACACCATTCTCACTCAACATTCACTCAGTTAGGAATACAACAATCTCCGCCAACAGTCATTGGACCAGACACAATATTGTCTGCTAACAGTCAACATTAACTAAACCAGAAATACAACATTCACTGGAGCAGAGATAACATCGTCTTCTAACAGAAATCACATCCAGAAATACAACATTCACTGGAGCAGAGATAACATCGTCTTCTAACAGAAATCACATCCAGAAATACAACATTCACTGGAGCAAAGATAACATCGTCTTCTAACAGAAATCACAACCAGAAATAGTGGCAGACAAATGAGGGTTGTAGAAGACAAGGGTAACACAAGTGGTGTGTATTTTCCGAGGCCATGAATCATGTTTAATAGAAGTGAACAAAGGCCTACATCTTTGCTTCATGTCAATGTGTGCAGATCTGCAAACTTGACGGAACAGATCTGAGACTTGTAAAGTACGTATACTGTAAACAACAAGCTGCCATAAACATGAATAATGAAGTAGATCAATATCAGCCTATCAAGAGAAGTGTGCGACAGGATGTACCATGTCTCCAGATCTGTTTCCATATACAGTGAAAATATTATGAGAAATGCTGAAGATGTGAGAGGAATCGCCATATGGGGACTTAACATCAATAACATTAGATATGCCGATGATACGGTATTGATTGCAGATAATGAACAGCATCTGCAGCATTTGGTAGATGCGGTTATTGCACACAGTGAACAACTATGGTTAGAATTAAATTGTAAGAAATCAAATCATGGTCGTCTCCAAGAAGAAGGAGATACCACAGTGTAACATCCAAAAATATTGGGAGAAATCGTCATCTGTTATATGGATGTGACACGTGGACAATAAGCAGACAAGCTGAGAAACACCCAATGGCAGCGGTCATGTGGTTTCTGAGGAACATGCAAAGAATACCATGGTTGGACAGAAAAACAGATGAACAAGTTATCCATCCATCCATCATGTGCCATGCCGGTAAGCGTGGGCGGTCATGTTTTACCATCTCACTCGATCACCAGAGTTGTGGATCAGCTCTGTGTTTCTGTCTCGACCATGCCATGAGGCCAACCATCGAGGTATTTGCTTCTAGGTCTTCCCCTTGGTCTGTCCCCTTCGATCTTACCAGTTGTCACCAAGTTCTCCAATCCATTTCTTCTCATAACATGCCCAAAATATTTTGACTGTCTGCGTCTAATGTCTCTAATCAGTATACGATCTTCACTTGTTTCTTGAAGGACCTGTTCATTGGTCTTTCTGGCTGCCCATGGTATTCTTTGCATTTTCCTCAGAAACCACATTTCTACAGCCATCAGATGTTTTTCAGCTTATCTGCTCATTGTCCAAGCTTCACATCCATATAAAAGTACACGTTCTATGTAGCTGTAGAACAAGTTATACAAGAAACAAATAAAAACAGTAAATTAATTCGAGAAATTAGACGGTCAAGATTTATGGAGTACATTAGGAAGTGAAATTGACAGGGAAACTTGGTGACAACTGGCCGGATTCCTGGGAAAAGAACAAGGGAAAGTCAGAGAGATATTAACCTTGACGGCTTGCCCACATGGCGTAATAGAGACACAATTACACAGCTGAACCACGACCCTGGTGATCGTGTCAGATGACGACCCATCACCGCCAGTGATGTTTGGCATAGCACATGATGATAATAACCGAATGAAGCTGCCTTTAAGAGATGCGCACATGAGTCGATCTGACATAAGAACCTTGAAGAGATGGGCACAGGAGTGGGTCACTGAGGACAGAAGTACTTTGAAGAGATGGGCACATGAGTGAGTCACTGTGGACAGAAGTACCTTGAAGAGATGGGCACAGAAGTGAGTCACTGTGGACAGAAGTGCCTTCAAGAGATGGGCACAGGAGTGAGTCACTGTGGAAAGAAGTACCTTCAAGAGATGGGCACAGGAGTGAGTCACTGTGGACAGAAGTACCTTGAAGAGATGGGTACAGGAATCTCTGTGGACAGGAGAGATTCGCACAACAGGAGTCACTGTAGACAGAAGTACCTTGAAAAGATGGGCACAGGCGTGCGTTACCTTGGACAGAAGTACCTTGAAGAGATGGGCATAGGAGTGAGTTACCTTGGACAGAAGTACCTTGAAGAGATGGGCACAGGAGTGAGTTACCTTGGACAGAAGTACCTTGAAGAGATGGGCACAGGAGTGAGTTACCTTGGACATAAGTGCCTTCAAGATACGGGCACAAGAGTGAGTTACCTTGGACAGAAGTGCTTTCAAGAGACGGGAACATGAGTCACTGTGGACAAAAGTGCCTTCAAGAGATGGCCACAGGAGTGAGTTACCTTGGACAGAAGTGCCTTCAAGAGACGGGAACATGAGTCACTGTGGACAAAAGTGCCTTCAAGGGATGGGCACAAAAGTGAGTTACCTTGGACAGAAGTGCCTTCAAGAGTTGGGCACAGGAGTGAGTCACTGTGGACAGAAGTGCTTTCAAGAGATGGCAACAGGAGTGAGTTACCTTGGACAGAAGTGCCTTCAAGAGACGTGAACATGAGTCACTGTGGACAAAAGTGCCTTCAAGAGATGGGCACAAGAGTGAGTTACCTTGGACAGAAGTGCCTTCAAGAGTTGGGCACAGGAGTCACTGTGGACAGAAGTGCTTTCAAGAGATGGCCACAGGAGTGAGTTACCTTGGACAGAAGTGCCTTCAAGAGATGGGCACTGGAGTGAGTTACCTTGGACAGAAGTGCCTTCAAGAGATGGGCACAGGAGTGAGTCACTGTGGAGAGAAGTGCCTTCAAGAGATGGGCACAAGAGTGAGTCACTGTGGACAGAAGTGCCTTCAAGAGATGGGCACAGGAGTGAGTCACTGTGGACAGAAGTGCCTTCAAGAGATGGGCACAGGAGTGAGTCACTGCATCTATTTTCGATCTCGTCTTCTGATTTGCCATTTGATGATATTATACTTCCTAGGTACTTGAAACTCTTTACTTGTTTCTAGGGATTTTTCTTTAGGCGAATCGTTGTTGCTTTTTCTTCTTTATTTATAGTCATTACCTCTGTTTTACTTGTGCTAATTTTCATGTTATGTTCCCTACACATTTCATTTAGACTATTCATGTGGTCTTGTAATTCAGCTTCTGATTTTGCTATTAGTGCTTGGTCGTCCGCAAACAGGAGTTCCCTTATGGTGTGATTTGCAGATGATTCTTCTTCTGTGTTCTCGTCATGCGGTGTTCTTGCAGTCTCTGTCTGGCTGGTTTCTTTACATATGTTGTCTATATATGGTATGAACAAGAGAGGGGACAGGACACAGCCTTACCGTACTCCGGATCTTTTGGTGAAGGGTTCTGAGTGTCCTCCAGTTGCTCTCACTATGCATTCACTGTTGTTGTATAAGCTTCTACATAGGTTTGTTAGATGTGTACTCACACCATATTGATTAAGGATTTCTTACAGCTTGTTTCTATCTATACTCTGTCAAATATCTTTTCTTGGTCGACAAAGGCTAAGTAGACTGTTTCATTGAATTCGATTGATTGTTTATAAGCTGTCTAATAGCAAAAATGGCATCTGTGCACCCACTGTGTTTCCTAAATCCAAGTTGTGTTTCTCTTAGCTGGGGTTCTATAGTAGTTCGTAATCTTTGCAAAATATTTTCCCAGTATGACTCAAAAGGGAAATGCTTCTGTATTGTGTGCAGTCTCTTTTGCTGCCTTTGTGTTTTTTTAAGAATTTTGCAAAATATTTTCCCAGTATGACTCAAAAGGGAAATGCCTCTGTATTGTCTTCAGTCTCTTTTGCTGCCTTTTTTCAGTTTGGGATAATTATGGTGTTTCCCCAGTCTCGTAGTATCTGTTGTTCTACCCAAACATGGTTGAATAGTTAATGTAGCCATGGTGTTCCTACTTCTCTTGCTGCTTTAATTAGTTCATTCGGTATTCCGTCTTGTCCCGGTGATTTGTTCAATGGGGTTAATCTGACGGCCTTTATAATTTCTTCTTTCAATATGTCTGGTTCTAGTTCTTCGATGGCATCTGTATCGGTTTCTTTAATTCCAGTGACATCTGATGGGATGTTGAGAAGTTGTTCGAAATATTGTTTCCATCTTATTAGGATTTGTTTTTGTGCACTTACTGGTTTTCCATTTTCGATGTTAATTACTTCAGTTAGGTCACAGGGTTCTCCTCTGGTTCTCATTGCACTTACATTTTTGTAGAAGTTTCTAGTTGCCTCCTTGTAGTTTTTATTTAGGATTTCTCCATACTCCTCCCAGTCTTTTTGTTTTTCTCTCTTTACTATTATTTTCACATGTCTTCTCGCTATTCTATATTCTATTTAATCGCATTCCTGTTTGCTCTTCGACCACTTTTTAAATTTTTCTTTTTTGTCTTTTAAAGCTTTCTTTACATCTGCGTTCCACCAACTTGTTATTTTCTTTATCCGTGTCTTGCGTTTTTTCGTGGTTCCACATGTTGTTTTTGCAGTATTTAAAATGCTTGATTTGAACATCTCCTATTATTCTTCCACTGTTTACCTTTTTATAGGTAATTTTACAAAGATTCCAGTTAGTTCTTTCTCATAATTTTCGCTCACTGCCTCGTCTTTGAGGTTTTTTTTAAGTTTACTGATTCGCGTGGCATTTATTTTCCTGGTCGTTGCTTTCTTCTACTGATGGTTCTTATTGTGGCAACGACTGCTTTGTGGTCTGTGTTTATACTTAAGTTGGGCACTGCCCTCGCATCTAATATATTTCTCTTTCTGTTATTTCTTGTTAATATAAAATCAGTTTGGCTTTTGGTATCTAGATCGTTCCATTTATACCAGGTGTATATTTGTGAGTCTTTGTGTTTATAGAATGTGTTTGTTTTATGAAGGTCGTGTTAGCTGCATAGCTCTATCAGTCTACTTTCGTTATCATTTCTTTCATTATGTTGGTCTCCAAATGCTCCAAGATGTTTTTCTATGTCCGCCCTGTTATGTCCTAGTCTTGCATTGAAGTCTCCCATAACTATGGTGTTGTCCTGCTTCTCTATTTTATTTAGCACGTCATCGATGCCTTCGTAGAATTCCTCGTATTCTTGCTCATGTTTGTTTGTAATACAGGGTGTTTGATAGCGTCCGTTATTTCTTCATATGTTTGATAGTGTCCGTTATTTCTTCATATGTTTGATAGTGTCCGTTATTTCTTCATATGTTTGATAGCGTCCGCGACTTCTTCTTTTAGAAAAAATAAAAATCCTATTGATATAGGGAAATCCACTATGCACATCTAGAGAAATCCATGTATACAGATCTAGAGAGATCCATTATGAATATCTAGAGAAATCCATTATGAACATCTGGAGAGATCCATTATGTACATCTAGAAAGAGTTCCATTATGTGCATCTAGAGAGATCCATTATGTACATATAGAGAGATCCATTATGTACATCTAGAAAGATCCATTACGTACATCTAGAAAGATCCATTATGTACATCTAGAAAGATCCATTACGCACATCTAGAGAGATCCATTACGCACATCTAGAGAAATCCATTATGTACATCTAGAGAGATCCATTACGCACATCTAGAGAGATCCATTATGTACATCTAGAGAGATCCATTATGTACATCTAGAGCGATCCATTATGTACATCTAGAGAGATCCAGTATGTACATCTAGAGAGATCCATTATGCACATCTAGAGAGATCCATTACGCACATCTAGAGAGATCTATTATGTACATCTATAGAGATCCATTATGTACATCTAGAGAGATCCAGTATGTACATCTAGAGAGATCTAGCTGTGTACAGCCAGAAAGCGGCCATGCAGGAAGGCACTGCTCTTGTGTGTGCACCAAGAATGACAATCGCTCACTTCTGGTCTGCCTCCCCTCTCCTCCCCTCTCCTCCCCTCTCCCTCTCCTCCCCTGACAGGCTGCGGTAGAACTAACTTTGTGTGTACATCCAGGCCAGTGTGCTTGAACTTTAAACTGTTTTCAAGAGTCGGCTTCCAACAGCATCCTTGCCACAATGCACACCTGTCCCGAGGCACTCACCCACAATCACAGGTAGGACCAACTTGAGCCTGGCGAAAACTTTGCCGACTGCCCCGCACATTCCCTCGACTGCCCCGCACATTCCCTCGACTGCCCCGCACATTCCCTCACACCTGACTATCCCCTACCCCTTTCTATTCCTCTCCCACTTGACCTCTCTGTCTTCTCTCTCTTCTCTCTCTCTTCTCTCTCCTCTCTCTCCCTCGTATCCCTCTCTCTCTCTGTCTTCTCTCTGTCTCTTCTCTCTCCCTCTTCTCTCTCCCCTCTTTCTTCTCTCTCTCTCTCTCTTCTGTCTCTTCTCTCTCTCATCTCTCTCTGTCTTTTCTCTCTCTCTTCCCTCTCTCTCTCTCTCACTTCTCTATTCTCTCTCTCTCTCATTTCTCTCTCTCTGTCTTCTCTCTCTTCTCTCTCTCTTCTCTCTCTCCTCTCTCTCCCTCGTATCCCTCTCTCTCTGTGTCTTCTCTCTCTCTTTTCTCTCTCTCTTTTCTCTCCCCTCTCTCTCTCTTCTCTCTCTCTTTTCCCTCGCGCCCTCTCTCTCTTCTCTCTCTCTCTCTCTTCTTTCTCTCTTCTCTCTCTCCTCTCTCTCTCCCCCTCTCTCTCTTCTCTCTTTTCTGTCTCTCTTTTCTCACTTTTCTCTCTTCTCTTCTCTCTCACTCTCTCTCACTCTCTCTCTCACGCTCTCTCTCTCTCTCTCACGCTCTCTCTCTCTCTCCCTTCTCTCTTTTCTGTCTCTCTTTTCTCACTTTTCTCTCTTCTCTTCTCTCTCTCTCTCTCTTCTCTCTCTCTCTCTCTCTCTCTCTCTCTCTCTCTCACACGCTCTCTCTCTCTCTCCCTTCTCTCTTTTCTGTCTCTCTTTTCTCACTTTTCTCTCTTCTCTTCTCTCTCTCTCTCTCACTCTCTCTCTCTCACGCTCTCTCTCTCTCTCTCTCTCTCTCTCCCGTGTTTCTACTTCACACCCCGCCACGCTCCCCCAACAGAAAACACATCTGGAAGGTGCTCACAAGTAGACACATATTTCCCGTACACCTGTCGTGTTATTGTGTGAACTGGGCATCACGTGAATTGGGGGTCACGTGAACTAGGGATATGTGAACCGGCGATCACGTGGCGGCGACCGAACCAGATTGGTTCCCACCATTGAAGATTATTCATCAGTTGGAGAGTACCAGACTAGTGGTTTCAGGTCGTCTCCACAGTCTAGTGGTGTCACGTCGAGTCTCCCGAGTCTAGTGGTGTCAGGTCGAGTCTCCCCAGTCTAGTGGTGTCAGGTATGTCTCCCCAGTCTAGTGGTGTCAGGTATGTCTCCCCAGTCTAGTGGTGTCAGGTCGAGTCTCCCCAGTCTAGTGGTGTCAGGTCGAGTCTCCCCAGTCTAGTGGTGTCAGGTGTGTCTCCCCAGTCTAGTGGTGTCAGGTATGTCTCCCCAGTCTAGTGGTGTCAGGTCGAGTCTCCCCAGTCTAGTGGTGTCAGGTATGTCTCCCCAGTCTAGTGGTGTCAGGTATGTCTCCCCAGTCTAGTGGTGTCAGATCGAGTCTCCCCAGTCTAGTGGTGTCAGGTCGAGTCTCCCCAGCCCTGTACTGGGCCCCACTCTGGTGTATCGACAGTGTAGAGATGGACAGACGATCGCCAGTGTCACATCGAATTTGGTTTGTCGATTCCGGTGCCCTTGATAACCCCTCAAAAGCATCAGTTACACGGTCCTCCTTAAATACTCATGTGTAGGTCAGCATGGCCGAATGGATAAGAACGCGTGTTCTTAAACATCAGGTGTGCTAATGATAAGGTCAGGGGTTCAACCCCTACACCGGACAAGTGTGCATGGTCATCAGTAAACAGGACCATGGGCAATCTTAGATGTGTGCAGTACCGCACCAATAATTTACAAACACTATTTACACATTTGTTACGAAATAAAATCACCAGGAAAGAATTCTATCGAGGACAAACACTGAAGTCAGTCACTTGGGCTAGGAGATTTGTGTGCATCACTTCACCCTAGGAAGAGAAGTCGAGACGAGATCTGACGTAACCGTTGACTAGCCAAGAGGACAAGACCCAGCAGATAAGTGACCTTGTGTCCCGTAAGCTACACACCAAGATAGATATTCAAATTATATGCAAAGTCAGTTCAAGCCAAATTCCTAATGTCAATGATTAGTCATATTCTAGTTGGAATACACACCTGTGTGCTGCCGGGGCCCATAAGGGAAGCAAAGAATAGCAACACTGTAGCCTACCATGCATGTCGTAAGAGGCGACTAAGGAGGCTTGATGGTTCCGTCGCCCTGCTACTGAGTGAGTGCGTGACGCGACACTGTGAGCTGTGTGTTTCGTGTGAAATGATTTGAATCTGCCCGAGGATTTTTGGAACGTGACTGCATGTTCGGAGCGATGGCAGCTGGCTATGTCCCAGAGTTGACCGGTGTTTGCCTTATGCAGAAATGCGTGGCTGCTGGGCTTCAGGTTGACTGCCACTGCCATCAGCGATGAACTGTATTTTCGTGGAGGACTTTTGTGTTGGCATTCCGGCGACGGCATTGTTAAACATCTGAAAACGGAATAGACAACATCTAGAGGTGTCTAGACTGTGTGGGTGAACATCTAGGAAACATCCGGATGTGACAATGGCTGCCGATTCCATCAGAGATGAACTGTGTGTTTCGTGGGGGACTATTGTGTTGACATTCTGGTGGCGGCATTATGCACAGTGTGCCTGTGCGGGCTGTTGTTTCTCGAGACTCCTGTCTTTTCCACTTTTCACATTGGGCAGCAGGTAGAGTTTTGTGTGATATTCACTGGCACAGGAACGGAGCATAATTGGGACGACCCGTTGCTGTGAAGTTGGAACCGCAACTAACTAACTAACTAGCTGGAACTAGGGAACAACAGGAAAATAACTATTAAGATTCATGTAGAAGTGTAGGAGAACAGGGGAAAATTGTAAAACCGATTTTTGTGTCAGGGCAGTATCCCGTGGATCATCCGTCGTGAGTTTACTTAATAAAATTAGTTGTTTTGATTTTCAATTTACAATCAACCTTAGTTTGCTATCATAATAATTAATATTAATATGCTCAGTTTGCCGGTCTCCTTAGCTTAGGTGTTAGCGACTTTCTCCATAATCCCGTTTATCCGCGTGAGCAAACGCAGCTGTGCAAGAATCGGTAGCGGTTCTCGCCGTGCCAATTACTTACGGGATATGTGAGCCGGCCGCTCAGAAAACAATGGCAAACTACTGAGCGTAATCTTGCCAAGAAATCAACAACAGCGGTAAAATGTTAGTGTTGACAGCGATGTCCTGTAATAGGATATGAAAATAAAATTCTCAGCTTAATAGACGGAGCGAAAGGTTTGTGACTTTTATGTTAATCTGTCTATCTTCTTGTTTGTGATATTTGAGGGCTCAATTATTCTCCAGGCAGAGTAGCAGGAATCCTTTGGCATACTATCTTGATCTTAAGTACGGTTGGTCGCCATCCTTTTCCCGCCTGGCACTGTTAGAAGTCTTGACCAGTTCTCGGACCTTTTGAAATCATAAGTCTAGAATTGCGAGCCATTTGGTCTCTTCTTCTGCGGTGATTAGATTTTTGGTTCTCGGGAATTATATTTGTATCTACTTTGATATATTTTCTATCCTAACAACATACGCTGCGCTACAATCAGCCTGAGGAAGGACTTATGGCGTTGGAATAAAGACCATCTGTTGTTAGCGAAACAAATTACACATCGCTAGTGACTTGTGGCAACATTCTACCGTACGCTGGTACATTCCACTAGCACAGTGCACTAGAACATTCCACTAGCTAGAACATTCCACAAGCCACCTGCATACATGAGCCAGCCAGCCAGCTTAATACCTAGGACTAAAGTCGACGAAAACACGTTTCACTTAATTTGAGTCAGGCCTGGTTTGAAAACCGACAAGCAACAATCATGTGTTTGAGATTGCTTGAGCTGGTTTGTGTTCGCTGTGGGTTTAAACAAGCTGATTCAGCCGGGCAAACATTAGCTTCAGCCGCAGCTGGCAATAACGATACCACCGTACAGCGATTCCAGAAGCAGAATTACCAGCTCTAGGGAATTATTACCACTCATCCACGGGTTGCTTTTATTACCGCACCATCCTAGGATGTAGATGTCTATTGCAGACTGGTTAAGTCTGTCTCTTCTACCCTGGGATGTAGATGTCTCGTGCAGGCTGGTTAAGTCTGTCTCTTCTGCCCTGGGATGTAGATGTCTCGTGCAGATTGATTAAGTCTGTCTCTTCTACAATGGCATGTAGATGTCTCGTGCAGTCTTGAGTCTGTCTCTTCCACCCTGGGATGAAGATGTCTCGTGCTGTGTTAAGTTTGTCTCTTCTACCCTGGGATGTAGATGTCTCGTGCAGTCTTAAATCTGTCTCATCTGCCTTGGGATGTAAATGTCTCGTGCAGTCTTAAGTCTATCTCTTCTACCCTGGGATGTAGATGTCTCGTGCACGTTGGTTAAGTATGTCTCTACTACCCTGGTATGTGAATGTCTCGTGAAGTCTTAAGTCTGTCTCTTCTACCCTGGAATGTAGATGTCTCGTGCAGGCAGGATACGCCTGTCTCTTCTACCCAGGGATGTAGATGTCTCGTGCAGGCAGATTAAGTCTGTCTCTTCTACCCTTGTTGTGTTAACTGTGTGAACTCTACATTCATATCTAGGTGTATCAACTGTGTGAACTCTACATTCATATCTAGGTGTATCAACTGTGTAAACTCTACATTCATATCTAGGTGTATCAACTGTGTAAACTCTGCATTCATATTTAGGTGTATCAACTGTGTGAACTCTGCATTCACATCTAGGTGTATCAACTGTGTGAACTCTGCATTCATATCTAGGTGTATCAACTGTGTAAACTCTACATTCATATCTAGGTGTATCAACTATGTGAACTCTACATTCATATCTAGGTGTATCAAATGTGGGTATCCGATTTGGTGTCAAACCAAGAGGTAAACTAGGGTATGCCTACCCAGCATGTGAAGACAGGATTCGGCAGACTGCGTGGAAGAAATCATTCCTGATTCAACGGGCAAGACGGCGTTTACCTGCAAAGCGTTGTGGAACGTAATGAGCACGGCAAGGCACGTAGAGCGCCCTGGTCATCCACTGCACCTGTATTCGTCTCCAATCGTCTCGACTTGTCTTGCCACTGGACTCAGATGGACTCAGGCGAGAGAGTGAGGTCGACGAATTGCGCAACTCTTCCTCACTTTAATCCAAGTCATCGCGCAAGTCATTCTTCATCCAACGTCACATATCACCTTCAAGCCATGTGGCGATGGGCGAGCGGCAAAGCGGCAGGCGTGGGTACGCTGGCAGCCGTAGTCGCAGACCTGCACACAGGCGGCTCAGGCCATATGGTCGTCTTCTACTGACCGGAGCAGCAGTGGGATTCGGCAGCCCCCTGAGCGACTGAGCAGCCCTCTATAGGAACACACTGCTCACCTCCATAGCATGAGGAAGGGGCTAGAAAAGGTGCCCTAAACATTGTCTGCTTCATCACTACCTAACCAGCTAGCCGCGGTTGGTGGGTACCCTTAACTGCGGTCGACATACAAAGAAAGATAAAACAAGCAAAGCTAAAAGAGTAAACCATATTCCCTTAACAATTGGAACTTGGAATGTACGCACCCTACTTGACAGAGACGGCGCGTCGGGTCCAGAGAGACGAACAGCACTGATTGGGAGAGAGCTGGGCAGGTACAACATCGACATTGCAGCCTTGAGGGAGACACGACTTGCAGAAGAAGGCCAAATCTGTGAAATTGGTGCCGGCTACACATTTTTCTGGAGTGGAAGGAAAAGCGAGGAAAGACGCCAATCCGGTGTGGGATTTGCCATTAAGTCGGCCCTGGTCGGCAAATTAGCTGGATTTCCAAAGGCTATAAACGACAGGCTCATGACCATGAAGTTTCCTCTGCTGAATGGAAGGAAGCACGCAACCATTGTGAGTGTCTACGCACCAACTATGACCAACGAAGATGATGTCAAGAACAAGTTCTATGAGGACCTGCACAGTGTATTAACGTCTGTTCCCAAAGGAGACAAACTTATACTCCTTGGGGATTTCAATGCCAGAGTAGGCACGGACACCACCTCTTGGAGTGGCATTATTGGAAAGCATGGAGTCGGAAATTGTAACTGCAATGGACTCCGCCTCCTTCAGACATGTGCCGAACATGATCTCGTGATTACGAACACAATTTTCCGTCTCCCCATGAGAAATAGGACATCGTGGATGCACCCTCGCTCGAAACACTGGCACCTCATTGACTATGTCATCGTCAGGAGGAGTGACAGACAAGACGTTCGAGTGACAAAATCCATGTGTGGTGCCGAATGTTGGACAGACCATCGTCTTATTGTCTCGAAAATGAACATCCACATCAGGCCACCACGGCGTCCTCAAGGGGCGAAAATGCAAACAAAGCTAAATGTCACCCGCCTAAACAGCAAGAAAATGCAGCAGTCGTTTGAAAATATGCTGGAAGACCGCCTCAAGCCCAATGCTGCAGCTAAACGGATACAGAAACAGAATGGAGAGCCCTAAAGGACACAATTTACAACACTGCTATGGAAATCCTGGGTCCAGGCCCCCGAAAGCATAAAGACTGGTTTGATGAAAATTCCGAAGACATCAACCAATTGCTGGCCGAGAAACATCTTCTCCTCAAGGCACATTTGAATGACCCAAAGTCAACATCAAAAAAAGATGCTTTCAAGAACATTCAGAGAGTAGTGCAGCAGAAACTTCGGCACATGCTGGACTCCTGGCAGAGCAGCAAAGCTGATGAAATTCAGGGCTTTGCTGACAGACATGATATGAAAAACTTCTACGACTCACTGAAAGCGGTCTATGGTCCTTCATCACCAGGCATAGTTCCCCTCCTCAGTGCAGATGGGGGAACATTGGTCACCGATAAGAAAGAAATCCTCCAACGCTGGGCAGAGCATTTCAGCAAAATCTTAAATGCAACTTCCTTCTTCGATGATGAAACCATCAACTGCCTTCCTCAAGTTCCCACCAATGAGACACTTGGTGACCTGCCAACCATAGTGGAAATAAACAAAGCCATCCAGCAACTCTCCAGCGGCAAGGCACCTGGTCCTGACTCCATCCCAGCAGAGATATACAAGGCAGGTGGGCCGGTCCTAACAGAGCAGCTTCACCAAGTCTTCACAAACATATGGATGAACGAGACCATGCCACAAGATTTTAAGGACGCGTCAATAGTCCACCTTTACAAACGTAAAGGAAACCGCCAATCCTGTGACAACCACCGAGGCATCTCCTTGCTTTCAATTGCAGGGAAGATACTCGCCAGAATTCTTCTCAATCGCCTCACGGCCCATCTCGATCAAGGTCTTCTTCCTGAGAGTCAATGTGGCTTCAGAAAAGAACGTGGAACTGTTGACATGATTTTCGCTGCAAGGCAGCTGCAAGAGAAATGTCAGGAACAGAACTGCGAAATGTTCTCCACTTTCATTGACCTTACCAAGGCTTTTGATACAGTCAGCAGAGAAGGACTGTGGAAGATTATGGCAAAATATGGCTGTCCACGAAAGTTTGTCCAAATAGTGCGGCTATTTCATGACGGCATGCAGGCAAGAGTACAGGAAAATGGTGAACTGTCTGAACCCTTTCCTGTAACCAATGGAGTGAAGCAAGGATGTGTCCTGGCACCAACACTGTTCAGCCTCATGTTTTCAGCCATGTTGATGAATGCCTTCGAGAACGATGACATTGGAATAGACATCAACTACCGTATGGATGGAAAGTTATTCAATCTCAGAAGGCTGAAAGCTAAAACCAAAATTGACAGCGGCACTGTCAGAGAGCTCCTGTTTGCTGATGATTGCGCTCTATACGCCAACTCAGAGGCGGACATGCAACATAATGTTTCAGCTTTCTCACATGCCTGTGCCAACTTTGGGCTCAATATCAACTTGGAGAAGACTGTAGTTATGTACCAGCCAGCTCCAGGGAATAATCACACTGTGCCGAATATCAAAGTGAATGATCATAGACTAAGTGTTGTGGACAAATTCACCTATCTTGGCAGCACTGTGTCACAAGCTGCCACAATCGATGACGAAGTGAATGCAAGAATCTCCAAGGCCAGTGCGGCCTTTGGCAGACTGTATAAGAATGTATGGGACAGAACTGGAATAAGCCTGCAAACAAAGCTAAAAGTCTACAAAGCAGTTGTATTATCCACACTGCTATATGCTTGTGAAACCTGGACTGTTTATCAGCGACACGCTAGGAAATTAAACCACTTCCACACAGTCTGCCTAAGGAAGCTACTGAAGATTAAATGGCAAGACAAGATTCCAGACACTGAAGTCCTAGAAAGAGCATCCATGCCCAGTATCCACACTCTACTGATGAAGAATCAGATTCGCTGGGCGGGTCACTTGACCCGCATGCCAGATCACAGGCTCCCTAAACGAATCTTCTACAGCGAACTGCGTTGTGGTAAACGCTCCCAAGGTGGCCAGAGGAAACGTTTTAAAGACACTCTGAAAATTTCACTGAATGCTTTTGGAATTCATCATGACACCTGGGAGGCTGCAGCCAGAGACCGAAATTCGTGGCGTGCATCATTGCGCAAAGGTGCAGTCATATGTGAGGCAACCAGGACTGCAAGAGCTGTGAAGAAAAGGCAGGACAGAAAAACCACTGCAGGAAATCCTCCTCCAGAGACGTCAAGCATTCTTTGCCCACATTGTCAAAGAACATTTCGAGCCAAAATAGGCCTTATCAGCCATCTTAGAACCCACGGCTCCACACCTTCAACCCCACTGGATGAAATGAATGGTCATCATCATTCTTGATGGACAAACAACATCAAATGTGTGAACACTACATTCAAATCTAGGTGTATCAACTGTGTGAACACTACATTCATATCTAGGTGTATCAACTGTGTGAACTCTGCATTCATATCTAGGTGTATCAACTGTGTGACCTCTACATTCATATCTAGGTGTATCAAATGTGTGAACACCACATTCATATCTAGGTGTATCAACTGTGTGAACTCTACATTCATATCTAGGTGTATCAACTGTGTAAACTCTACATTCATATCTAGGTGTATCAACTGTGTAAACTCTGCATTCATATCTAGGTGTATCAACTGTGTAAACTCTACATTCATATCTAGGTGTATCAAATGTGTGAACACTACATTCATATCTAGGTGTATCAACTGTGTGGACTCTACATTCATATCTAGGTGTATCAAATGTGTGAACACTTCATTCATATCTAGGTGTATCAACTGTGTAAACCCTACATTCATATCTAGGTGTATCAACTGTGTGAACTCAGCATTCATAACTAGGTGTATCAACTGTGAGAACTCTACATTCATATCTAGGTGTATCAACTGTGAGAACATTATATTCATATCTAGGTGTATCAACTGTGTAAACTCTACATTCATATCTAGGTGTATCAACTGTGTAAACTCTACATTCATATCTAGGTGTATCAACTGTGTGAACTCTACATTCATATCTAGGTGTATCAACTGTGAGAACTCTACATTCATATCTAGGTGTATCAACTGTGAGAACTCTACATTCATGTCTAGGTGTATCAACTGTGTAAACTCTACATTCATATCTAGGTGTATCAACTGTGAGAACTCTACATTCATATCTAGGTGTATCAACTGTGAGAACTCTACATTCATATCTAGGTGTATCAACTGTGTAAACTCTACATTCATATCTAGGTTTTTCAACTGTGAGAACTCTACATTCATATCTAGGTGTATCAATTGTAAGAACTCTACATTCATATCTAGGTGTATCAACTGTGTGAACTCTACATTAATATCTAGGTGTATCAAATGTGTGAACATTACATTCATATCTAGTTGTATCAAATGTGTCAAGTACAGTCGTCTGTTAACTCTTGTATATGGGTGTTGTGAGAAGTACAGTCGTCTGTTAACGCGTGTGTGTGGGTATTGTGTCAAGTAAAGTCGTCTGTTAACTCTTGTGTGTGGGAGTTATGAGAAGTACAGTCTGTTAACTCTTGTGTGTTGGTGTTGTGAGAAGTACAGTCGTCTGTTAACTCTTGTATATGGGTGTTGAGTCAAGTACAGTCGTTGTTGACTCCTGTCTGTGGGTGTTGTGAGAAGTACAGTTTATGTTGAGACCTGTGGGTGCAGACTGGTGTAGGTGTTAGAGCTCCTTCACCAGATCATCGAAAGATAACATTAGCAGACGTGTTGTGTTGCGGCCCTCACATTGTGCCCTCACATTGGTGCCCTCACAATGGTGCCCTCACAATGTGGGCATAATTATGGCTCCACCAAACAGCTCTAATTATGTGGCCTGGAGACTCGTGGAGCACTTCCGCTCCGAGGACAGAACGACGGCAGGCAGAAACACAAGAGTTGATCACACATAAACCTCGGATGTGATTTTGACGGCAAGCCTGGCAAAAAAGGAGCAGCTATTTGTGGTTGCCTCGGGAGATGATTTACACTGACACTGCTGTCCCCCTTTATTGGCGGGTGTTTGCGGGTTTGCATTATTAATATTGTTTGTGTGAATGTGTTTATTTATCACTACAGCTCGCGCTGGCATACAATCCGTTCTGGCACTAGCATCACAACAAACTCGCGGCAGTGTGAAGCCGCAGTGATTACTTTAGCGTCTCTTCCTTAGTGTAGCGAGTGTGGTTTTCTCATTGTTTCCCACTTCAACAGTTGTGTAGACTTCATTGTTCCTGGGCTAATTCCGCGCGTCTGATATGTCGATCTTGTCTAAGTTGTGTCGTGTTGAGCCGGCAGCTGCAACCAGTACTGTAGTCACATATACTAGGTGTGGTCGTGTGGCTGGCTGTGTGTATGACTGCCTCATGTCCCGACTGCCTCATGTCCCGACTGCCTCATGTCCCGACTGTTTCATGTTCCGACTGCCTCATGTTCCGACTGTCTCATTTCCCGATTGCCTCATGTCCCGACTGCCTCATGTCCCACCCCTCCCCGACTGCCTCATGTCTCGATTGCCTTATGTCCCGACTGCCTCATGTCCCGACTGCCTCATGTCCCGACTGTTTCATGTTCCGACTGCCTCATGTTCCGACTGTCTCATTTCCCGATTGCCTCATGTCCCGACTGCCTCATGTCCCGACTGCCGCAAGTCCCGACTGTCTCATGTCCCATCTGTCTGATGTCTCTTCTGACTGTCTGATGTCCCGTCTGTCTCATGACCCTCCCGACTGCCTCATGTCCCGTCTGTCTCATGTCCCTCCCGACTGCCTCATGTCCCGTCTGTCTCATGTCCCACCCGACAGCCTCATGTCCCGACTGCCGAATGTCCGACTGCCTCATGTCCCAACTGCCTCATTTCCCGACTGCCTAATGTCCCGACTGCGTCATGTGCCTCCCGACTGTCTCATGTCCCGACGGTCTCATGTCCTTTAAGACTGTCTCATGTCCCGACTGTCTCATGTCCCAACTGTCTCATGTCCCGACTGTCTCATGTCCCGATGGTCTCATGTCCTCTAAGACTGTCTCATGTCCCGACTGTCTCATGTCCCGACTGTCTCATGTCCCGACTGTCTCATGTCCCGACTGTCTCATGTCCCGACTGTCTCATGTCCCGACTGTCTCATGTCCCGACTGTCTCATGTCCCGACTGTCTCATGTCCCGACTGTCTCATGTCCCGACTGTCTCATGTCCCGACTGTCTCATGTCCCGACTGTCTCATGTCCCGACTGTCTCATGTCCCGACTGTCTCATGTCCCGACTGTCTCATGTCCCGACTGTCTCATGTCCCGACTGTCTCATGTCCCGACTGTCTCATGTCCCGACTGTCTCATGTCCCGACTGTCTCATGTCTCTCCCTACTGCATCATGTCCCAACTGTCTCATGTCCCGACTGTCTCATGTCCCGACTGTCTCATGTCCCGACTGTCTCATGTCCCGACTGTCTCATGCCTCTCCCAACTGCCTCATGTCCCGACTGTCTCATGTCCCAACTGTCTCATGTCCAGACTGCCTTCTTTCCCAACTGTCTCATGTCCCGACTGTCTCATGTCCCGACCGCCTCTGTTCAGCACGAGTGTGACTCTGTGAGAGAATTAAGTTAAGTTTGTCATCTCGCGACATGTCTGGCTGATCGTCATCCAACAATTATCGAATGTTTTGCTGAGTGAATATTTTACCTCAAATGACTGAATAAATCATCGATCCGCGTGTCCGTAAAATGAATGCTTGATGACACGAATGAATGCACTATTGGTTGAGGTAATTCTTGGTTTAAATGAATGCATTATTAGTTGAGGTAAATCTAAGTTAAATGAAAAATATTATACTGTCATGATTGATTGCTGTACTTTCAGGTTGAGAGACCGGCAGAGACGGCCAGTAGCAGACTATTGCAGTCATGTATGTGTGGTCAGTACCTGGCCTGACCCTAGGACACACAACCCCCACATCTCTCACACATAGACTGAAGGTATGACGTCACTGCGGTCACTGTCCGCTGTCCATGACAGTTATGTCAACACAAATATGTCTGTTAAATATATATCTGACTGCACACACGTTATATATATATATATATATATATATATATATATATATATATATATATATATATATATATATATATATATATATATATATATATATATATATATATATATATAATCTTCTTCTGGTGGGAGATGCCTTGAAGAGATTAGAACAAGAATCGCCATGGCAAAAGTAGCCTTTAGCAAGATAAAAAACATATTGACCAATAAAAAGATGTCAATTGAAACGAGAAAAAGAGTGTTGAGATGCTACATTGAACCTGAACTTTTGTATGGATGTGAAGCGTGGACAATGAGCAGTCAGGCTGAGAAACATCTGATGGCTGTAGAGATGTGGTTTCTGAGGAAAATGCAAAGAATACCATGGACAGCTAGAAAGACCAATGAACAAGTCCTTCAAGAAACAAATGAAGATCGCAAATTGATTAGAGAAATTAGACGTAGACAGTCAAAATTTTTTGGGCATGTTATGAGAAGAAATGGATTGGAGAATTTGGTGACAACTGGTAAGATCGAGGGGAACAGACCAAGGGGAAGACCTAGAAGCAAGTACATGGATGGCTTGGCCTTGTGGCATGGTCGAGACAGAAACACGGAGCTGATCCACGACTCTGGTGATCGAGTGAGATAGCAGAACATGACCGCCCACGCTTACCGGCATGGCACATGATGGATGGATAATCTTCTACACAATGCTCACAATCTTACACACGCACAATGCTCCACCAATCTTACACACACAATGCTCCACCAATCGTAAACACACGCAATGCTCCACCCATCGTAAACGCACACAATGGTCCACCAATCGTAAACACACACAATGCTCCACCAATCATAAACACACACATTGCTCCACCAATGATAAACACACACAATGCTCCACCAATCATAAACACACACACAATGATCCACCAATCGTAAACACACAATACTCCACCAATCGTAAACACACACAATGAACCACCAATCATAAACACACAATGCTCCACCAATCATAAACACATAATGCTCAACCAATCATAAACACATAATGCTCAACCAATCGTAAACACACACACACAATGCTCCACCAATCGTAAACACACAATGCTCCACCAATCGTAAAAACACAATGCTCCACCAATTGTAAACATACACACAATGGTCCACCAATCGTAAACACACAATGCTCCACCAATCGTAAACACACAATGCTCCACCAATCGTAAACACACAATGGTCCACACAATGCTCCAGCAATCTTACACACACAATGCTCCAGCAATCTTACACACACAATGCTCTGCCGATCGTAAACACACACAATGCTCCAGCAATCTTACACACACAATGCTCCAGCAATCTTACACACACAATGCTCAAGCAATCTTACACACACAATGCTCCACCAATCATAAACACACAATGCTCCACCAATCGTAAACACACAATGGTCCACCAATCATAAACACACACAATGGTCCACCAATCGTAAACACACAATGGTCCACCCATCGTAAACACACAATGCTCCACCAATCGTAAACACACACAATTGTCCACCCATCGTAAACACACACAATGCTCCACCAATCGTAAACACAGACAACGGTCCACCCATCGTAAACACACAATGCTCCACCAATCGTAACCACACACAATGCTCCACCAATCGTAACCACACACAATGCTCCACCAATCGTAACCACACACAATTGTCCACCAATCGTAAACACACACACAGTTGTCCACCCATCGTAAACACACACAATTGTCCACCCATCGTAAACACACACAATTGTCCACCCATCGTAAACACACACAATGCTCCACCAATCGTAAACACACAATGGTCCACCAATCGTAAACACACAGTGTTGTACAAAACTCTCTCCTGGCGCCTCTCTAACACGTGACCCCTGAGTTGCATCAATTGCTACCTGTCCGACCAGGTAACGCACACACGCATGCGCGCACGTACATGCAGGGGAGGGGCGAGGTGTTTGTTGATGGGTCAGGAGAACAATTAGACCAGGCATCTCTGAGATGTGCTCTTCTGGTTTGGGTCTGCCATTTATCTTATCTGGGTTTTAACCTCTTCCATTTTCTGTAACTGTACACTTTCTACGTTCTCTTACATGGATGCGGGTGTTTCTGTGCATCCTATCAGTGTGTGAGTGTTTGCGTGAGAATATACTTGTGTATGTGAGTGTGTGTGAATGTGTGTTTCAGTTTGTTTGTGGGTGTGTGATTGTGTGTTTGAGTTATTTATGAGTTTTTTGTGAATGTATGGTGTGAGTCCGTGTTTGTATTCACGTACAAGTTTCCATATTTGTCTCTCTCTTTCTATCTCCACCTCTTTCTCCCTCTCACTCTATCTCTCACTCTCTCTCTCTCTCTTACTCTCTCTCTCTTTCTCTCCCTTCTCTCTCTATCTCTCACTCTATCTCTCTCACCCTTTCTCTGTCCTTCTCTCTTTCCCTTTCTCTTTCCATCTCATTATATCCCTCTCATTCCCCTTTCTCTCTCTCCCTTATACTCTCTCTCTCTCTCCCTCATAGTCTCTCTCTCCCTCATACTCTCTCTCCCTCATACTCTCTCTCTCTCCCTCATACTCTCTCTCTCCCTCATACTCTCTCTCTCTCCCTCATACTCTCTCTCTCCCTCATACTCTCTCTCTCCCTCATACTCTCTCTCTCCCTCATACTCTCTCTCTCTCCCTCATACTCTCTCTGCTCTCTCTCTCATACTCTCTCTCTCTCTCTCTCTCTCTGTGTATTTGTGTGCATGTCAGTAAATGGCACGGTATGGTATTACACCCTGCCATACATTTATGTTACCACAATCCTGTCATGTATTTATGTTACCACAATCCTGTCATATGTTTATATTACAACAATCCTGTCATATGCTTATGTTACCACTATGGTTTTGTTGCCACAATCCTTTCAGGTCATGTTCTGTGTTGAGACAAGTTCATGTTATATGTTGAGAAAATGTCATGTTCTGTGTTGAGACAATGTCATTTTCTGTGTTGAGACAGGGTCGTGTACTGTGTTGAGATTAGGTCATTATTCAAGATAAACTAGTTCAGTAGGTCAGACAAAACAGATCCCAGAAGAACTGGGTCAGTGAATCGATGACCACCGGCCGCGAGCACAGACTCTCCGGACACTAGCCGGATACAGGTCATCTGTCAGTGGGAGGATGCGGATGGCAGGCTTGACAGTCCTGTATGGTGTTGTCATGACTTGCCAGTCCTGTGTGGTGTTGTCATGACTTGTCAGTCCTGTGTGGTGGTGTCATGACTTGTCAGTCCTGTGTGGTGGTGTCATGACTTGTCAGTTCTGTGACACAGATTTTAATATGTGACCATGTGTCAGTCAACACACTCCGCCACACACGTGCTAATATGTGCCCATGTGTCAGACAACACAATCCACTACACATCCCAATATGTGCCCATGTGTCAGACAACACAATCCACCACACATCCCAATATGTGACCATGTGTCAGACAACACAATCCACCACACATCCCAATATGTGCCCATATCGGACAGCGAACGAGCGTATGTTTGTGTCCCATGTTGTACCTTGATCAGTCACTCTGCTTGTATAAATAGCCAGATGCGCGCGTAATTTTGTCATTCTGAGTGATTCAACCTAGGGTTGGAGCTACCCACAACACAGGATCAACTTGTCAGCGCAACCCCCGACTCTCTGATCTCTCTAAACCCCACAATTACGCGGGTAACATCTGGCAGACATCCTGCATGGCTCCAGAAGCCAGAGTTAAACTGGCCGATCCTGCCGGCAATTTCTCCCAGTCTCCAGTCGCTTCAAAGACGCCCCCCCCCCCTTTTTTTTCCCTCTCAGAGCGTCCTGGTATCGGTACCAACATAACATATTTCTCCGTCTCCACAACTTGGAAGGGCTGCCCCCCCCCCCCCCCCCTTTTCCTGATGTTGGTACTAACATAACATATTTCTCCCAGTTCCCAGTCGCTACAACTTGGAAGGGCGCCCCCTCCCCACACCCCATCCCGATCCCCCTACCTTTCCAGAGTGTCCTGGTGTTGTTACTAACATCATTCACCGTAATTTTGTTTCTAGAACAATAACATCGGCACTGTAAGAACTCTCCCATATATATTCACATACACAAATCCCCAAAACATCGCGACTCAAAAAAAACCTTAAACATCATGACTCAAACAACTCCCCCAAACATTTTATTTAACTACTCCCCAAAACATCACGACTTACACTCCCTCCCCCTACCCCCACCTCTCAAACATCATGTCTCAATCAACCCCCCAAAACATAATTCAACGAACTGCCCTAAATATTGGCTCCCAAAGAACTGCCCTAAATATTGGCTCCCAAAGAACTGCCCTAAATATTGGCTCCCAAAGAACTGCCCTAAATATTGGCTCCCAAAGAACTGCCCTAAATATTGGCTCCCAAAGAACTGCCTTAAATATTGGCTCCCAAAGAACTGCCCTAAATATTGGCTCCCAAAGAACTGCCCTAAATATTGGCTCCCAAAGAACTGCCCTAAATATTGGCTCCCAAAGAACTGCCCTAAATATTGGCTCCCAAACACTTCCCAATCGTCTTGACTCAAACAACTCCCCCAAGACATCTTGACCCAACGTGGAACTCGCCACACAAACTTACGTGTTGGATGGATCTGTCTGCGTGGAAAGTGGGTTGTGTTTGTTTCAAGTGGGTTGTGTTTGTTTCAAGTGGGTTGTGTGGGTTTCATGTGGGTTGTGTTTGTTTCAGGTGGGTTGTGTGGGTTTCAAGTGGGTCGTGATTGTTTCAGGTGTGTTGTGTGTTTCAAGTGGGTTGTGTAGGTTTCAAGTGTGTTGTGTGTGTTTCAAGTGGGTTGTGATTGTTTCACGTGGGTTGTGTGGGTTTCAAGTGGGTTTCAAGTGGGTTGTGTGGGTTTCAAGTGGATTGTGATTGTTTCAGATGGGTTGTGTGGGTTTTAAGTGGGTTGTGTGGATTTCAAGTGGGTTGTGTGGGTTTCAAGTGGGTTGTGATTGTTTCAAGTGGGTTGTGATAGTTTTACGTGGGTTGTGTGTGTTTCAAGTGGGTTGTGTGTGTTTCAAGTGGGTTGTGTGTGTTTCAAGTGGGTTGTGATTATTTCACGTGGGTTGTGTGGGTTTCAAGTGGGTTGTGATTGTTTCAGGTGGGTTGTGATTGTTTCACGTGGGTTGTGTGTGTTTCACGAGGGTTGTGTGTGTTTCACGAAGGTTGTGTGTGTTTCAAGTGGGTTGTGATTGTTTCAAGTGGGTTGAGTGGGTTTCAAGTGGGTTGTGTGAGTTTCAAGTGGGTTGTGATTGTTTCAAGTGGGTTGTGTGGGTTTCAAATGGGTTGTGTGTGTTTCACGTAGGTTGTGTTTGTTTCAAGTGGGTTGTGATTGTTTCAAGTGGGTTCTGTGGGAGTCAAGTGGGTTGTGTTGGTTTCACGTTGGTTGTGTATGTTTAAAGTGGGTTGTGGTTGTTTCAAGTGGATTGAGATTGTTTCACGTGGGTTGTGTGGGTTTAAAGTGGATTGTGTGTGTTTCAAGTGGGTTGTGTGGGTTTCAAGTTAGTTGTGTGGCAGTCAAGTGGGTTTCAAGTGGGTTGTGATTGTTTCAAGTGGGTTGTGATTGTTTCACGTGGCTTGTGTGTGTTTCAAGTGGGTTGTGTGTGTTTCAAGTGGGTTTTTTGCGTTCAAGTGAGTTGTGTGTGTTTCAAGTGGGATGTGTGTGTTTCAAGTGGGTTGTGTGTGTTTCAAGTGGGTTGTGTGGGTTGTGTGGGTTTCGAGTGGGTTGTGTGGGTTTCAAGTGGGTTGTGTGGGTTTAAAGTGGGTTGTGTGGGTTTCAAGTGGGTTGTGTGGGTTAAGTGGGTTGTGTGGGTTAAGTGGGTTGTGATTGTTTCAGGTGGGTTGTGATTGTTTCACGTGGGTTGTATGTGTTTCAAGTGGGTTGTGTGGATTTCAAGTGAGTTGTGTGTGTTTCAAGTGGGTTGTGTTTGTTTCACGTGGTTTGTGATTGTTTCAAGTGGGTTGTGATTGTTTCAAGTGGGTTGTGTGGGTTTCAAGTGGGTTGTGAGGGTTTCAAGTGGGTTTTAAGAACCATGCCTGGAAATCCGGCCAAGAACTCACCTACGACCTGGCGGTAAACTTCAGCTTTCAAGACCTTCTCACGAGTTGTCCGGGCACCTGGCCGACCCGAACCCACGTGACCGATGACCTTTCAGACGGCGTACTCTGTAACACACACACTCACACCAGACGTGCTGGTTGATCACCCATACCAGTGTAGTGTGTAGTAGCCAGCACACGTGATTGAACACAGCAAGTGCTGAACAGTGTATTTCCTCGTCAGTTTACCGCTGCAACGAGCCGGAGAAAGTCATATTTAGTATAATGTAGCCACGCCAAGATGTGATGAAGGGACTCGTCACCAGTATACAGGTATACGTATAAAATTACTATAACCAGTTCACTAAGAAGGGATACGGCGAGAGGAAAGGAACTTATCATAAAGCTGTACTATAGAATGTTATTTAATTCACCTGACAAATATTGTGTCAGCAATATCACCGCAGTCCTGTCTCCCAGACACCTGCCATTGAATACCCTTATCTCTACATTCCCTCACAATCCTGTCTCCCACACACCTGAAAAGTATTGTGTCAGCAATATCACCACAATACTGTCTCCCACACATCACATATAAATGCCCTTGTCTCTATTCTCCCCACAATCTTGTCTTCCACACATCAGACATTGAATACCCTTGTCTCTACACTCCCCACAGTCATGTGTCCCACAAATCAGACATAAATACCCTTGTCTCTACACTTCCCACAATCCTGTCTCCCACACATCAGACATTGAATACCCTTATCTCTACACCGCCCCCCCCCCCCCCACAATCTTGTCTCCCACACACCTGGCCTTGCGGTCCCTTATCCCTACTCGTACCACACCTTCGGGCACATAATGCAGCTAACCACTGCCCACAGCCATGACTCGTGACTGGCGAGCTAACAGTCCAAGCAAGGCATCGACATTTCTGGTCTTAAGCTTGTCTCAGCACGTCTCAAAAATGTCTCAACACAACAAGACTCAACACAACATGTCTCAACACAGCATGTCTCAACACAGCATGATTCAACACAGCATGTAACACAGCATGTCTCAACACAACATGGTTCAACACAACATGGCTCAACTAAACGTGACTTAACACATGTTCCAACACAACATGGCTCAACACAACATGGCTCAACAAACCGTGACCCAACAGAACATGTCCCAACACAACACACTGATCAGAAGATGACCAGACAACACATGATGGTGGCATGTAATCAGCCCATGACGGCACAAACGCCACACACACACACACACACACACACACACACACACACACATCTCATTCATGACATACTCAGCGAGACTGAGAACCTATACATGTGTACGGATGGCATCTGCCTTGGCTCTGTGAATAACACCAGTAAACAACGTATTTCAGGGAGGTAGATACCCAGTTGTTGTTGTTGTTGTTGTTGTTGTTGTTGTTGTTGTTGTTGTTGTTGTTGTTGCTGCTGCTGCTGCTGCTGCTGCTGCTGCTGCTGCTGTGGTGGTGGTGGTGGTGGTGTGGTGGTCTTGGTGGTCTTTGTGGTGGTTGTTGGAAGTATGTCGTGTACTCTTGTGTGTGGTTTCTACTCTGGCATAGTGTGTCAAGTGTGACCACATGGCACACACGCTGTTGTCTGTGCCTGAGACAGGAGTGGCAGCCTGAGACAGTGGGCAGCCTGAGACAGGAGTGACAGCCTGAGACAGTGGGCAGCCTGAGACAGGAGTGGCATCCTAGACAGTGGGCCGCATATACTGTGAGAGCTGAGGCTGGCCGTCAGATGTAGTGTCGCTTCAACAGGTTGTATATGTTGTTATAGAATATATGAGACTGTTATACTCGAATGTGCCTTACTACAGTCCATGTGTGTCTACAGTCTGTGTATGTGTCTACAGTCTGTGTATGTGTCTACAGTCTGTGTTTGTGTCTACTCTACGTCCGTGTATGTATCTAAAGTCTGTGTTGACATACCCGATGTTGAAGTGATATGAACCTTAACCCTGGATCACGTGGTTCGAGAGGATCAGCATGTTCGTGATCATCCTCAACTGCATCACCCTGGGGATGTACCAGCCCTGCAAGGACGAGTCGTGCACCACCATCAGGTGCCGTGTACTGGAGGGCTTCGATCACTTCATCTTCTCCTTCTTCGCCGTGGAGATGATCATCAAGATGGTAGCCATGGGAGTGATCGGCAAGGAGACGTACCTAGCGGACTCCTGGAACCGCTTGGACTGTTTCATCGTGATGGCCGGGTGAGTGTCTGCATGCCTGCCTGTCTGTCTGTGCTTGGTGTCTCCTTCATGTGTGGTTGCTGGCTTCCCGGACTGTTTGCACATCTATCTCTGTCTGTCTGTCTGTCTGTCTGTCTGTCTGTCTGTCTGTCTGTGCTTGGTGTCTCCTTCATGTGTGGTTGCTGGCTGCCCGGACTGTTTGCACATCTATCTCTGTCTGTCTGTCTGTCTGTCTGTCTGTCTGTCTGTCTGTCTGTCTGTCTGTCTGTCTGTCTGTGCTTGGTGTCTCCTTCATGTGTGGTTGCTGGCTTCCCGGACTGTTTGCACATCTATCTCTGTCTGTCTGTCTGTCTGTCTGTCTGTCTGTCTGTCTGTCTGTCTGTCTGTCTGTCTGTCTGTCTGTCTGTCTGTCTGTCTGTCTGTCTGTCTGTCTGTCTGTCTGTCTCTTTCCGTCCCTATGTCTCTCCCTATTTCTCTCCTCTGTCTCTTTCACTCTCTCTTTTCTCTCTCTCTCTCTCTCTCTCTCTCTCTCTCTCTCTCTGCCTCGCTTTCCCTCTGTCTCTCTCTTTCTCTCTGTGTCTGTTTATCTGTCTCTCAACCTCTGTCTGTCTCCCTTGTCTCTCCCTGCCTCTCTCTCTCCCTCTGACCACCTTTATCTTGCTGTCTTCCTCTCTGACTGATTGACGAGACTAGATTGTTTAACTGACAAGACAAGTCGACAGTTGGTGTGTTGGAGGTAAGGGTGCTTACTCACAGATTTATAACTCACGCAGGCGAGGGTCTGCGAGGAAGAAGCAGGCGTCACTGAAACACGGAGTCGCCAGACCTAGCAGTGAGTCAGGCAAACATGGAGTCGCCAGGCCTAGCAGTGAGTCAGGCAAACACGGAGTCGCCAGGCCTAGCAGTGAGTCAGGCAAACACGGAGTCGCCAGGCCTAGCAGTGAGTCAGGCAAACACGGAGTCTCCAGGCCTAGCAATGAGTCAGCCAAACACGGAGTCTCCAGGCCTAGCAGTGAGTCAGCCAAACACGGAGTCTCCAGGCCTAGCAGTGAGTCAGCCAAACACGGAGTCTCCAGGCCTAGCAGTGAGTCAGTTGACTCTCAGAGTCATAGTCACATCCTGATATCTCTGGCCGACCCACTCTGGGGTTCACTGGAAATCGGACACTCGGGCAGGTCCACCCTGGTGGTAGCAGTTGTAACTTACACATAGGTGGCCTCATTTCTGATCTGGAAGGGGGCAGTGGGAGGTGGACAGTCTAAGGTGAAGGTTACAGGTGGACCACTAGACCTGACCTGGGGGTGGGGGACAGAGGGAGGCGGACAGTCTAAGGTGAAGGTTACAGGTGGACCACTAGACCTGACCTGGGGGTTGGGCGGGGGGGGGGGGGACAGTCTAAGATGAAGGTTACAGGTGGACTACTAGACCTGACCTGGGGGATTTCTGTGTGACATGTCTGCAGACAACGAAACCTGGTCTCTTATTTTATGTTGATCTCCGTGCTTTCCATGTCTACATATTTTCATGTCTGCTGTTGTAAGATTTAGATACAATATATAAATGTATATATAGGTATTTCTAGCAGTGAGAACGTTACACAAAGCGTATAAACATATCTCCAGTGTGTCACTAGACAGTTACACAGTCATACTTGTGAGCTATCTGAGAAAACCCAACTCAATCTGAAGTGTGTATGTTTGGGACACCCCAGTTCAGTAATAAGTCTTACATTTGGGACACAAAAGTACATGGAGCCAGCCTTATATTTGGAATACCCCTGTTCAAGAACCCAGTCTTATATTTGGGACTCCCCAGTACAAGAACCCAGTCTTATATTTGGGACAACCTCGTACAAGAACTCGGCCTTATGTTTGGGTTAGACGGCGTCATAAGTCAATGTTAGCAGCAATAATAAAAATAGAATGCTATGTGTAGACATGGACAAATCGGCTGAACACATCGGGAGATGGTCAGCGGATATAAGAATACAATAGTGTGTGTAGACATGGACAGACCGGCTTGTCCTCGTGGCTGAACACATCCCGAGATGGTTAGGGGTGACAGTTGTCTTGGGAAGTCACAAGTTAGACGTATCTTGTCGGTCGAAAATGTTGACATGACTCCAACGTATTCAGTTGTGTACTTGGTAGTCACAATGTAGTACTGACATTTGCACCAGACCTACAACTAGCAAAGTTGAAGAGCTAGCAAGAGATGTTCGACAGACTGCAACTGTAGTCAGTGTCCTGTTTAGCTTAAACTATATGTAGTTGGTTTTAGGTTAATCCACATGTAACTGATTCATTAGGTTAAACAGTATATGATTGACATATTAGATTAACCCATATATGATTTATTTATTAGATTAACCTATGTGATTGATGTATTAGGTTAACCTATTTGTGATTGATTTATTAGATTAACCCTTATGTGATCGATTTATTAGGTTAACCTATATGTTATTAATGTATTAGGTTAACCCATATGTGATTGATTGATTAGGATAACCCATATGTGATCGATTTATTAGATTAACCAATATGTGATTGATGTATTAAGTTAACCCATATGTGATTGATGTATCACGCATATGTGTTTTCATTATGTCTATCTGTAAATGCTCATATTCATGAACTGACTTATACACAATGTAGGTTTCTGTTCCCATGGCTGTTCCTTCCAGAAGTGGTCCAGCTGTTAGCGTCCTTGCTGTTGTGTTTGTGTGTTTGGTGTCCGACCATGTGTTCCAACTCTTCTCATGTACCTACAAACCAGCGCACCCAAATCCGGCCCCAAGACTTACAAACCAAACAATATAGATTGAAGAGAACCGTCCACTTAAACACACAAGGAATAAACAACATTTAACATAACAAGACCCGGATCTGAACCCTGGCCTCGTGTCTAGGGCTGCCTGCATTCTACTATTCCTGCAACAGGGGCCTGGCTTATATTGTTGTTATTGTTGTTGTTGTTGTTTATGTTAATGTTGTTATTGTTGTTCTTTGGAACTTAGCGCCAGATTTGATGTTTTTGTATATTCTGCCACCACGAAATATGAAATATTATTTCACTGTGTGTGTATTTCCACGTTTCATGTTAATGAGTCACCATTGTTCACTTCCACATATAGATTATCTTGCACACATAGATTTTCTTCCATGCATAGATTCTCTTCCACACATAGATTCCCATTCACACAGAGATTAATTTTCACACAGTGATTCTCTTCCACACAGTGATTCTCTTCCACACACAAATTCACTTCCACACATAGATTCTCTTAAACATATAGATTCTCTTCCACACAGAGATTCACTTCAACACAGAGATTCACTTCCACACAGAGATTCTCTTCCACATACAGATTCACTTCCATACATAGATTGTCTTTCACACAGAGATTCTCTTCCACACAAAGATTGACTCCCACTCAGAGATTCTGTTCCAAACACAGATTGATTCCACACAGATATTCTCTTCCACTCAGAGATTCTCTTACCCACAGATTCACTTCCACACACAGATTCACTTCCACACAGAGATTCTCTTCAACACACAGAGATTCCACAGAGATTCACTTCCACACAGAGATTCACTTCCACACATAGATTCTCTTCCACACACAGATTGACTTCCAAACAGATATTCTCTTCCACTCAGAGATTCTCTTACACACAGATTCACTTCCACACAGAGATTCACTTCCACACACAGATTCACTTCCACACACATATTCACTTCCACACACAGATGCACTTCCAAACAGAGATTCTCTTCTACATACAAATTCTCTTCCACACATAGATTCACTTCCACACATAGATTTACTTCCACACACAGTCATTTCCACACATAGATTGTCTTTGACACAGAGATTCTCTTCCTAGCATATATTCTCTTCCACACAGAGATTTGCTTCCACACACAGATTGACTTCTAGTCACAGATTCACTTCCACACATAGATTCACTTGCACACATAGATTTACTTCCATACATATATTCACTTCCACATATAGATTCTCTGCGACACATATATTCACTTCCACACACAGATTCTCTTCCACACACTGATTCTCTTCCACACAGAGATTCACTTTCATACATAGATTCTCTTCCACACAGAGGTTCACTTCCACGCATTCTCAGCTTTCCAAACTGAAGTTGTTGTCCAGTGTAACGCCCACCTACACCCTTCTCTAGACACCCATCATCCACATCCTGCATTGTTGGTGATTGTTCGATGTTTCCACCAGTGTGCGTGCACTGAACGTGTCTCACACCCCACACCCCAGACTATGGGACACGTAGACATTCGTACACGAGCTAGCACATGACTGCAGCCCTACAGTTGCTACCTAGCACATGTAGCACGGGTCAGTGCTAGCTAGCACAGTGAGTCTACTAGTCCGTCCGCTTACTTGTTCACAATGTGTTTGGACGCAATGTTTTGCACCTTCTGTCAACAGTTTTATTGGTGCATACACGATTCATCTATCCCTGGTCGTTTCTCGGGTGTAGGACTTTTTCTACGGAATCCCTTGGTGCTATATTTGACAATTATGTTACTTATAAATAACTGGAAACATTAGTCTACACACATCTTAACATCACGTCTGTGCTCACAACAACATCTTCCAGTCCAGGTACAGGTGGTCGTTGACTGGAACCTGTCTCACCTGTATTTTCTACCGTCTTCTTTGTTTGTCAGTGTGTGTGTTTATTTACCCACTACATTGCCCTGACGTGAAAGGCAAAAGGTGTGGCTTATTTGTCTACGGGAGCTTGTGGCATCAGAGGGGGGAGGAGGGATTCACACTAGAGTATGTGACTTACAGTGAAGTATTCACACTACAGTCTGTGACATAAAGTGGAGTGCCTAGACGAAAATGTGTGACATCAAGTGAAGTATATATACAAGAATGTGTGACATAAAGTAAAGTGTCTAGACAAGAATGTGTGACATAAAGTGAAGTGTATATACATGAATATGACATAAAGTGCAGTAGCTATTAGACAATGTGTGACATAAAGTGAAGTGTCTGGACGAGAATGTGTGACATAAAGTGAAGTGTCTAGACAAGATGTGTGACATAAAGTGAAGTGTCTAGACAAGAATGTGTGACATAAAGTGAAGTGTCTAGACAAGAATGTGTGACATAAAGTGAAGTGTCTAGACAAGAATGTGTGACATAAAGTGAAGTGTCTAGACAAGAATGTGATATAAAGTGAAGTAGCTATTAGACAATGTGTGACATAAAGTGAAGTATATATACAAGAATGTGTGACATAAAGTTAAGTATATATACAAGAATGTGTGACATAAAGTGAAGTGTCTAGATGAGAATGTGTGACATAAAGTGAAGTATATATACAAGAATGTGTGACATAAAGTGAAGTGTATATACAAGAATGTGACATAAAGTGCAGTAGCTATTAGACAATGTGTAACAAAGTGAAGTATCTATACGAGAATGTGTGACATAGAGTGAAGTGTCTAGACAAGAATGTGTGATATAAAGTGAAGTATATATACAAGAATGTGTGACATAAAGTGAAGTGTCTAGACAAGAATGTGTGACATAAAGTGAAGTGTCTAGACTAGAAAGTGTGACATCAAGTGAAGTGTATATACAAGAATGTGGGACATAAAGTGAAGTGTCTAGACAAGAATGTGTGACATAAAGTGAAGTGTCTAGACAAGAATGTGTGACATAAAGTGAAGTGTATATACAAGAATGTGACATAAAGTGAAGTAGCTATTAGACAATGTGTGATATAAAGTGAAGTGTCTAGACAAGAATGTGTGACATACAGTGAAGTGTCTAGACAAGAAAGTGTGACATAAAGTGAAGTAGCTATTAGACAATGTGTGATATAAAGTGAAGTGTCTAGACAAGAAAGTGTGACATCAAGTGAAGTGTATATACAAGAATGTGTGACATAAAGTGAAGTGTCTAGACAAGAATGTGTGACATAAAGTGAAGTGTATATACAAGAATGTGTGGCATAAAGTGAAGTCTCTAGACAAGAATGTGTGACATAAAGTGAAGGGTCTAGACAAGAATGTGTGACATAAAGTGAAGTGTCTAGACAAATGTGACATAAGTGAAGTAGCTATTAGACAATGTGTGATGTAAAGTGAAGTGTCTGGACAAGAAAGTGTGACATCAAGTGAAGTGTATATACAAGAATGTGACATAAAGTGAAGAGTCTAGACAAGAAAGTGTGACAGCAAGTGAAGTGTCTAGACAAGAATGTGTGACATAAAGTGAAGTGTCTAGACAAGAATGTGTGACATAAAGTGAAGTGTATATACAAGAATGTGTGACATAAAGTGAAGTGTCTAGTCAAGAATGTGTGACATAAAGTGAAGTGTCTAAACAAGAATGTTTGACATAAAGTGAAGTGTCTAGACAAGAATGTGTGACATAAAGTGAAGTGTCTAGACAAGAATGTGTGACATAAAGTGAAGTGTCTATACAAGAAAGTGGGACATCAAGTGAAATGTCTAGACAAGAATGTGTGACATAAAGTGAAGTTTCTAGACAAGAATGTGTGACATAAAGTGAAGTATATATACAAGAATGTGTGACATAAAGTGAAGTATATATACAAGAATGTGTGACATAAAGTGAAGTGTCTAGACAAGAATGTGTGACATAAAGTGAAGTGTCTAGACAAGAATGTGTGACATAAAGTGAAGTGTCTAGAGAAGAATGTGTGACATAAAGTGAAGTGTCTAGACAAGAATGTGTGACATAAAGTGAAGTGTATATACAAGAATGTGTGACATAAAGTGAAGTGTCTAGACAAGAATGTGTGACATAAAGTGAAGTGTCTAGACAAGAATGTGTGACATAAAGTGAAATGTCTAGATATGAATGCGACATAAAGTGAAGTAGCTATTAGACAATGTGTGATATAAAGTGAAGTGTCTAGACAAGAAAGTGTGACATCAAGTGAAGTGTATATACAAGAATGTGACATAAAGTGCAGTAGCTATTAGACAATGTGTGACATAAAGTGAAGTATCTATTCGAGAATGTGTACGATAAAGTTACGTATCTATACGAAAATGTGTGACATTAAGTGAAGTATATATACAAGAATGTATGACATAAGGTGAAGTGTCTAGAGAAGAATGTGTGACATAAAGTGAAGTGTCTAGACAAGAATGTGTGACATAAAGTGAAGTGTCTAGACAAGAATGTGTGACATAAAGTGAAGTGTCTAGACATGAATGTGACATAAAGTGAAGTAGCTATTAGACAATGTGTGATATAAAGTGAAGTGTCTAGACAAGAATGTGTGACATAAAGTGAAGTGTATATACAAGAATGTGACATAAAGTGCAGTAGCTATTACACAATGTGTGATATAAGTGAAGTGTCTAGACAAGAATGTGTGACATAAAGTGAAGTGTCTAGACAATAAAGTGTGACATAAAGTGAAGTAGCTATTAGACAATGTGTGATATAAAGTGAAGTGTCTAGACAAGAAAGTGTGACATCAAGTGAAGTGTATATACAAGAATGTGTGACATAAAGTGAAGTGTCTAGACAAGAATGTGTGACATAAAGTGAAGTGTATATACAAGAATGTGACATAAAGTGAAGTAGCTATTAGACAATGTGTGATATAAAGTGAAGTGTCTAGACAAGAATGTGTGACATAAAGTGAAGTGTCTAGACAAGAAAGTGTGACATAAAGTGAAGTAGCTATTAGACAATGTGTGATTTAAAGTGAAGTGTCTAGACAAGAAAGTGTGACATCAAGTGAAGTGTATATACAAGAATGTGGGACATAAAGTGATGTGTCTAGACAAGAATGTGTGACATAAAGTGAAGTGTATATACAAGAATGTGTGGCATAAAGTGAAGTGTCTAGACAAGAATGTGTGACATAAAGTGAAGTGTTTAGACAAGAATGTGTGACATAAAGTGAAGTGTCTAGACAAGAATGTGACATAAAGTGAAGTAGCTATTAGACAATGTGTGATATAAACTGAAGTGTCTAGACAAGAATGTGTGACATAAAGTGAAGTGTCTAGACAAGAATGTGACATAAAGTGCAGTAGCTATTAGACAATGTGTGATATAAAGTGAAGTGTCTAGACAAGAAAGTGTGACATTAAGTGAAGTGTATATACAAGAATGTGACATAAAGTGCAGTAGCTATTAGACAATGTGTGACATAAAGTGAAGTATCTATATGAGAATGTGTACGATAAAGTTACGTATCTATACGAGAATGTGTGACATTAAGTGAAGTATATATATACAAGAATGTGTGACATAAAGTGAAGTATATATACAAGAATGTTTGACATAAGGTGAAGTGCCTAGACAAGAATGTGATATAAAGTGCAGTAGCTATTAGACAATGTGTGACATAAAGTGAAGTGTCTAGACAAGAATATGTGACATAAAGTGAAGTGTCTAGACAAGAATGTGACATAAAGTGAAGTGTCTAGACAAGAATGTGTGACATAAAGTGAAGTGTCTAGACAAGAATGTGTGACATAAAGTGAAGTGTCTAGACAAGAATGTGTGAGATAAATTGAAGTGTCTAGACAAGAATGTGACATAAAGTGAAGTAGCTATTAGACAATGTGTGATATAAAGTGAAGTGTCTAAACAAGAAAGTGTGACATAAGGTGAAGTGTCTAGACAAGAAAGTGTGACATAAAGTGAAGTAGCTATTAGACAATGTGTGATTTAAAGTGAAGTGTCTAGACAAGAAAGTGACATCAAGTGAAGTGTATATACAAGAATGTGGCACATAAAGTGATGTGTCTAGACAAGAATGTGTGACATAAAGTGAAGTGTATATACAAGAATGTGTGGCATAAAGTGAAGTGTCTAGACAAGAATGTGTGACATAAAGTGAAGTGTCTAGACAAGAATGTGTGACATAAAGTGAAGTGTCTAGACATGAATGTGACATAAAGTGAAGTAGCTATTAGACAATATGTGATATAAAGTGAAGTGTCTAGACAAGAATGTGTGACATAAAGTGAAGTGTATATACAAGAATGTGACATAAAGTGCAGTAGCTATTAGACAATGTGTGATATAAAGTGAAGTGTCTAGACAAGAATGTGTGACATAAAGTGAAGTGTCTAGACAAGAAAGTGTGACATAAAGTGAAGTAGCTATTAGACAATGTGTGATATAAAGTGAAGTGTCTAGACAAGAAAGTGTGACATCAAGTGAAGTGTATATACAAGAATGTGTGACATAAAGTGAATTGTCTAGACAAGAATGTGTGACATAAAGTGAAGTGTATATACAAGCATGTGACATAAAGTGAAGTAGCTGTTAGACAATGTGTGATATAAAGTGAAGTGTCTAGACAAGAATGTGTGACATAAAGTGAAGTGTCTAGACAAGAAAGTGTGACATAAAGTGAAGTAGCTATTAGACAATGTGTGATTTAAAGTGAAGTGTCTAGACAAGAAAGTGTGACATCAAGTGAAGTGAATATACAAGAATGTGGGACATAAAGTGATGTGTCTAGACAAGAATGTGTGACATAAAGTGAAGTGTATATACAAGAATGTGTGGCATAAAGTGAAGTGTCTAGACAAGAATGTGTGACATAAAGTGAAGTGTCTAGACAAGAATGTGTGACATAAAGTGAAGTGTCTAGACAAGAATGTGACATAAAGTTAAGTAGCTATTAGACAATGTGTGATATAAAGTGAAGTGTCTAGACAAGAAAGTGTGACATTAAGTGAAGTGTATATACAAGAATGTGACATAAAGTGCAGTAGCTATTAGACAATGTGTGACATAAAGTGAAGTATCTATATGAGAATCTGTACGATAAAGTTACGTATCTATACGAGAATGTGTGACATTAAGTGAAGTATATATACAAGAATGTGTGACATAAAGTGAAGTATATATACAAGAATGTTTGACATAAGGTGAAGTGTCTAGACAAGAATGTGACATAAAGTGCAGTAGCTATTAGACAATGTGTGACATAAAGTGAAGTGTCTAGACAAGAATATGTGACATAAAGTGAAGTGTCTAGACAAGAATGTGTGACATAAAGTGAAGTGTCTAGACAAGAATGTGTGACATAAAGTGAAGTGTCTAGACAAGAATGTGTGACATAAAGTGAAGTGTCTAGACAAGAATGTGTGACATAAATTGAAGTGTCTAGACAAGAATGTGACATAAAGTGAAGTAGCTATTAGACAATGTGTGATATAAAGTGAAGTTTCTAGACAAGAAAGTGTGACATAAAGTGAAGTGTCTAGACAAGAATGTGTGACATAAAGTGAAGTGTATATACAAGAATGTGACATAAAGTGCATTAGCTATTAGACAATGTGTGATATAAAGTGAAGTGTCTAGACAAGAAAGTGTGACATAAAGTGAAGTGTATATACAAGAATGTGACATAAAGTGCAGTAGCTATTAGACAATGTGTGACATAAAGTGAAGTATCTATGCGAGAATGTGTGACATTAAGTGAAGTATATATACACAAATGTGACATAAGGTGCAGTAGCCATTAGACAATGTGTGACATAAAGTTACGTATCTATACGAGAATGTGTGACATTAAGTGACATAGCTTTAATGTGACATAATGTGAAATAGCTGTAATTTGACAATGTTAACGAGCTGTAGCGTGACATAGAGTGAAATTGCTATAATGTGACATGATGTGAAGTAGATATAATCTGACATAAAGTGAAGTAGCTATAATCTGACATAAAGTGAAGTAGATATAATCTGACATAAAGTGAAGTATCTATAATCTGACATAAAGTGAAGTAGATATAATCTGACATAAAGTGAAGTAGCTATAATCTGACATAAAGTGAAGTAGCTATAATCTGACATAAAGCGAAGTATCTATGCGAGAATGTGTGACATTAAGTGAAGTATATATACACAAATGTGACATAAGGTGCAGTAGCCATTAGACAATGTGTGACATAAAGTTACGTATCTATACGAGAATGTGTGACATTAAGTGACATAGCTTTAATGTGACATAATGTGAAATAGCTGTAATTTGACAATATTAACGAGCTGTAGCGTGACATAGAGTGAAATTGCTATAATGTGACATGATGTGAAGTAGCTATAATCTGACATAAAGTGAAGTAGCTATAATCTTGGATAAAGTGAAGTAGCTATAATCTGGCATAAAGTGAAGTAGCTATGCTGTGACACTGAAGTAAGCAGCTTTCCGAGAGTCCATGAGGTAACATGAAGGTGCTATGGTGTGTGTGAAGTAGGCTGAGAGAGGATGCCACTTACAGTGAAGCATCTATAGAGCGGATGCCACACAACACGAAAGCAATTCAAAACCTTACTGATTTTAAATACATAATCCACAAATATTATGGTGCGCGATTTATTGCCTGGCATATTTCGCTGCAACTCGCAGGCGCATACTGCAGAGTTATTTATCATATGAAGTGAATAAATGAATATTACTTGAGCTGAAACAACTAAACACAACGTTGCAGGTATCGTTTGAATGTTCCTCCTTCGAGTACAGAGATGGGAAGTTATGTGTGAGACAGGAGTGTGTGGTTGAGGTGAGGTGTGTTGAGGAAAGTATGTGCGAGACAGGAGTGTTTGGTTGAGGTGAGGTGTGTTGAGGAAAGTATGTGCGAGACAGGAGTGTTTGGTTGAGGTGAGGTGTGTTGAGGAAAGTATGTGCGAGACAGGAGTGTTTGGTTGAGGTGAGGTGTGTTGAGGAAAGTATGTGCGAGACAGGAGTGTTTGGTTGAGGTGAGGTGTGTTGAGGAAAGTATGTGCGAGACAGGAGTGTTTGGTTGAGGTGAGGTGTGTTGAGGAAAGTATGTGCGAGACAGGAGTGTTTGGTTGAGGTGAGGTGTGTTGAGGAAAGTATGTGCGAGACAGGAGTGTTTGGCTGAGGTGAGGTATGTTGAGGAAAGTATGTGCGAGACAAATACTAAGGTACAAAGATGACAATGTTAGGCAGGAACTCATGAGACAGTTGGGATGTGTCTTTGTGTAGCCACCTAGAGTGGACAGTTGTTGCGATGAGAGCAGACGTCGGCGTCCAGTTATCCTCAGCAACACAAATAAGCCTGGACGGCCATGAGTGGATCAGGTTCAAACTTTAAATTTGCCCTGAAAACAATCTGTAAATGAAACCACATATCTGTCGTCCGTCACCTGGTTCTAGCAGCAGACATGATCCAGGGTGGGTCAGGGGTTAAATTATGCCATGTCTATCACCTGATTCTAGCAGCAGAGACGATACAGGGTAGTTCAGGGGTTAAATTATGCCATGTCTATCACCTGATTCTAGCAGCAGACATGATCCAGGGTGGGTCAGGCTTGGAACCTTGTCAGGCTGTAATGCGCTTCTGTAACTCTTGCTTGCATCCACGTCTGTAGTCATTTGTTTAGTCAAATATTTAGTCAAACGTTTAGTCACAGTTCTAGTCGTATGAACAAGGCGTGAATGTTGCATTTGTACATATGTGGCTTGCTGTTATCGCTGCTGTCTGTCGCTGTTGTATGTTCCCTTGTGCTTACGCAGACGTACACGTCATCAGACGTACACGTCATCAGACGTACACGTCATCAGGTCACAAAGCTACAGTCTTATATTCCATGTGACATGTGACCCGGCTATTGTCATTGTCTTCTTCCCCCCCCCCCCCACTTGCTTGTCTGATGTTCTGTTCTTGTGCCTTTGTCATCAGTGTTGACCTGTGTTTGACCTCCAGTTGTGACAACGCTAGCAATGGTATCTCCTTCAATGATTACAATTGTTTCCCCTCCAGTCTTGACTATTAAAATTGTTTCCCCTTCAGTCTTAAATATTACAATTGTTTCCTCTTCAATCTTGACTATTACAATTGTTTCCCCTTCAATCTTGACTATTACAATTGTTTCCTCTTCAATCTTGACGATTACAATTGTTTCCCCTTCAGTCTTGACTATTACAATTGTTTCCCTTTCAAACTTGACTATTACAATTGTTTCCCCTTCATTCTTGACTATTACAATTGTTTCCCCTTCATTCTTGACTATTACAATTGTTTCCCCTTCAATCTTGACTATTACAATTGTTTCCCCTTCAGTCTTAACTATTACAATTGTTTCCTCTTTAATCTTGACTATTACAATTGTTTCCCCTTCAATCTTGACTATTACAATTGTTTCCTCTTCAATCTTGACTATTACAATTGTTTCCTCTTCAATCTTGACTATTACAATTGTTTCCCCTTCAATCTTGACTATTACAATTGTTTCCCCTTCAATCTTGACTATTAAAATTGTTTCCCCTTCAGTCTTCACTATTACAATTGTTTCCCCTTCAATCTTGACTATTACAATTGTTTCCCCTTCAATCTTCACTATTACAATTGTTCAATCTTCACTATTACAATTGTTTCCCCTTCAGTCTTGACTATTACAATTGTTTCCCATTCAATCTTGACTATTACAATTGTTTCCCCTTCAATCTTGACTATTACAATTGTTTCCCCTTCAGTCTTCACTATTACAATTGTTTCCCCTTCAATCTTGACTATTACAATTGTTTCCCCTTCAATCTTGACTATTACAATTGTTTCCCCTTCAGTCTTGACTATTACTATTACAACTGTTTCTCCTTCAATCTTGACAATTATGACAATTGTTTCCCCTTCAATCTTGATAGTTATTATAATTGTTTCGCCTCCAATCTTGATAATTATTACAATTGGTTCCCCTTCAATCATGATAATTATTACAATTGTTTCCCCTTTAATCTTGATAACTATTACAATTGTTTCCCCTTCAGTTTTGACTATAATTTGACTATTGGTATCCCCCTAACAACTATTCCAGAGCGAACTCCATGGAAAGATGAGCATAGACTATCATTACAAATCCAGACAAAAGTGAGAGGAATATTTGACAAGGAAGAACAGAACAGTGTGCAGCGCAGAACAGCCACTCTCAGCTTCCTTGATGAAGAATACCCACAGGACCTCTGGATCCAAGTCTACACAGATGGGTCAGCACAAAATGCTGTTCGAAATGGAGGAGCGGGAGTGTACATAGAATACCCAAATAATACTAGGGACACAGCCAGAGTACCGACAGGAAAGTACTGCCATAACTATGATGCCGAAATTGAGGCAATCAAGATAGCAACAGAGAAATTACTAAATAACAGCAATGGTACACAACCTGTGGTGCTACTAACAGATGCAAAATCAGTACTCGAGGCGCTCCTCTCTGGGAAATTGCCAGTACTAAGGACACTACTTTCTGAACTTAGCAGTCAGCATAAAGTCACCATACAGTGGATACCATCCCACTGTGGAGTACCCGGAAACGACAGAGCTGATCAATTGGCTAAGGAAGGAGCCAAAGAGGAACAGCCTGATGTGCCCGTTACATACCACCAAAAGAAAAGAATGATCAAATCAGTCAGAAAGCCACCAAAACCTGCTCAAGATGACTACCACATTATGGACAGACCAGAACAAGTCATTATTCTGCGCCTCAGAACAGGACACAATAGATTACGCAACCACATGTATACAAAATTCAAGATTGGTGAAACAGCCATGTGCACATGTGGATTGGCGTCGCAGACAGCAGAGCACATACTCCAAGACTGCCCAAAATATAACATATCTAGGCAAACCTTCTGGCCTAGAGAGACGACGGTGGAAGATAAACTCTATGGACCACTGTGTGAACTGAAAAAAACAGTTCAATTCATGCAAGAGACGACATTGCAGATATAGACATATTTCAAGCGAACGAAAGAAGAAGAAGAAAAAACTATTACATTTGGCTCTCCTTTAATCTTGACTATTACAATTGTTTTCCCTTCAATCTTGACTATTACAATTGTTTCCTCTTCAATCTTGACTATTACAATTGTTTCCCCTTCAACCTTGACTATGACAATTGTTTCCCCTTCAATCTTGACTATTACAATTGTTTCTCCTTCAATCTTGACTATGACAATTGTTTCCCTTTCAGTCTTGACTGTTAAAATTGTTTCTTCTTTAATCTTGACAATTATGACAATTTTTCCCCTTCAATCTTGATAATTATTACAATTGTTTCTCGTCCAATCTTGATAATTATTACAATTGGTTCCACTTCAATCGTGACAATTATTACAATTGTTTCCCCTTTAATCTTGATAATCATTACAATTGTTTCCACATAATTTTTTTTTTTTTTTAAATAAGGGCTCGCGGTTCTCAAAGCGGCCAGGGCCGCCCCATTAGGTCCCACGACCTTGTGTGGCATTCAGAGACCGCTCTGCATGTGACCCTGGGAAAATCAAGAGCAGATACTACACTTTGATCTTTGCCAAAGGCCCGAGAAAGCGATCCAGCAATCTTGACAAGTGTTATCATCGTTTCCCTTTCAATCTTGATAACTATTACAATTCTTTCCTTTTAATTTTCATAATACAATTATTCCCCCTTCATTCTTGACGCTTATATCTTCAAATATTGAGCACAACCCACTACTGGCAACGCTGATCGTATTCTGGTATGAACCTAAGGCCTATCCACGTCAATATGGAAGCACTATACTCGAGTTTCACCCTCATTTGAGCTCTTCAGTAGTGCATATCCCTGACCGGATCCGGAAACAAGCCCCGGATCACTGGCGTGTGAAGCGGGTGTGTAACCACGCGGCACACGTTGGACACACAGCCAAATTATCATAACAGAATATTACAACGTCACCCATTGTAGGCTATTCACAACTATTGTAATCATTTCCCTGTTAATGTTGTAATCATTAAAATTGTGTCCTCAAAATCACTTCTCTCGCTTTTGACTAAGATCACAACGGGGTAATCTGAACTTTGACCTAATTTTTGCCACCAGCAGAGGCGGCCACCCGAATGACACACCAGCTTGTGGGCGCTGGTGGGGCGGCCCTGGGCAACAGTGACTCCTACATATTTTTTTTTTTTTTAAATCTTGACAAATATTACAGCTTTTTCTCTATCAAATTTACGGTATCAAAGCCATTACCCTCTCTGGACAACAACTCCCTTCAAATTAATATCCGAGTTGTCCATTACCCTCTCTGGACAACAACTCCCTTCAAATTAATATCCGAGTTGTCCATTACCCTCTCTGGACAACAAACACCTTCACATTAATATCCGAGTTGTGGCTGACTCGGTTGCAGCATTATCAGTCTGAGCCTGGCTATGGACCCTAATAGTTCTGAGGCTGAACAAGATCAGATTTTACATGTATGGTCAGATTATGTGAAATACCTTTAAGAAATACCTAATATCCGAGTTGTCCATTACCCTCTCTGGACAACAACTCCCTTCAAATTAATATCCGAGTTGTCCATTACCCTCTCTGGACAACAAACACCTTCACATTAATATCCGAGTTGTGGCTGACTCGGTTGCAGCATTATCAGTCTGAGCCTGGCTATGGACCCTAATAGTTCTGAGGCTGAACAAGATCAGATTTTACATGTATGGTCAGATTATGTGAAATACCTTTAAGATGATAACAGAGACGAACAGTATGATATTCAAAATAATAATGAAGGACCATCAATTTTGAAGATGGAGGTTCAGAATGTTCTTAACCATATGGAATATGGCAAGACCCCCGGTTCAGACAGCATCACAACAGAAATGATTAATGCTTTGGAAGAGTACGGAATAGATAAAGTTACCAGACTCCTGAATACCATATATGATACTGGAGATATACCTCATGAATTATGTAATTCTGTATTTATTGCAATCCCAAAGAAATTAGAAGCCTTGGAATGTGATCAACATAGAACAATTAGTAAATGAGTCACATCACGAAGATTTTGCTAAGAATTATCATGCAAAGAGTTAGGAAGAAAATACAACCTGAAATAGGAGAGGAACAATGTGGGTTTGTAGAATGCAAGGGTACAGTAAATGCTGTATATATACTGAGAACAGTGATTGAACGTTCTATAGAAGTAAACAAAGATCTACACCTCTGCTTTATTGACTACACAAAGGCTTTTGATAAAGTGAGACATGTAGACATGATAAGGATGCTTGAAGATCTACAAATTGATGGAAAAGACCTTAGACTTGTAAAATAAACATATATTGGAAACAACAAGCTGCCATTAGAATTGATAATGAAGTAGGTCAATACCAGCCTATTAAGAGAGGTGTGAGACAGGTGTGTAATGGCTCCAGATCTGTTTTCCCTGTACAGTGAAAATATTTTCAGAAATATAGAAGATATGGAAGGAATCAACATTGGGGGACAATACATCAATAACGTAAGATATGCAGATGATACAGTCTTGATTGCAGACAATGAACATGACCTGCAAAAGTTAGTAGATGCGGTTGTTGCACACAGCCTTGTTACAAACCTTTGAGAACAAAGTTTTAAGACGCATCTTTGGACCCATTAGGGATACACAAAGTGAAGAGTGGAAAAGAAGAAGTAACAAAGACATTTATGATCTGTTTAAGTCCCCGCTAATCACTGGTATCATGAAGGCTAATAGACTACAGTGGCTCGGGCATATAGAAAGAATGGAAGGTAATAGGGAAACAAAACTCGCTTACACTCAGGAAATAAATGACCGTAGACCCCGAGGTAGACCAAGAAGACGGTGGAGAGATAATATATATACAGACCTACAAGCACTTGGAATCAACGACTGGCAAAAGAAGGTCAACCAGAGAGACGAATGAAGACGGATTGTATCTGCAGCAAAGAACCTCAATGGCTCGGAACGCTGAAGAAGAAGAAGAAGAAGAAGAAGAAGAAGAAGAAGAAGAAGAAGAAGAAGAAGAAGAAGAAGAAGAAGAAGAAGAAGAAGAAGAAGGTTGTTGCACACACTGAACAACTAGGGTTAGAATTGAATTGTAAGAAGGCACGTATTATGGTCGTCACTGGGAAGAAGGAAATACCACAATGTGAGTGGCACCTTACAGTCTTGACATACCAAAGTATGTGAGTTTGAATTTGGCCATAATTACATCACAATGCCTGGGCAGAGCTTCAGAGAACATGTGTTGCCCAAATGACGTGTTCCCTCTCTCGGCCTTGCCTTGTTTGATCCAGAGGAATGGGTAACCAGTACGTCTGGAACAAGGTAGACTGCAGACGCTGCGGCTCAGCGTCAAACCTCCGAGACCTCGCCTCCACGACCAGGAGACGAGCGATGGCCAGACCCTAAACCCATGGGATTTGACTTAGAGGCGTTCAGCCAAATCCCGCACCAGTGTAATATACACATAAATGGGCATATTCTTAAACAAGTGAATCGGTACAGCTGTCTCGGAACAGTCAATAACATCTTGTGGGAGATGCCTTGAAGAGATTAGAACAAGGATTGCCATGGCGAAGGTAGCCTTTTGCAAGATGAACAACATACTGACAAATAAAAAGATATCAACTGAAACGAGATAAAGAGTGTTGAAGTGCTACATAGAACCTGTACTTTTATATGGATGTGAAGCGTGGACAATGAGCAGACAAACTGAAAAACATCTGATGGCTGTGGAAATGTGGTTTCTGAGGAAAATGCAAAGATTACCATGGACAGCCAGAAAGACCAATGAACAAGTCCTACAAGAAACAAATGAAAATCGTAAACTAATTAGAGACATTACACGTAGACAGTCAACATTTTTTGGGCATGTTATGAGAAGAAATGAATTGGAGAGCTTGGTGACAATTGGCAAGATAGAAGAAAAGAGACCAAGGGGACGACCAAGAATTAAATACCTGGATGGCTTGGCCACGTGGCATGGTCAAGACAGAAACACGGAGCTGATCCACGACTCTGGTGATCGAGTGAGATGGCAAAACATGACCGCCCACGATTATCCGCATGGCACATGATGGATGGAGGCTGAACAGGGTAGTGGTAGTGATAGAATGGAATGGAAAAGTTACTTCGTCGCCAGTTTTGACAAATGTTACAATTATTTCCCCATCAATCTTGACAATTGTTACGATTATTTCCACATCAATCTTGACAATTGTTACGATTATTTCCACATCAATCTTGACAATTGTTACAATTATTTCCCCATCAATCTTGACAATTGTTACATTTATTTCACCATCAATCTAGGCAATTATTACAGCTATTTCCCCATCAATCAACAATTATTTCCCCATCAATCTTGACAATTGTTACATTTATTTCACCATCAATCTAGGCAATTATTACAGCTGTTTCCCCATCAATCAACAATTATTTCCCCATCAATCTTGACAATTGTTACATTTATTTCACCATCAATCTAGGCAATTATTACAGCTGTTTCCCCATCAATCAACAATTATTTCACCATCAATCTAGGCAATTATTACAGCTGTTTCCCCATCAATCAACAATTATTTCCCCATCAATCTTGACTATTATATCCGCATCAATCTTGATAATTATTACTAATATTTCCCCATCAATCAACAATTATTTCCCCATCAATCTTGACAATTGTTACATTTATTTCACCATCAATCTAGGCAATTATTACAGCTGTTTCCCCATCAATCAACAATTATTTCCCCATCATACCGTCATCTTGCCGTATTGACAGACAATATTTTCTTACACTGTGCTTTAGAAAAGCATAATAACTACAACCCATGGCGGTAGCGAACGTGACTGATCAGATCAATTCGAGCTGTACAAGTTCGTTCACAATGGATGCATGTGAATACATGGTCATTTAGACCATAACTCACCATTGTACGTCTCAAATGCTCAGTGTGTGACCTATCTGCAATCATTTTATCATTTGTCTTTATTCCATTTCTGATCTTTGCCCCCCCCCCCCCATGGAACACGTTCAGTGGCTACTTGCTCCCAATGTGCATTATCAATGCCTGTATCAATCATGTCCCGCTTACACACATCTTTGTATCGTAGTAGAGGCCGACCCCGAGATCTTTTATTCATCTGAAATTCACACCTAAAGAAGAAAAAAAAAACAGATGTCCTTTGGTTTTCTACCATCATCCATCCTCCTAACGTGTCCTATCCATCTAAGTCTATGAAGACTGAGCATGGAATACACCGTCACACAACCTGATCTTTCCAATACTTAAGTATCTGTGATTTTGTCTTGCCATTTAATACCAAGTATTCTTTGCAGACACCGCATATGAAAGCTGTTTAAACGTTTCTCTTGGCGTGAGTAAGTTGTCCAGGTTTCACTGCCATAAAGAAGAGTACTAAGGACACAGGCTTGATAGACAAGGACTTTTGTTTTGGCAGTAAGCTTCCTGTTCTGCCAGACTTTTTTCCTTAACCTGTTCATTGTTGTTACTGCCTTACCAATCCGGATGTTGATTTCCTGATCTAGGGATAATTCGCTATTTACCACTGATCTAGATATGTAAAATGGTCTACTATCTCTAGTTCGGCGTCGTCAATAAAGATTGATGGTACCCCATGTGCACCTTGTGACATAATCTGTCTTCTTTTTGCTAATTGTTAAACCAAATTCATAACAAGCATTGGAGAATGCAGATAGTAGAAGCTGTAATTCTTCATCAGAGTGGGTCGTAACTGCAGCATCATCTGCAAAAAGCAACTCTCTGATCAGTACCCTCCTAATTTTGGTCTTGGCCTTCAATATCTGAGCATTGTAGAGACCACCATCTGAATGTGGATGAATGCGTATCCTACTATCAGATTTCAGTTGAAGTGAAAAGTATATTTCAAAAAGGATGTGGTGGGGGGGGGGGAAGCTAGTGCACAACCTTGCTTAACTCCAATCTTGATTTCAAACTCTTCTGAAATTGTACCATCAAACTTGATTATACCCTTCATGCCTGTGTGGAACGATTCCACAATGGACAGAAGAATAGGCGGGCAGCCAATATTCTTTAGTGCCTTGAACAGACCCTCACGACTGACAAAATCAAAAGCCTTTGTGAGATCGATAAAGGCAATAAACAGTGATTGATTCCATTCACGGCATTTTTTTTTTTTTTGGCATTTGACGCAATGAGAATATCATGTGCCTCTCGCTTTGATTCCGAGACGGGTTACAACCAGGGATATAGCTATGCCTCTACATATCACAAAGCCGGGGCTGAATTGTATTTGATTCCGAGACGGGTTACAACCAGGGATATAGCTATGCCTCTACATATCACAAAGCCGGGGCTGAATTGTATTTGATTCCGAGACGGGTTACAACCAGGGATATAGCTATGCCTCTACATATCACAAAGCCGGGGCTGAATTGTATTTGATTCCGAGACGGGTTACAACCAGGGATATAGCTATGCCTCTACATATCACAAAGCCGGGGCTGAATTGTAGAGACCATGTGTTCCTCACGCAGCATGATCCCTCTCTCTGTCTGCCTAGTTCACTCCAGGATACAGGTAACATCAATACATTTGTAACAAGACAAGCTGCAGAAGCTGTCTTATCAGTAAAGCAATGCTCTAACTGTCCGCCTGTCGGAGCTTCGATCCTAGACCAGTTGCCAACCAAGGCTTAGGGCCTGGTCTGTCATTTTGTCTTTAGATTGCATTTCCTCGCACCAGGATACGGCTTGCACCCTCCCAATTGCGCTCTTCCGCCCGAAGCCGTTGGCATAATGTGGGGTGTCGGTTTTGGTGAGCACCGCCCAACATTCGGCGCTAACAGAAAGCAGGTTGTACCGTCTACTGGCATACGTTAGCTCAGTCAGCTATTTCTCCATTAATCTTGACAATTATTTAAGCAGTTTCCCCATCAATCTTGACAATTATTAAAGCTATTTCCCTATCAATCTTGACAACTATATCCCCTTTAATCTTGACAATTATTTCCGTATCAATCTTTACAATTATTTCCGCATCAATCTTGACAAGTATTTCCCCATCGATCTTGACAATTATTTCCGCATCAATCTTGACAATTATTGCAATATCTTTCTCATCAATCTTGACAATTATTTCCCTATAAATCTTGACAATTCTCTTCTTCTTCTTCTTTCGTTCGCTTGAAATATGTCTATATCTGCAATGTCGTCTCTTGCATGAATTGAACTGTTTTTTTTCAGTTCACACAGTGGTCCATAGAGTTTATCTTCCACTGTCGTCTCTCTAGGCCAGAAGGTTTGCCTAGATATGTTGTAGTTTGGGCAGTCTTGGAGTATGTGCTCTGCTGTCTGCGACGCCAATCCACATGTGCACATGGCTGTTTCACCAATCTTGAATTTTGTATACATGTGGTTGCGTAATCTATTGTGTCCTGTTCTGAGGCGCAGAATAATGACTTGTTCTGGTCTGTCCATAATGTGGTAGTCATCTTGAGCAGGTTTTGGTGGCTTTCTGACTGATTTGATCATTCTTTTCTTTTGGTGGTATGTAACGGGCACATCAGGCTGTTCCTCTTTGGCTCCTTCCTTAGCCAATTGATCAGCTCTGTCGTTTCCGGGTACTCCACAGTGGGATGGTATCCACTGTATGGTGACTTTATGCTGACTGCTAAGTTCAGAAAGTAGTGTCCTTAGTACTGGCAATTTCCCAGAGAGGAGCGCCTCGAGTACTGATTTTGCATCTGTTAGTAGCACCACAGGTTGTGTACCATTGCTGTTATTTAGTAATTTCTCTGTTGCTATCTTGATTGCCTCAATTTCGGCATCATAGTTATGGCAGTACTTTCCTGTCGGTACTCTGGCTGTGTCCCTAGTATTATTTGGGTATTCTATGTACACTCCCGCTCCTCCATTTCGAACAGCATTTTGTGCTGACCCATCTGTGTAGACTCGGATCCAGAGGTCCTGTGGGTATTCTTCATCAAGGAAGCTGAGAGTGGCTGTTCTGCGCTGCACACTGTTCTGTTCTTCCTTGTCAAATATTCCTCTCACTTTTGTCTGGATTTGTAACGATAGTCTATGCTCATCTTTCCATGGAGTTCGCTCTGGAATAGTTGTTAGGGGGATACCAACTGTGGGCAGATCAGTGGTTTCTCTGCAGAGTCGTTTGGCCTGGTGGATAAAACTACTTCTTTTCAACCGCCCCATAGCTAGGTTTTCAAATCTGTTCTTCATATGGTGGCCTGGCAAGCTGAGGAACTTTTCTGCTTGTATTAGCGTTTTCGTATCTCTGCGCTCACTCAGTGCGTGTGTCCTCCCCATCTTCTCCATTTCCACTATAGGGGTTGATCTGATCCCTCCTGTGGTGACTCTAAGTGCTTGATTTTGCACCTTGTCCAGCTCTTGTAGTGTGGTATTTGATGCTGAACACCACGCAGTTGACCCATATTCCAGGTGTGGTCGTATGCTCTGTTGGTAAACTTTGCTAAGTATTTTCGTACTGGCTCCCCATGTGGTTCCACTTAGCTTTCTCAGGATGGCTATTTTCCTTCTGGCTTTTGCTACTGCTTTGTTGATGTGCTTTCTCCATGTCAGCTTGCCATCAAATGTTACTCCAAGGTATGTTGGTTCTTTATCTTCTCTTAGGGGTGTTCCATTTATCTGGATGATCCCTGCCTTTTGTTTTGGAGAGAGGGTAAATAGGGTGGTGCTGCACTTGTCAGTGTTTATGCTGACACCCCATCTATTTGCCCATGCAGCAAATGTATCTACAGCTCTTTGTAGCAATCTGGTGGCCACTGATGCATATTCATTTGTGCTCCATAGAACCAGGTCATCGGCGTACATTGCCGCTTTAATTCCATGCGGTAGGTGAGCAACAAGATCATTGATGAAGATTAGAAAAAGTGTGGGGGACAAGACTCCGCCCTGGGGGACACCGTGACGCAGTAGTACTTTCTTGCTCTTGAGTCCGTCTATCTGTACTCGGGCTCTTCTGTTGTGCAAGTATGCTTTCACCCATTTGTACATTCTTCCATTGACTTTGCAGTTTCTCAGTTTCTTCATCAGACCTTCTTTCCAGACTTTGTCAAAGGCTTTCTTCAGATCTATCCATGCCGCAAGCACCAGCTTCTTCTCTTGGAATGCATCCTCAATTTCTTGAGAGAGGTAGGTTGTCTGATCTTCCGTAGAGTAGCACTGCCTAAAGCCAGCCTGCTGTGGCACAAGGATGTTTTTACTTTCAATGTACCACTGCAGTCTGTGATTGATGATGCGCTCCAGTGTTTTGCAGAGACAGCTGGTGAGGCTAATTGGTCTGTAGCTAGAGGCAATGGAACCATCTTTCCCTGATTTTAGGAGGGGTATCATGATTGCTTCTCTCCAGGCTTGTGGAACACTGCCTAATGTCCAGCTGTTATTGAAGATCTGCAACAGCTTTGTTTTGGCCTCTGTTCCTAGGTTCCTGATCATTTCATTGGAGATACCATCAGCTCCTGGTGACTTTCTCATTTTCAGTTTTGATATGGCTAGCTCCAGTTCGCTGATTGTGATGGGTGCCTCCAGAACCTTATGTACTATTTCCTTCTGTTTCTCTGGACTAATTTTGATATTGCTATCTTGTGCGAACGAGTCCGCAAAATGGTCAGCTGCTTGCTTTCTTGTTAAGATTTTCCCATCTTTATGTAGTGCAATTTTTGAGTTTCTCCCTGTGCCCTCGTCATTAAGCTGTTTTATTAGCTTCCACAATTTCCTTGTGTCTCTTTCAAAGTTCAGAGACTCCGTTTTCTCCTGCCAGCTTTTCCGTCTAGCCTGCAGTTTGGCCCTTTGAAATTTGGCTTTTGCATGCTGGAATTTATTGTGGTGCTCTTGGCTGGGTGTGGCCTCTGCTTGCTTTCTACACACTTCAACATCATTATGCAACTGTTCCAGTTCACTACTCCAGTAGGGTTTATATTGTTTACGGGCTCCTCTTGGTACTGTTTCTCGCGCTGCCTGTAGTATGCATTTCCCAAACTCTTCAACTGCTTTATTTATGTCTTTCTCAGTGTTCAGGTTTCTAACCAGTATGCTGGTGCGATGCTTGTACATTGCCCAGTCTGCTTTCTTGTAGTTCCACCTCGAGAGGGTGCTGCTTTCACTTACAAGCTCATTTTCTACGGTTAGAAAGACTGGCCGATGGTCACTGCCACCAAGTTGTTTCCCAACAGTTCGTGTAATGTTCCACTCCAGGTCTGGTGAATGAAAAGCCAGGTCAGGTGTAGTTGTAGAGTGCCATGATCTCGAGTAGAAAGTATGTGGGTCGGACGGCTTGTTAATCAACATGAATCTATTCTCATCTTGCCAGTCTTCCAGTCTCTCTCCTCTCTGGTCCATGTGATCATAGCCCCAGCTCTGCGAGTGGCTGTTGAAATCGCCACACACAATCATTTTTTCTTTTAGTGGTAGAGTGTCCAGTGCCTGTGGGCGGTCACTTGGACAGTAGTAATTGATCAGATGTAGATCTGTATTACCTGTCTTAAGTTTAAGTGTCTGATACTCAGCCCCTTCCATGTAGACTTTGATTTGGGAAGCCATGATGTTATTTCTTACAAGGGTCAGTATCCCACCTTTTCGCCTGTTCTTTCGGTCAGATCGGTAACACTGGTAGCCTCTGATTTTGAAGGCTATATTTTCATTGAGGTGAGTTTCTTGCAAGCAACATATGCTTACTTTTTCTTGGTCCAAGATTTTTTCTAATTCTATTTTTTTGTTGCTGACTCCCTCCGCATTCCAGTGCATTATTTTAAGTCTTCGTTTAGTATGGCCAGTCGTCCTATTCTCATGTCCCCTGGCTCCACAGGACATCTGAGAAGGACCTCCAGTAGTTGGGGTTGGACCCTTTCGAGACATAGGGCCCGGCACTGCACCTGCCTGGGGGTCCAAAGCAGGGCGAGCACCATAACGATTAGCAGTAGTCGACATATTCCATTTTGCGTGATTGCGTGGCATCCTGATTTCTGTGGTGCGCCTCTTGGCTGGTTGCCTCCGTCTTCAGCACCTTTCTTTGCTAGAGCAGACTGTGGTCTCACTCGAGTGTAGATGTGTGCGCGCGCACACGCCTGTCTGCGCATGCATGTACGTGCATACACATCTAGAGCATACTGGTTATTTTCCGGCGCCAGAGACTCGCCGTCGCCCCTTCTCCTGTTAGTTTAAACAGGTCCGCCACGTGAAGGCCAGGAGTTGGACTTTTGCTGCATAGGTTATGTATTCACGAGCCATTGAGGTATTTGAGCAATGTTGGGCGCTCACCCCAACACCGCGCCTCGGCTACATACAGCAACATTTGGAACCCATCTTGACAATGATTTCCTCATCAATCTTGACAATTATTGCAATATTTTCACCATCAATCTTATCAATTATTTCCCCATCAATCTTGACAAATATTTCCCCATCAATCTTGACAATTATTTCCCCATGAATCTTGACAATTATTTCCCCATCAATCTTGACAAATATTTCAGCATCAATCCAGACAATTATTTCCTCATCAATCTTGACAATTATTGCAATATTTTCCCCATCAATCTTATCAATTATTTCCCCTCAATCTTGACAATTATTTCCCCATCAATCTTGACAATCATTTCCCCATCAATCGTGACGATTATTTCCTCACCAATCTTGACAAGTATTGCAATATCTTTGTCATTAATCTCGACAATTATTTCCCCATGAATCTTGAGAATTATTTCCCCATCAATCTTGAAAATTATTTCCTCATCAATATTTACAATTATTGCAATATTTTTCCCATCAATCTTATCAATTATTTCCCCATCAATGTTGACAATTATTTCTCCATCAATCTTGACAATCATTTCCCCATCAGTCTTGACAGTTATGTCCCCATCAATCTTGACAATTATTTCCACATCAGTCTTGCCAATCATTTCCCCATCAATCGTTACAATTATTGCAATATTTTTCTATTGAGTCTTGACCATCAATACTGTCACCTTGAAACGGGACGATTTTTTCAATGGTTTCCCTTCAATGTGGACAACAGTTACAATTGTTTTCCCCAGAAATGCTGACAGTTGTTACAAATATCTCCGCCATTACAGTTGACAGTTATTCAAAATGTGTTCCTCATTAAAGTTTACAGTTGTTACAAATGTTTGCCTTACCAATGATGTTTACTGTAACTATCAATCTTTGACTTCCAATATCTATTCTTCATGACATCTTGACCTCTGGAATGTCATGGCGTGTGTTATTTGCATCACATTCTTCTGTGTATGTCAAGCCCCGGTGGTGTCCATCGGTCAGTCACATGGCGTTTGTTACTTACCCCACATTCTCCTGTGTATGGTGGTGTTCAGCGGTCAGTCACATGGCGTTTATTACTTACCCCACATTCTCCTGTGTATGGTGGTGTTCAGCGGTCAGTCACATGGCGTTTGTTACTTACCCCACATTATCCTGTGTATGGTGGTGTTCAGCGGTCAGTCACATGGCGTTTGTTACTTACCCCACATTCTCCTGTGTATGGTGGTGTTCAGCGGTCAGTCACATGGCGTTTGTTACTTACCCCACATTCTCCTGTGTATGGTGGTGTTCAGCGGTCAGTCACATGGCGTTTGTTACTTACCCCACATTATCCTGTGTATGGTGGTGTCCAGTCACATGGCGTTTGTTACTTACCCCACATTCTCCTGTGTATGGTGGTGTCCATCGGTCAGTCACATGGCGTTTGTTACTTACCCCACATTCTCCTGTGTATGGTGGTGTTCAGCGGTCAGTCACATGGCGTTTGTTACTTACCCCACATTCTCCTGTGTATGGTGGTGTTCAGCGGTCAGTCACATGGCGTTTGTTACTTACCCCACATTATCCTGTGTATGGTGGTGTTCAGCGGTCAGTCACATGGCGTTTGTTACTTACCCCACATTCTCCTGTGTATGGTGGTGTTCAGCGGTCAGTCACATGGCGTTTGTTACTTACCCCACATTCTCCTGTGTATGGTGGTGTTCAGCGGTCAGTCACATGGCGTTTGTTACTTACCCCACATTCTCCTGTGTATGGTGGTGTTCAGCGGTCAGTCACATGGCGTTTGTTACTTACCCCACATTCTCCTGTGTATGGTGGTGTTCAGCGGTCAGTCACATGGCGTTTGTTACTTACCCCACATTCTCCTGTGTATGGTGGTGTTCAGTGGTCAGTCACATGGCGTTTGTTACTTACCCCACATTCTCCTGTGTATGGTGGTGTCCATCGGTCAGTCACATGGCGTTTGTTACTTACCCCACATTCTCCTGTGTATGGTGGTGTTCAGCGGTCAGTCACATGGCGTTTGTTACTTACCCCACATTCTCCTGTGTATGGTGGTGTTCAGCGGTCAGTCACATGGCGTTTTTTACTTACCCCACACTCTCCTGTGTATGGTGGTGTTCAGCGGTCAGTCACATGGAGTTTGTTACTTACCCCACATTCTCCTGTGTATGGTGGTGTTCAGCGGTCAGTCACATGGCGTTTGTTACTTACCCCACATTCTCCTGTGTATGGTGGCGTTCAGCGGTCAGTCACATGGTGTTTGTTACTTACCCCACATTCTCCTGTGTATGGTGGTGTCCATCGGTCAGTCACATGGTGTTTGTTACTTACCCCACATTCTCCTGTGTATGGTGGTGTTCAGCGGTCAGTCACATAACTTGGTTGGCGTCCTCGGCCACCTGGACTGCTCACTTCACGTATCCTGAATATGGATAATTCCCTGATGATATCTCAAATATGTCGTAGATGGCTATTGATTAGATCTGTGACGTGCATTGTAAACGGCTGATGGTTAGATCTGTGACATGTGTTGTAGGTGGCGGATGGTTAGATCTGTGACATGTGTTGTAGGTGGCTGATGGTTAGATCTGTGACATGTGTTGTAGGTGGCGGATGGTTAGATCTGTGACATGTGTTGTATATGACTGATGGTTAGATCTGTGAAATGTGTTGTAGATGGCTGATGGTTAGATCTGCGACATGTGTTGTATATGACTGATGGTTAGATCTGTGACATGTGTTGTATATGACTGATGGTTAGATCTGTGACATGTGTTATAGATGGCTGATGGTTAGATATGTGACATGTGTTGTATATGACTTATGGTTAGATCTGCGACATGTGTTGTAGATGGCTGATGGTTAGATCTGTGACATGTGTTGTAGATGGATGAAGGTTAGATCTGTGACATGTGTTGTAGATGGCTGATGGTTAGATCTGTGACATGTGTTGTAGATGGCTGATGGTTAGATCTGTGACATGTGTTGTAGATGGCTGATTATTAGATCTGTGACATGTGTTGTAGACGGATGAAGGTTAGATCTGTGACATGTGTTGTAGACGGATGAAGGTTAGATCTGTGACATCTGTTGTAGATGGCTAATGGTTAGATCTGTGACATGTGTTGTAGATAGATGATGATTAGATCTGTGACATGTGTTGTAGGTGGCTGATGGTTAGAACTGTGACATGTGTTGTAGGTGGCTGATGGTTAGATCTGTGACATGTGTTGTAGGTGGCGGATGGTTAGATCTGTGACATGTGTTGTAGGTGGCGGATAGTTAGATCTGTGACATGTGTTGTAGGTGGCTGATGGTTAGATCTGTGACATGTGTTGTAGGTGGCGGATGGTTAGATCTGTGACATGAGTTATAGATGGCTGATGGTTAGATCTGTGACATGTGTTGTATATGACTGATGGTTAGATCTGTGACATGTGTTGTATATGACTGATGATTAGATCTGTGACATGTGTTGTAGATGGATGAAGGTTAGATCTGTGACATGTATTGTAGACGGCTGATAGTTAGATCTGTGACTTGTGTTGTAGATGGCTGATGGTTAGATCTGTGACATGTGTTATAGATGGCTGATTGTTAGATCTGTGACATGTGTTTTACACGGCTGATGGTTAGATCTGTGACATGTGTTGTAGATAGCTGATGGTTAGATCTATGACATGTGTTGTAGATGGCTGATGGTTAGATCTGTGACATGTGTTGGAGACGGCTGATGGTTAGATCTGTGACATGTGTTGTTGATGGCTGATGGTTAGATCTGTGACATGTGTTGTTGATGGCTGATGGTTAGATCTGTGACATGCGTTGTAGATGGCTGATGGTTAGATCTGTGACATGTGTTGTAGATGGCTGATGGTTAAATCTGTTACATGTGTTGTAGACAGCTGATGGTTAGATCTGTGACATGTGTTGTAGATGGCTGATGGTTAGATCTGTGACATGTGTTGTAGATGGCTGATGGTTAGATCTGTGACATGTGTTGTAGACAGCTGATGGTTAGATCTGTGACATGTGTTGTAGATGGCTGATGGTTAAATCTGTGACATGTGTTGTAGATGGCTGATGGTTAGATTTGTGACATGTGTTGAAGATGGCTGATGGTTAGATTTGTGACATGTGTTGTAGACAGCTGATGGTTAGATCTGTGACATGTGTTGGAGACGGCTGATGGTTAAATCTGTGACATGTGTTGTTGATGGCTGATGGTTAGATCTGTGACATGTGTTGTTGATGGCTGATGGTTAGATCTGTGACATGTGTTGTAGATGGCTGATGGTTAGATCTGTGACATGTGTTGTAGATGGCTGATGGTTAGATCTGTGACATGTGTTGTAGACAGCTGATGGTTAGATCTGTGACATGTGTTGTAGATGGCTGATGGTTAGATCTGTGACATGTGTTGTAGATGGCTGATGGTTAGATCTGTGACATGTGTTGTAGACAACTGATGGTTAGATCTGTGACATGTGTTGTAGATGGCTGATGGTTAGATCTGTGACATGTGTTGTAGATGGCTGATGGTTAGATCTGTGACATGTGTTGTTGATGGCTGATGGTTAGATCTGTGACATGTGTTGTTGATGGCTGATGGTTAGATCTGTGACATGCGTTGTAGATGGCTGATGGTTAGATCTGTGACATGTGTTGTAGATGGCTGATGGTTAAATCTGTGACATGTGTTGTAGACAGCTGATGGTTAGATCTGTGACATGTGTTGTAGATGGCTGATGGTTAGATCTGTGACATGTGTTGTAGATGGCTGATGGTTAGATCTGTGACATGTGTTGTAGACAGCTGATGGTTAGATCTGTGACATGTGTTGTAGATGGCTGATGGTTAGATCTGTGACATGTGTTGTAGATGGCTGATGGTTAGATTTGTGACATGTGTTGAAGATGGCTGATGGTTAGATTTGTGACATGTGTTGTAGACAGCTGATGGTTAGATCTGTGACATGTGTTGGAGACGGCTGATGGTTAGATCTGTGACATGTGTTGTTGATGGCTGATGGTTAGATCTGTGACATGTGTTGTTGATGGCTGATGGTTAGATCTGTGACATGTGTTGTAGATGGCTGATGGTTAGATCTGTGACATGTGTTGTAGATGGCTGATGGTTAGATCTGTGACATGTGTTGTAGACAGCTGATGGTTAGATCTGTGACATGTGTTGTAGATGGCTGATGGTTAGATCTGTGACATGTGTTGTAGATGGCTGATGGTTAGATCTGTGACATGTGTTGTAGACAACTGATGGTTAGATCTGTGACATGTGTTGTAGATGGCTGATGGTTAGATCTGTGACATGTGTTGTAGATGGCTGATGGTTAGATCTGTGACATGTGTTGTAGACGGCTGATGGTTAGATCTGTGACATGTGTTGTAGACAGCTGATGGTTAGATCTGTGACATGTGTTGTAGATGGCTGATGGTTAAGTCTGTGACATGTGTTGAAGATGGCTGATGGTTAGATCTGTGACATGTGTTGAAGATGGCTGATGGTTAGATCTGTGACATGTGTTGTAGATGGCTGATGGTTAGATCTGTGACATGTGTTGTAGACAACTGATGGTTAGATCTGTGAGATGTGTTGTAGACAGCTGATGGTTAGATCTGTGACTTGTGTTGTAGATGGCTGATGGTTAGATCTGTGACATGTGTTGAAGATGGCTGATGGTTAGATCTTTGACATGTAATCTAGACTGCTGATGGTTAGATATGTGACATGTGTTGTAGACAGCTGATGGTTAGTTCTGTGACATGTGTTGTAGATGGCTGATGGTTAAGTCTGTGACATGTGTTGAAGATGGCTGATGGTTAGATCTGTGACATGTGTTGAAGATGGCTGATGGTTAGATCTGTGACATGTGTTGTAGATGGCTGATGGTTAGATCTGTGACATGTGTTGTAGACAACTGATGGTTAGATCTGTGACTTGTGTTGTAGATGGCTGATGGTTAGATCTGTGACATGTGTTGAAGATGGCTGATGGTTAGATCTTTGACATGTAATCTAGACTGCTGATGGTTAGATATGTGACATGTGTTGTAGACAGCTGATGGTTAGATCTGTGACATGTGTTGTAGATGGCTGATGGTTAGATCTGTGACATGTGTTGTAGACAACTGATGGTTAGATCTGTGACATGTGTTGTAGATTGCTGATGGTTAGATCTGTGACATGTGTTGTAGACGGATGAAGGTTAGATCTGTGACATGTGTTGTAGACGGATGAAGGTTAGATCTGTGACATCTGTTGTAGATGGCTAATGGTTAGATCTGTGACATGTGTTGTAGATAGATGATGATTAGATCTGTGACATGTGTTGTAGGTGGCTGATGGTTAGAACTGTGACATGTGTTGTAGATGGATGAAGGTTAGATCTGTGACATGTATTGTAGACGGCTGATAGTTAGATCTGTGACATGTGTTGTAGATGGCTGATGGTTAGATCTGTGACATGTGTTATAGATGACTGATTGTTAGATCTGTGACATGTGTTTTACACGGCTGATGGTTAGATCTGTGACATGTGTTGTAGATAGCTGATGGTTAGATCTATGACATGTGTTGTAGATGGCTGATGGTTAGATCTGTGACATGTGTTGGAGACGGCTGATGGTTAGATCTGTGACATGTGTTGTTGATGGCTGATGGTTAGATCTGTGACATGTGTTGTTGATGGCTGATGGTTAGATCTGTGACATGCGTTGTAGATGGCTGATGGTTAGATCTGTGACATGTGTTGTAGACAGCTGATGGTTAGATCTGTGACATGTGTTGTAGATGGCTGATGGTTAGATCTGTGACATGTGTTGTAGATGGCTGATGGTTAGATCTGTGACATGTGTTGTAGACAGCTGATGGTTAGATCTGTGACATGTGTTGTAGATGGCTGATGGTTAGATCTGTGACATGTGTTGTAGATGGCTGATGGTTAGATCTGTGACATGTGTTGTAGATGGCTGATGGTTAGATCTGTGACATGTGTTGTAGACGGCTGATGGTTAGATCTGTGACATGTTTTGTAGACAGCTGATGGTTAGATCTGTGACATGTGTTGTAGATGGCTGATGGTTAGATCTGTGACTTGTGTTGTAGATGGCTGATGGTTAGATCTGTGACATGTGTTGAAGATGGCTGATGGTTAGATCTTTGACATGTAATCTAGACTGCTGATGGTTAGATATGTGACATGTGTTGTAGACAGCTGATGGTTAGATCTGTGACATGTGTTGTAGATGGCTGATGGTTAGATCTGTGACATGTGTTGTAGGCAACTGATGGTTAGATCTGTGACATGTGTTGTAGATGGATGAAGGTTAGATCTGTGACATGTATTGTAGACGGCTGATAGTTAGATCTGTGACATGTGTTGTAGATGGCTGATGGTTAGATCTGTGACATGTGTTATAGATGGCTGATTGTTAGATCTGTGACATGTGTTTTACACGGCTGATGGTTAGATCTGTGACATGTGTTGTAGATAGCTGAAGGTTAGATCTATGACATGTGTTGTAGATGGCTGATGGTTAGATCTGTGACATGTGTTGGAGACGGCTGATGGTTAGATCTGTGACATGTGTTGTTGATGGCTGATGGTTAGATCTGTGACATGTGTTGTTGATGGCTGATGGTTAGATCTGTGACATGCGTTGTAGATGGCTGATGGTTAGATCTGTGACATGTGTTGTAGACAGCTGATGGTTAGATCTGTGACATGTGTTGTAGATGGCTGATGGTTAGATCTGTGACATGTGTTGTAGATGGCTGATGGTTAGATCTGTGACATGTGTTGTAGACAGCTGATGGTTAGATCTGTGACATGTGTTGTAGATGGCTGATGGTTAGATCTGTGACATGTGTTGTAGATGGCTGATGGTTAGATCTGTGACATGTGTTGTAGATGGCTGATGGTTAGATTTGTGACATGTGTTGAAGATGGCTGATGGTTAGATTTGTGACATGTGTTGTAGACAGCTGATGGTTAGATCTGTGACATGTGTTGGAGACGGCTGATGGTTAGATCTGTGACATGTGTTGTTGATGGCTGATGGTTAGATCTGTGACATGTGTTGTTGATGGCTGATGGTTAGATCTGTGACATGTGTTGTAGATGGCTGATGGTTAGATCTGTGACATGTGTTGTAGATGGCTGATGGTTAGATCTGTGACATGTGTTGTAGACAGCTGATGGTTAGATCTGTGACATGTGTTGTAGATGGCTGATGGTTAGATCTGGGACATGTGTTGTAGATGGCTGATGGTTAGATCTGTGACATGTGTTGTAGACAACTGATGGTTAGATCTGTGACATGTGTTGTAGATGGCTGATGGTTAGATCTGTGACATGTGTTGTAGATGGCTGATGGTTAGATCTGTGACATGTGTTGTAGACGGCTGATGGTTAGATCTGTGACATGTGTTGTAGACAGCTGATGGTTAGATCTGTGACATGTGTTGTAGATGGCTGATGGTTAAGTCTGTGACATGTGTTGAAGATGGCTGATGGTTAGATCTGTGACATGTGTTGAAGATGGCTGATGGTTAGATCTGTGACATGTGTTGTAGATGGCTGATGGTTAGATCTGTGACATGTGTTGTAGACAACTGATGGTTAGATCTGTGACATGTGTTGTAGACAGCTGATGGTTAGATCTGTGACATGTGTTGTAGACGGCTGATGGTTAGATCTGTGACATGTGTTGTAGACAGCTGATGGTTAGATCTGTGACATGTGTTGTAGATGGCTGATGGTTAAGTCTCTGACATGTGTTGAAGATGGCTGATGGTTAGATCTGTGACATGTGTTGTAGATGGCTGATGGTTAAGTCTGTGACATATGTTGAAGATGGCTGATGGTTAGATCTGTGATATGTGTTGTAGGCAACTGATGGTTAGATCTGTGACATGTGTTGTAGATGGCTGATGGTTAGATCTGTGACATGTGTTGTAGATGGCTGATGGTTAGATCTGTGACATGTGTTGTAGACAGCTGATGGTTAGATCTGTGACATGTGTTGTAGATGGCTGATGGTTAGATCTGTGACATGTGTTGAAGATGGCTGATGGTTAGATCTGTGACATGTGTTGTAGACAGCTGATGGTTAGATCTGTGACATGTGTTGTAGATGGCTGATGGTTAGATCTGTGACATGTGTTGTAGGTGGCTGATGGTTAGATCTGTGACATGTGTTGAAGATGGCTGATGGTTAGATTTGTGACATGTGTTGTAGTTGGCTGATGGTTAGATCTGTGACATGTGTTGTAGGTGGCTGATGGTTAGATCTTTGACATGTAATCTAGACTGCTGATGGTTAGATATGTGACAAGTATTCTAGACAGTTGATACTGATAGTTAAATGTATGACATATCCTGTATTAAAAAAACATACATACACACACGCGAACTCATACACATCATCATACACACAAAAGTACATATTCATACACACACTCATTCACGCACACACGCACGCACATACAAGTTCTCTCTATTACACACATACACTCACACACACATTTAGACACACTCACACACACATTCATACACACTTACATACATTCAGGAACACTCACGTGCTCTCAGACATACTCATATACACATAAAAATTCAAGCACACACTCACATACACATGCAATCATACTCACATTAACACACACACACACACACACACACACACACACACATTACAGACATGCAGACATGGATACACACAGGCACACCCATGTATATACACATACATGCACCTACAGGTACAGACGGCAAACATTTCGTGTTTACACCCGGTTGCTACATGTTACAAACACAGCCGTCTTCTTCAGTCTCTTGGAAAGAGGGGGGGGGGGGTCTTCTTCTTTCGTTCGCTGGAAAGGGGGGAATGACATTCTGATATATGGTGAAAGGGTACATGGGCCAAAAAAGGTTGAGAACCACTGAGATGGACAGTTGTCCGGCCTCCAAGCCACGTTGGTGGGAGATGTTTGTTGTGTCCCCAGAAGCGATCGTCTGGGCTGGCGCCAGCCGGGTGAACGGGTGCCGGTTCGCTGTCTGCATTCTTGGGGAATCCGGGCGGTGAAGGGGACCACCTGGCCATATGTTGTCGTGACCTTATGTTCTAGCTGAGTACTTGGCGGCATATGTCGCCTTGAACGTTTACCCCCCCCCCCCCCACACACACACACACACACATTCAGTGCCGGTTCTGGAGTGCTGGCCCCTGCGTGCCACAGATACCTGGTCGCCCATGCCAGTTGGAACCTAGCACGAGTAAATATGATATTACATTCCTAACCTAACCCAGGGCAGGGAGTGTGAATATCTCATTGTTAATTATAGTTGGCAGGGGCAAAAATATGCTATACTAATGTTGGCTGTTATACACCGTGTACATCTCTCTGTTTAAAATGTATAGTAAGTGAATCGGTACAATTATCTCGGAACAGTCATAACATCTGATGGGAGATGCCTTGATGAGATTAGAACAAGAATTGACATGGCGAAGGTAGCCTTTTGCAAGATGGAAAACATACTGACCAATAAAAAGATATCAATTGAAACGAGAAAAAGAGTGTTGAGGTGCTGCATAGAACCTGTACTTTTGTGTGGATTGAAGAGGGGACAATGCGCAGTCAAGCTGAAAAACATCTGCTAGCTGTGAAAATGCGGTTTCTGAGGAAAATTCAAAGAATGCCATGGACTAACATAAAAACCAATGAACAAGTCCTTCAAGAAACAAATGAAGATCGTAAACTGATTAGAGTCATTAGACATAGACAGTCACAATTTGTTGGGCATGTTATGAGAAGAAATGAATTGGATAACTTGGTGACAACTGGCAAGATCGACGGGAAGAGACCAAGGGGAAGACCGAGAAGTAAATACCTGGATGGTTTGGCCAAGTGGCATGGTCGAGACAGGAACACGGAGCTGATCCACTACTCTGATGATCGAGTGAGATGGCAAAACATAACCGCCCACGCTTTCCGGCATGGCACATGATGGATGGATGGATGGAGACAAAACAAAACTACAAAAAATATACTCATAAACTGTAACTTGTGTTTCCAGAATTAAAGTTAATTCTTCCTGCTTTCTTATTTGCAAATTCCTCTGATAATTGCAAACTTAGGCACATAAATATGTCTTTGAAAGTTAGAGTTTCCTAACACTTTTTCCCTTTGATGCTACCCAGCTGATGACTTCAGGAGAATGCGCAAAGCCATAAATAGATTAGGACATTACGACGGTAAACTATGTCTTTGGTATGTTATATTTGTTTCATGAATCTGCCCCATCTGCAACTCCACTGCTCAAAACTCTCTACCTTCCCTGTACGTTACCAACCCGTTGAAGAGCTCAAAACCGTCAATATCCCTGTAACTTTGGCTGCCTGTAATAGTTATGTGGCAACCATCCCAATCACAGCAAGACATTTTAATTTCCCTTTCAGTCATTTATAGAAATTCAGAAATAAATGTCATTATTTTGTGATATTCCTGAAGATTTTCTTGACAAATTCCTTGGTTCTGTTCTGTTGAGTGTGATGCCACTTGCTAAAACAGATGCGATTTCGTTTAGAAATGCATGCCCTAATGAATGAGGCAACTAACGTTAGGCAGGTCGAAAAGTTGTGATATTGTTGACATGATGTCAGGTGACGGGTCATATTTTACTAACATTTATATAGCCTTGAAATTGTTACCATTGTTTCCTTCGTAGACGTGTCACTGTCACCCTGGCAGTCAAACACTGCCCCGCTATAAACGAAAACTGCAGGGATTCTCTCAGTGATGACTCGTCGTCATCTTTGTGTCAGATCCAAAGTACCCTTGTTCTTCATTAGTTGTACAACTGTTGTCGAGACGTGTTTGTAATCCATACAACTTTGCATAGTTGTCCATATGTTCTACGTTGGCTTCATGTGGCCGGAAAGAATAGCTAAAAGTGGCTAATATGGAAATCCCTGACTAGCCGTCAGTATGTTTTATTTTAGTTAGTTAGTCAGTCAGTTAGTTAGTTTGTTAGTTAGTTAGTCGACAGATCATCCTCATTGCACATCGAACCATTCAGTCCATAAGTGCTCGCATCCCCTCCTCAGCAAAATCCCGCAGCGTGTAGCAGCTCATGACACCAGTTCTGTGTTGGTTTATTACTCTTCTCTTCCTTTCTGCGTAGTGTTCTTGTTTGGCCACACCTCTTTTAACTTGCTGTTCTCCCAGCCTGACCATGGTTGTAGATTCCCAGTCATCGCTTGGTTGTCGTAAACGATTTACTTCTCGTAGAGCATTCAGAATGTCTGCCTGGTCCATTGCTCGTCCGCCTTCCATAGTAGCCCTACCTGCAAGCCTGTCAGCCTGCTCACTCCCTTGTACATCCGCATGCCCTGGCACGAAGATAAAACTAATCTTTGCCAGCCGAAACCACTCCAGAGACAGCAGCCACTCTCTTTCGACCCACCCCATTTCTGTCCTTCTGAGTATATTCATTGAGTCAATAAAGACACATGCCCTAGTGAATGTCTGTGTCTCGAGCCATGTTATTGCTTTACTTACTGCCGTGACTTCCATAATCAGGCTACTTGTGGCCAAAGCAAAAGCACCAGAATCTTCCTTCACAATTCTCCCTCCGGCCTGAGCCGTAAAAGCCAAGGAACTTCTCACTCCTCTGACGACCGACCATCCGTGTAAATGACAGCATCATCCTCTAAAGAATTCTCGAAGATCAGAGCCTATATTCCGCCTCCACAGTAGCTGGATTTTCTTGTCTGCATTTCCTGTCTAGTTGGATGCACACTGACAAGGATGTACAGCACTCTGTTGGCACTTGTACCTACTCCTCGCCAGGTTCTAAGTCCTCAAGTGAACACACCTGTTGAAGAATGTCATCGGATCGACCCATTCACGACTTCCCTCTATTTAACCTGCTGCCCTTTACCTTCTTAATCTCGCCATGCAGTGGATGTTGTGTGTTTGCATTGACTCTGAGATAGGCATGTGCTTGGTAAATTTGTATTCTGTCCCTAATGGTTGGAAAATCAAGAAGGTAGCGCATGGCCCTGCATGCTGTATCTCTTATACACACAAGAATACTGCGCATGGCTTCGTTCTGTATCCTTTCTATCTGCTTATGGCTGAAAGTCAGGATCACCATCGCATACTCCAAAACAAAAAGGACCAGACCCACGTAAATAAGACATAGATGGTGCTGCTCACCGTTTGCCGCGGCCATTACCCACATCACAGCCAAACCCAGCTTGAACTTTGTTATCACCTGGTCTCAGCATAAGCTAACCTTCGATCAAATCGTATTCCCAGGTAATTCATTGCCTGCGTTCTTTCCACCGTCTCTGAACCCCGATTTACAGTTGGCGTTGGGTTCTTGAAAATATGGTTATTCAAAGAGAACCATGTCACTGTTGCCTTTGTTGGGTTGACCATTGCCCCAGATTCCACACACCAAGTGCTTATGCGATTGAGTTCGGTTTGTAAATCCACAGCAACCTGATTTCTATCATTACCCTGGCGATACACTAAAACATAATCTGAATACGACAATGTCCTCCCCGGTTCTGTGATTTGCTCGCTGGTGATTCTCACTGTGTAGGCGTTGAACAGTACCGGAGATAATGGTGATCCCTGTGGTAGGATAGGGTATATTATTGTTGGTTCCGAAGTCCAACTGCCACATCTAAAAACTACTTTCTGTTGAAAGAGGGCTGCAGCGATCCAACTCAGGAGGAAAGGACTTATCTTGAGTCCAAAACGCTGAAGCATTAAAAAAAAATCCAAAGGTACTTTGCTGTACGCGTCCTCAAGATCAATCGCTGTAACAAATGTTTCAATGCCTGAGTGGAAACCTTCATAGACATCATGGGCAAAAACTTCTGCGTTAGTCCAGGTCTCTCTTTTTGGACGGTACCTTCCCAGGGTAGGTGGGAAAACACTTAGCCCTTCTAGCTAGCTTGATATTTTCCTGGTAATTAACTTCTCCAGCAGCTTGCCTATTGTATTCTGCATGGTTATTACTCGATATCCCTGAATTTTTGTGTTGTCTCTGCCAGGCTTCGGCAAGGGAATCAGATAGCTGTGTAACCACACCTCCTTGATGCTAGCACTCTCTATACTGTTGTTGTAAATGTCTGCTAGTTTCTCTAGCTTGTTGTCGGTACAGCTATTGATGTCGTCGTATCTTATTCCATCTGGCCCTGGAGCGCTGTTTTTTTATCGTCGAAGCACAACATTTTATGTCTTTCACTGTCACTGTGTCTTCATCCGAAATGTTCTGGATTTTGCACCTGTCTGGGGTAGCCTCCTTGGCAAGATTTCGGCCTCTCATGTCTGTCTGATTGCTGTGCTCTAGATAGCGTTCAAAGAGGGCTTTGCCTTTGTTCTCATCAGTCCTCTGCCAGATGAGGTCAGCATCTTGGAAGTCAGAAATGCTCTTATTCTTGACTACCCCAATCATGCTTTTATGTAGTCGCCAGAACAATTTCAGTGACTTGTCTGTGCTTACTTACTCTTGGCATACCTCTGGCCATTTTTCCTTCTTAACCACCTTAACCAGTTTTTTTTTTTTTTTTTTTTTTTTTTGAAGTAGCTTACTTTTGTGTGCATCTCTCTTTCTAAGTGCATGCAAGGACAAGGATGGGCAACTCTGTTCTTCTTGGCGTTTTGTCATTTCCTTATAGCACTACGCTTATCCACCCCGGCCTTTTCCACCTTAAAATTCCACCAAGGTGGCTGCTCCCAGCTTTTTTTTTTCCTGCCCTGAAGCTTTCTGCGCTTGTGGCGCCTTATTTTACTCACCGAATTGTGCCCTTTACTGTCATACTGGAAAGTTTTGACCGTTGACTTGTGCTGCCTGGTTCTGCCTTTCTCCACCAATATACTGCAAGGGTGGTGGTCGCTGCCGTGGTACCCTAGAACACCCCATCTACACACTGTAGTCAGTGAAGGAGAAACCAGCGCCGGATCAATAACACTGTCCTCATCACCTGGACGACTTGCTGTCCTGGTGACATAGCCACTGTTGATACAAACCAGGTCAATGGTTTCAAGTGCATTCTCGATGGAGGAAATGTTTCCCCATGGTCTGCCTTTAGCATTGAAATCGCCACAGGATTTCTCTCGTGACCTAATATGTCACTCGAGCACTTCAACTTCTGGGAATCCACACTCGCGTTACGGGCATAAACATTAACCAACACGAATGGTAGACAGGATTGAACTCTAACCGCCTGTATTTGTATGTTGTCCTTGTCCCAACTGAGCATGTCTAGCTCTGAAGGCACTATATTGTCGCGAATGAGAATCGCCATTCCCAGGTGTCGTCTATTGTAGAATCGTTTGAAGCCGGCAATTTGGAGTAACTGATCCCCCCTGTGCCGTCTCCTGAAGCGCTACAATGTTATTCCTGTAAACCAGGTTTTCCAGAATAGGGCCTCGTTGTTTTACGCTGGCACGGTTCCAATATAGAATTTGAGTATTCCTGGGGCCCAGACGGTTACATTTGAGTCTACAAAGCCTTGCTCCACCTCGTCTGACTTGTCGCTTACGGCCTCCTCGCCACCCCGTCGCCTTGTTAGGTTGCCTGCCCTCCGAATGGAGCACAAACACTGTTCCACCATGTTGAAAAACCGAACACCACAGAAATACACATGCTGAAGATTCACTCAAGGATTGCTTCGCTCAGATTCACGAACTCCGTAGCAACGGCGAAGATCTTGAGAAGAAACTTCTGGTTTTACATCCTGGCACACAAGTTACACACAAGAGATGAAAATATCCATCTTCTACAGGGGGAAAAGGAACCGTCACAATACAACACAACCGTCCGCCGCCATCTTGACTGTAACTCTTTTCTTTTACAACAAACAACTTGCAACATCCCTGACTAGCTGTCGGTATGTTTTCTTTCGCAACAAATAACTTGCAACATCCCTGACTAGCTGTCAGTATGTTTTCTTTCGCAACAAATAACTTGCAACAAAAGCTAAACATACAACTGGGTTTTCTAGAACTGAGTAACAAAGTTCTTAAGGCGTTTTCCCAGTTAGGTAAAAGTTTCATAAACGATGATACCGAAAATGACTTTTCATTGTTATCTGATTTTTCTAGAACAGATTAATCACGTTCTTCGAGCTTTTTCCCGTTAGATAAAAGTCTGATATACATTTGAACAGAATATGACCTTTCTGTTGTTATCAGCAGAAAATGTCATCATTTAAGGACCTGCCTCACCCTTCGTTCCTTCGTTCGTTCTGCGTTATGAGTTTTATTAAGTGGTAATTCGACAGAATTACTGAACGAATTGTCCTCAAATCAATTGTCATGACGTCCGAGTGTCACAGTTTTATACCCACTGTCATTTCTGATAGAACGTAGAATCCTACTTAACTGTGAAACAGAAGTCACATGATCTCAGTTTGATATCTCTCTTTGTACCGACAGAGAGTTAAACGCATAGTCCAGAACATGAAATCTGTCAAGTGTGTGCGTGCGTGCGTGCGTGTGCGTGAGTGTGTGACAGAGAGAGAGAGAGAGAGAGAGAGAGAGAGAGAGAGAGAGAGAGAGAGAGAGAGAGAGAGAGAGAGAGGCAGACAGACAGAGAATGATTACAAGACACGGCAGACAGTGAGAAATATAAGCTTTTCAAAAACACGGCCTCAAACGAAAGATTGGATGTTTCCATTAAAAACAAAGAAAACCTGATCCGTATCTTATAAACCCTGACGTACCAAAGCTGAAAACACTGACAGTAAGTAGACACGGTGACAAAAGCTGGATGTTGTAGATACATCATAGGTTAGCCATGACGACTTGATGCAGGCAGCTGCCGACGTGAACTGGAAACAAACAAATATACAAACAAAGAATGAAAGACAAGTGGAGAGAAACAAATCGCTTTCACTATCGAAGACAACTGTAGTAATGTTGATGAACGTAGTCACGGAGAAAGCGCATACCAGTACTACAAACAATACCCGAACTACATAACTAGCATACACCAATGCTACAGCACAGACACACCTGTATTGCAACACACACACCAGTATTACAAAACACACACCAGTATTACAACACACACCAGTATTACAAAACACACAGACCAGTATTACAACACACACCAGTATTACAACACACACCAGTATTACAACACACACCAGTATTACAACACACACACCAGTATTACAACACACACCAGTATTACAACACACACCAGTATTACAACACACACCAATATTACAACACACACCAGTATTACAACACACACCAGTATTACAACACACACAGACCAATATTACAACACATACACCAGTACTATAGTCGACACATACACAGATATCACAAATTACACAAGTACTACAGCACACTCATACCAGTACTACAGAACACACACACACATCAGTACTACGGTACACACATACACACACCTGTACTACACTACGCACACAAGTACTACTGCGCGCACACACACATACACACAAGTGCTAGAGGAGAGAACCGACATGCTGCTTACAGCTGCTCAGACCGTGGCCGCGGTTCTAGTTGAGCGTTCTTGTGTTGGTGTCCTCATGTCAGTTATGTTCTGTTCACGTTGCTAGCACTGCTTGTGAGCGGATAGTAGAATGGAGGAGCCTCGTCCACTTGCCTCCACTCAAGCTATACCTCCCCATGTTCCCACCTGGCGGCAGATGTGTGTGGTCAGCCGCTGACAGAGATCTGTCAGACACACCCGCCCCTCCATACATGGCCTGTCCGCCTTAAGTAGTTAGCAGCACTGACTTAGCTATCTATCTCTGTCTCTATCTCTCTATCCACCCCCTCTATCTCTCTCCCTCCCTCCCCCCCCTCTCTCTCTCTCTCCCCCTCCTTGTCATTATCTACCTATCAATTTATCCATCAGTCTATCTAGACCAGGCAGTGACGTTGTGTGTTGGACGTGTATAGACGATTGTCCAGCCTGTCGGATCTGATTCCCTTGTGTGTTGTTTTGTTCTGTTGTGGTGTTGTCCAGCATTTCAGAGACAGCAGGCTGTCCCGGATGTTTTGTTTCCCTGTTGACAGCAACTGTCTGGACTTCTACCTCGATGTGAATGTGTCAGCTTGTATATCAACCACTTGTTTCAAGTTGCAGCCATACAAACACCCACCTACTACACTCACCAGTGATCAGTCTCGCCTAGTTTGTACCTACTCTAGTGTTGATATTTCAGTCTCATTAACTCCCCAGTTTTGACACCACCAGCTAAACTTAATCGTTGGCTAACTCCATATATTATTTTTTTCTTTCGTTTCTCGAAAATTCTACGACCAAATAGAGCAGCCGAATATATTGTGAACAAGTAAGACTTCATTTTGTGTGTATATTTTACTGCGACCAACGTGTCTCTCAGTTTTGTATTTGGCCGTTTGGTAAATGTGGTCCCCCATTGCACATGTGTCAGCGCACCCGCTGGCCAGGCCTCTGTCACGCTTCAGTATCACGCTTATCTGTCAGCACATCAGTCACGCTTATCAGTCAGCACATCAGTCACGCTTGTCAGTCAGCACATCAGCCACACTTGCTAGAAAAATCTAGCAATATTTCTGCCCAATCCCACAGACCTGACTGCCTGCAGGCGGCCCACAACGACGTACACTGTATGGAAGGATTGTCTGACTGACCCCCAATCTGGCAGACCAAATCACTTGCCTTGACATGTTCACACTAGAGTTCACGTAATCAACAAACATTTTATCTGAAGACTGTTATATAACACAATTGTCAGAATTTCCTTACACTGTACCTCGTCATACACACCTAGTTGTTTTTTTTTCATTTTTTGTTTCACACACCCCGTTCTTTCGTCTTTTTTTTTTTTTTTTTACACAGGTACATTAGATAACATCACATTCCAGGCATTTCGTCACACAGACTCCTGGCATATAAAACCTCAATTATCTCATTACACCTGTCAGACACGTCATAAAATACTCCAGTAATCTCGTCACACAGACACCAGGCATATAAAACCTGAGTTATCTCATTACACCTGTCACATATGTCATAAAATACTCCAGTAATCTCGTCACACAGACACCTGGCATATAAAGCCTGAGTTATCTCATTACACCTGTCAGACACGTCATAAAATACTCCAGTAATCTCGTCACACAGACACTTGTCTTATAATACATCAGTTATCTCGTCACACCGACGTCATATAATACTACATTAATTTCGTCACACGGACGCCTATCATTAATACCCCAGTTATCTCGTCACACAGTCACCTGCCATATAATAATCCAATTATCTCATCACATAGACACCTGTCATATAATGCCCCAATTATCTTGTTACACGGACACGTCATATAATACACAAGTTATCTCGTCGCTCAGACACCTGTCACATAATACACCTGTTTCCTTTCCATACATTTACGTTATGCAATACCTCATTTATCTCGTCGTACAGACACTTGTCATATAATACCTCAGTTATCTTGCCACATCTAACATGACAAAAATACCCCAGTTATCTCGTTGTAGAGACACATGTCACATAATACAACAGTTATCTCATCACATAGGCATGACGTGTAATACCTCAGGTATCTTGTAAACAAAACACCTGTCATATAATACCTCAGTTATCTCGTAACACAAACATGTCATATAATATCCCAATTATCTCTTTACAAAGACACCAGTCATATAATACCCCTGTTATCTTGTCACACAGACACATTATATAATACAAAAGTCACCTTGTCACACATTTATGTCATATAATACCCCATTTATCTCGTCACATACACATCTGTCATACAATACCTCAGTCATCTCCTCACACAGACACCTGCCATATAATACCTCAGTTATCTCCTCACACAGACACCTGCCATATAATACCTCAGTTATCTCCTCACACAGACACCTGCCATATAATACCTCAGTTATCTCCTCACACAGACACCTGCCATATAATACCTCAGTTATCTCCTCACACAAACACCTGCCATATAATACCTCAGTTATCTCCTCACACAGACACCTGCCATATAATACCTCAGTCATCTCGTCACACAGACACCTGCCATATAATACCTCAGTCATCTCGTCACACATACACCTGCCATATAATACCTCAGTCATCTCGTCACACATACACCTGTCATACAATACCTCAGTTATCTCGTCACACAGACACCTGCCATATAATACCTCAGTTATCTCGTCACACATGCACCAGCCATATAATACCTCAGTTATCTCGTCACACAAACACCTGCCATATAATACCTCAGTCATCTCGTCACACATACACCTGTCATACAATACCTCAGTTATCTCGTCACACAGACACCTGTCATACAATACCTCAGTTATCTCCTCACACAGACACCTGCCATATAATACCTCAGTTATCTCCTCACACAGACACCTGCCATATAATACCTCAGTTATCTCCTCACACAGACACCTGCCATATAATACCTCAGTTATCTCCTCACACAAACACCTGCCATATAATACCTCAGTTATCTCCTCACACAGACACCTGCCATATAATACCTCAGTCATCTCGTCACACATACACCTGCCATATAATACCTCAGTCATCTCGTCACACATGCACCAGCCATATAATACCTCAGTTATCTCCTCACACAGACACCTGCCATATAATACCTCAGTTATCTCCTCACACAGACACCTGCCATATAATACCTCAGTTATCTCCTCACACAAACACCTGCCATATAATACCTCAGTTATCTCCTCACACAGACACCTGCCATATAATACCTCAGTCATCTCGTCACACAGACACCTGCCATATAATACCTCAGTCATCTCGTCACACATACACCTGCCATATAATACCTCAGTCATCTCGTCACACATACACCTGTCATACAATACCTCAGTTATCTCGTCACACAGACACCTGCCATATAATACCTCAGTTATCTCGTCACACATGCACCAGCCATATAATACCTCAGTTATCTCGTCACACAAACACCTGCCATATAATACCTCAGTCATCTCGTCACACATACACCTGTCATACAATACCTCAGTTATCTCGTCACACAGACACCTGTCATACAATACCTCAGTTATCTCCTCACACAGACACCTGCCATATAATACCTCAGTTATCTCCTCACACAGACACCTGCCATATAATACCTCAGTTATCTCCTCACACAGACACCTGCCATATAATACCTCAGTTATCTCCTCACACAAACACCTGCCATATAATACCTCAGTTATCTCCTCACACAGACACCTGCCATATAATACCTCAGTCATCTCGTCACACATACACCTGCCATATAATACCTCAGTCATCTCGTCACACATGCACCAGCCATATAATACCTCAGTTATCTCGTCACACAAACACCTGCCATACAATACATCAGTCATCTCAGCACACATACACCTGCCATATAATACCTCAGTCATCTCGTCACACAGACACCTGCCATATAATATCTCAGTCATTTCGTCACACAAACATCTGCCATATAATACCTCAGTCATTTCGTCACACAAACACCTGTCGTATACTACCTCAGTCATCTCGTCACACGGACACCTGCCATATAATACCTCAGTCATCTCGTCACACGGACACCTGCCATATAATACCTCAGTCATCTCGTCACACAATACCTGCCATATAATACATCAGTCATCTCGGCACACAGGCACCTGCCATATAATACCTCAGTCATCTCGTCACACAGACACCTGCCATATAATACCTCAGTCATCTCATCTCACAGATACCTGCCTTATAATACCTCAGTCACCTCGTCACACAAACACCTGCCATATAATACCTCAGTCATTTCGTCACACAGACACCTGCCATGTAATACCTCAGTCATCTCGTCACACATACACCTGCCATATAATATCTCAGTTATCTCATCAAACAGATACCTGCCATATAATACCTCAGACATTTCGTCACACAAACACCTGTCGTATAATACCTCAGTCATCTCGTCACACAGACACCTGTCATATAATACCTCAGTCATCTCGTCACACAGACACCTGCCATATAATGCCTCAGTCATCTCGTCACACAGACACCTGCCATATAATATCTCAGTCATCTCGTCACACAGACACCTGCCATATAATACCTCAGTCATCTCGTCACACAGACACCTGCCATATAATATCTCAGTCATCTCGTCACACAACCACCTGTCATATAATACCTCAGTCATCTCGTCACACAGACACCTGCCATATAATGCCTCAGTCATCTCGTCACACAGACACCTGCCATATAATGCCTCAGTCATCTCGTCACACAGACACCTGTCATATAATACCTCAGTCATCTCGTCACACAGACACCTGTCATATAATACCTCAGTCATCTCGTCACACAACCACCTGCCATATAATGCCTCAGTCATCTCGTCACACAGACACCTGTCATATAATACCTCAGTCATCTCGTCACACAGACACCTGTCATATAATACCTCTGTCATCTCGTCACACAGACACCTGTCATATAATACCTCAGTCATCTCGTCACACAGACACCTGTCATATAATACCTCTGTCATCTCGTCACACAGACACCTGTCATATAATACACCAGTTCTGTCATCACACAGGCACCTGTCATATAATACCTTAGCCAATTCGTCAGACAGGATTGTCATATAATACTCGTGTTTTCTTGTGACCTAGACACCTGTCTTATAATACCCTAGTTATCTCGTCAAACAGAAACCTGTCATCTAATACCTCATTTATCTCATCACACGAACATGTCATATAATACCATAGTCATCTCCTAAAAAGGCATATATTATATAATACCACTATTATCTCGTCACATAGACACCTGCCATATAATACCTCAGCTATCTCGTCACACAGACACAAATCATATAATGCCACTTTTATCTCGTCAAACAGACACCTGCCATATAATACCTCAGCTATCTCGTCACACAGACACAAATCATATAATGCCACTTTTATCTCGTCAAACAGACACCTGTCATATAATACCTCAGTTAACTCTTCAGCTCCTAAACCATAACCCAGATATCTCTTCACACAGATACGTCGTATAATTCCCTACAAAGACGCCAGTGATAACATACCCCAGATATTTCGTCACATAGGCACATGTTACATAATACATAAGTTATCTCGTCACACAGACAAATTGCATATAATACCTCAGTTACCTCGTCACACAGACACCTGTCATTAATACATCAATTATCTCGTCACAAAGACACCTGTCATATAATACCCCAGTTATCTTGTCACACAGACACCTGTCATATAATACGTCAGCTATCTCGTCACACAGACACCTGTCATTAAATACCCCAGTCATCTCGTCACAATGACACCTGACATATAATACAACAGTTATCTCATTACAGAGACACGTGTCATATAACACCTCAGTTATCTCGTCATACAGACAATTGTCATATAATACCCCAGCTATCTCGTCACATAGACGCCTATTATATAATATCTCAGCTATATCGTCATACAGACACCTGTCATATAATACTTCAATTATCTCATCACACATATACCTGTCATATAAAAACCTAGTCATCTTGTCATACAGACACCTGTCATATAATACACGTTATCTAGTTACAGAGATACCTGACATTCCCTAGAATACCGAGTCGAATTGTCGTCATTCCCCGACATACTAAGACGAAGGTTCGACATTCCCTGGCATACGTAGTAGAATTTTCGACATTCCCCGACATACCGTGTCCAAGGTTGGACATTCCCCGACATACCGTGTCCAAGGTTGGACATTCCCCGACATACCGTGTCCAAGGTTGGACATTCCCCGACATACGGAGTCAAAGGTTCTACGTTCTCCGACATACCGAATCAAATGTTCGACATTCCCCCGGCATACCGAGTCAAAGGTTCTACATTCCTTGACATATCGAGTCCAAAGTTGAAAATCCCCCCGACTTACCGAGTCCAAGCTTCGTCATTCCCCCGACATACCGAGTCAAATGTTTGACATTCCTGGACATACCAAGTCCAAAGTTAAAAATCCCCCGGACATACCGTGTCCAAGGTTGTACATTCCCTGACATACCATGTCCAAGGTTGTACATTCCCCGACATACCATGTCCAAGGTTGTACATTCCCTGACATACCATGTCCAAGGTTGTACATTCCCCGACATACCATGTCCAAGGTTGTACATTCCCTGACATACCATGTCCAAGGTTGTACATTCCCTGACATATCATGTCCAAGGTTGTACATTCCCTGACATACCATGTCCAAGGTTGTACATTCCCTGACATACCATGTCCAAGGTTGTACATTCCCTGACATACCATGTCCAAGGTTGTACATTCCCTGACATACCATGTCCAAGGTTGTACATTCCCTGACATACCATGTCCAAGGTTGTACATTCCCTGACATACCATGTCCAAGGTTGTACATTCCCTGACATACCATGTCCAAGGTTGTACATTCCCTGACATACCATGTCCAAGGTTGTACATTCCCTGACATACCATGTCCAAGGTTGTACATTCCCTGACATACCATGTCCAAGGTTGTACATTCCCTGACATACCATGTCCAAGGTTGTACATTCCCTGACATACCATGTCCAAGGTTGTACATTCCCTGACATACCATGTCCAAGGTTGTACATTCCCTGACATACCATGTCCAAGGTTGTACATTCCCTGACATACCATGTCCAAGGTTGTACATTCCCTGACATACCATGTCCAAGGTTGTACATTCCCTGACATACCATGTCCAAGGTTGTACATTCCCTGACATACCATGTCCAAAGTTGTACATTCCCTGACATACCATGTCCAAGGTTGTACATTCTCCACATACCGAGTCCAAAGTTCGACATTTCGCCACATACCGGGTCCAAAGTTCGACATTCCAATATATACCGAGTCCAATGTTCTACATTCCTCAACATACCAAGTCCAAGGTTCGACATACCTAGATTTCGATGGCATGAGAGTCGGTCGTTCATTCATAAATGGCGAATTACTCGACGTGAAATTGTCTAGTATATACACGTGACTGAACTGTCAGGCCAGGCTGACACACTACTATAGTTGTGGCACTATCACTGCTACATGCGCGAATACACAGACTCGCGGTACCTGACATCAAGCAGAAAGCCTTCAGTATGCACACTTTGACAGCCCACATTTGACACACAAATACTGACAGCCCCTGTTTGGACACTGGTCATCTTCTGTCCTGCCCAACAATGTAAATATTGCAGACACTATCGCTGGGTGTGGCTTGTTGTTGTCATTGTTCATTGCTGATTTATGCCATGTTTACATACGAAGGACATCTATTAAATGTTAAGCAGCGTTGTGCGAGTGCAAGTCAGATTGTCTGACGTGCACTTTGGCAGCTGAGGACGTCGGAACACGTAACTTGTGCCTAAATGTTTCTGAACTGTAAATGCGCTTAAATGTTTCTGAAGTGTCATTTCGCTTGGATGTTTGTGAAGTATCATTACGCTTGAATATTTCTGAAGTGTCTTTTGGCTTGGGTGATTTTGAAGTAGCATGTGTTGTCTTGACGCACGCAATATGCCGCGGTGTCCACTGATACTGGGCTTGTCCGGGGTGGGCGAGGCAGATGTGGGTGTAGCTGTGCCATGAGTGTGTGGAGTTTGTCTATAGGAACTGGCCTGCAGCCTTGACACGAGTTCCTGTACATTCCCAGGTGTTCAGTGGACAGGGTGAGGTTGTGGCACGGCGATCTGTCTGAAGGCAGCTGTCGTATGTGTCACAACAGTTGGCAGTTCATACAAAACTTCCAGTCATTGCATACATGGCTATCCATGATCGGGCTTCCAACAATAGTCACTGCAAGTTGCTGCAGAGTTCGATGTCATATCCATGTCATGCCTGATGTGTGACCGTCACAGTCCATAGACAAGTAGATCCTGCTGACACAGTTCATAGACAAGTAGATCCTGACACAGTTCATAGACAAGTAGATCCTGACACAGTCCATAGACAAGTAAATCCTGACACAGTCCATAGACAAGATGTCCCTGACACAGTCCATAGACAAGTAGATCCTGACACAGTTCATAGACAAGTAGATCCTGACACAGTTCATAGACAATTAGATCATGACACAGTCCATAGACAAGTAACTCCTGACACAGTCCATAGACAAGATGTCCCAGACACAGTTCATAGACAAGTAGGTCCTGACACAATCCATAGACAAGATGTCCTTGACACAGTCCATAGACAAGTAGATCCTAACACAGTCCATATATAAGATGTCCTTGACACAGTCCATAGACAAGAAGATACCGACACAGTCCATAGACACGTAGATCCAGACACAGCCCATAGACAAGTAGATCCTCACACAGTTAATAGACATGTAGATCCAGCACAGTCCATAGACAAGTAGAACCTGACACAGTCCATAGACAAGTAAATCCTGACACAGTCCATAGACAAGTAGATCCTGACACAGTCCATAGACAAGTAGATCCTGACACAGTCCATAGACAAGTAGATCCTGCTGACACAGTTCATAGACAAGTAGATCCTGTTACAGTTCATAGACAAGTAGATCCTGACACAGTCCATAGACAAGTAGATCCTGACACAGTCCATAAACAAGTAGATCCTGACACAATCCATAGACAAGTAGATCCTGACACAATCCATAGACAAGTAGATCCTGACACAGCTCATAGACAAGTAGATCCTGACACAGTCCATAGACAAGTAGATCCTGACACAATCCATAGACAAGTAGATCCTGACACTGTCCATAGACAAGTAGATCCTAACACTGTCCATAGACAAGTAGATCCTGACACTGTCCATAGACAAGTAGATCCTGACACTGTCCATAGACAAGTAGATCCTGCTGACACAGTCCATAGACAAGTAGATCCTGACACAGTCCATAGACAAGCAGATCCTGACACTGTCCATAGACAAGTAGATCCAGCTGACACAGTCCATAGACAAGTAGATCCTAACACAGTCCATAGACAAGCAGATCCTGACACAGTCCATAGACAAGTAGATCCTGACGCAGTCCATAGACAAGTAGATCCTGACGCAGTCCATAGACAAGTAGATCCTGACACAGTCAATAGACAAGTAGACCCTGACACAGTCCATAGACAAGATGCCCCTGACACAGTTCATAGACAAGCAGATCCTGAGACTGTCCATGGACAAGTAGATCCAGCTGACACAGTCCATAGACAAGTAGATCCTGACACTGTACATAGACAAGTAAATCATGTCACAGCTCATAGACAAGTAGATCCTGACACAGTCCATAGACAAGTAGATCCTGACACAGTCCATAGACAAGTAGATCCTGACGCAGTCCATAGACAAGTAGATCCTGACACAATCCATAGACAAGCAGATCTTGACACAGTCCATAGACAAGTAGATCCTGACACAGTCCATAGACAAGTAGATCCTGACACAGTCCATAGACAAGATGTCCCTGACACAGTCTACAGACAAGTAGATCCTGACACAGTCCATAGACAAGTAGATCCTGACACAGTCCATAGACAAGTACATCCTGTCACAGTCCATAGACAAGTAGATCCTGACACAGTCCATAGACAAGTACATCCTGTCACAGTCCATAGACACGTAGATCTCGACACAGTCCATAGACAAGTAGATCCTGACACAGTCCATAGACAAGTAGATCTTGACACAATCCATAGACAAGTAAATCCTGTCACAGTCCACAGACAAGTAGATCCTGACACAGTCCATAGACAAGTAGATCCTGACACAGTCGATAGACAAGTAGATCCTGCTGACACAGTCCATAGACAAGTAGATCCTGACACAGTCCATAGACAAGTAGATCCTGACACAGTCCATAGACAAGATGTCCCTGACACAGTCCATAGACAAGTAGATCCTGACACAGTCCATAGACAAGATGTCCCTGACACAGTCCATAGACAAGTAGATACTGACACAGTCCATAGACAAGTAGATCCTGACACAGTCCATAGACAAGTAGATCCTGACACAATCCATAGACAAGTAAATCCTGTCACAGTCCACAGACAAGTAGATCCTGACACAGTCCATAGACAAGTAGATCCTGACACAGTCCATAGACAAGTAGATCCTGCTGACACAGTCCATAGACAAGTAGATCCTGACACAGTCCATAGACAAGTAGATCCTGACACAGTCCATAGACAAGATGTCCCTGACACAGTCCATAGACAAGTAGATCCTGACACAGTCCATAGACAAGATGTCCTTGACACAGTCCATAGACAAGTAGATCCTGACACAGTCCATAGACAAGATGTCCCTGACACAGTCTACAGACAAGTATATCCTGACACAGTCCATAGACAAGATGTCCCTGACACAGTCCATAGACAAGTATGTCCCTGACACAGTCCATAGACAAGTAGATCCTGACACAGTCCATAGACAAATTGTCCGTGACACAGTCCATAGACAAGTATATCCTGACACAGTCCATAGACAAATTGTCCCTGACACAGTCCATAGACAAATTGTCCCTGACACAGTCCATAGACAATTAGATCCTGACACAGTCCATAGACAAGTAGAACCTGACACAGTTCATAGACAAGTAGATCCTGACACAGTCCATAGACAAGTAGATCCTGACACAGTCCATAGACAAGTAGATCCTGACACAGTCCATAGACAAGTAGATCCTGAAACAGTCCATAGACAAGTAGATCCTGCTGACACAGTTCATAGACAAGTAGATCCTGACACAGTTCATAGACAAGTAGATCCTGACACAGTCCATAGACAAGTAAATCCTGACACAGTCCATAGACAAGATGTCCCTGACACAGTCCATAGACAAGTAGATCCTGACACAGTTCATAGACAAGTAGATCCTGACACAGTTCATAGACAATTAGATCATGACACAGTCCATAGACAAGTAACTCCTGACACAGTCCATAGACAAGATGTCCCAGACACAGTTCATAGACAAGTAGGTCCTGACACAATCCATAGACAAGATGTCCTTGACACAGTCCATAGACAAGTAGATCCTAACACAGTCCATATATAAGATGTCCTTGACACAGTCCATAGACAAGAAGATACCGACACAGTCCATAGACACGTAGATCCAGACACAGCCCATAGACAAGTAGATCCTCACACAGTTAATAGACATGTAGATCCAGCACAGTCCATAGACAAGTAGAACCTGACACAGTCCATAGACAAGTAAATCCTGACACAGTCCATAGACAAGTAGATCCTGACACAGTCCATAGACAAGTAGATCCTGACACAGTCCATAGACAAGTAGATCCTGCTGACACAGTTCATAGACAAGTAGATCCTGTTACAGTTCATAGACAAGTAGATCCTGACACAATCCATAGACAAGTAAATCCTGACACAGTCCATAGACAAGATGTCCCTAACACAGTCCATAGACAAGTAGATCCTGACACAGTTCATAGACAAGTAGATCCTGACACAGTTCATAGACAATTAGATCCTGACACAGTCCATAGACAAGATGTCCCAGACACAGTTCATAGACAAGTAGGTCCTCACACAGTCCATAGACAAGATGTCCTTGACACAGTCCATAGACAAGTAGATCCTAACACAGTCCATATATAAGATGTCCTTGACACACTCCATAGACAAGTAGATCTTGACACAGTCCATAGACAAGAAGATCCCGACACAGTCCATAGACAAGTAGATCCTGACACCATCCATAGACAAGTAGATCCTGACACACTCCATAGACAAGTAGATCTTGACATAGTCCACAAACAAGTAGATCCTGACACAGTCTATAGACAAGTAGATCCTGACACAGTCCATAGACAAGTAAATCTTGACACAGTCTATAGACAATTAGATCCTGACACTGTCCATAGACAAGTAAATCCTGACACAGTCCATAGACAAGTAGATCCTGACACAACCCATAGACAAATTGTCCCTGACACAATCCATAGACAAGTAGATCCTGACACAGTCCATAGACAAGTAGATCCTGACACAGTCCATAAACAAGTAGATCCTGACACAATCCATAGACAAGTAGATCCTGACACAATCCATAGACAAGTAGATCCTGACACAGTCCATAGACAAGTAGATCCTGACACAGTCCATAGACAAGATGTCCCTGACACAATCCATAGACAAGTAGATCCTGACACAGTCCATAGACAAGTAGATCCTGACACAGTCCATAGACAAGTAGATCCTGACACAGTCCATAGACAAGTAGATCCTTGCATAATCCATAGACAAGTAGATCCTTACATCATCCATAGACAGGTAGATCCTTACATCGTCCATAGACAAGATGTCCCTGACACAATCCAAAGACAAGATGTCCCTGACACAGTCCATAGACAAGTAGATCCTTACATCATCCATAGACAAGTAGATCCTTACATCATCCATAGACAAGATGTCCCTCACACAATCCATAGACAAATAGATCACGACACAGTCCATAGACAAGTAGACCCTTACATCATCCATAGACAAGATGTCCCTGACACAATCCATAGACAAATAGATCACGACACAGTCCATAGACAAGTAGATCCTTACATCATCCATAGCCAAGATGTCCCTGACACAATCCATAGACAAGATGTCCCTGACACAGTCCATAGACAAGTAAATCCTTACATCATCCATAGACAAGTAGATCCTTACATCATCCATAGACAAGATGTCCCTGACACAATCCATAGACAAATAGTTCCTGACACAGTCCATAGACAAGTAGATCCTTACATCATCCATAGACAAGATGTCCCTGACACAATCCATAGACAAGATGTCCCTGACACAGTCCATAGACAAGTAGATCCTGACACAGTCCATAGACAAGTAGATCCTTACATCATCCATAGACAAGATGTCCCTGACACAATCCATAGACAAGATGTCCCTGACACAGTCCATAGACAAGTAGATCCCGACACAGTCCATAGACAAGTAGATCCTGACACAATCCATTGACAAGATGTCCCTGACACAGTCCATAGACAAGTAGATCCTGACACAGTCCATAGACAAGTAGATCCTGACACAATCCATTGACAAGATGTCCCTGAAACAGTCCATAGACAAGTAGATCCTGACACAGTCCATAGACAAGTAGAGCCTGACACAGTCCATAGACAAGTAGATCCTGACACAGTCCATAGACAAGATGTCCCTGACACAGTCCATAGACAAGTAGATCCTGACACCATCCATAGACAAGTAGATCCTGACACAGTCCATAGACAAGTAGAACCTGACACAGTCCATAGACAAGTAGATCCTCACACAGTCCATAGACAAGATGTCTCTGAAACAGTCCATAGACAAGTAGATCCTGACACAGTCCATAGACAAGTAGATCCTGACACAGTTCATAGACAAGTAGATCCTGGCACAGTCCATAGACAAGATGTCTCTGAAACAGTCCATAGACAAGTAGATCCCGACAGTCCATAGACAAGTAGATCGTGACACAGTCCATAGACAAGTAAATCCTGTCACAGTCCATAGACAAGTAGATCCTGACACAGTCCATAGACAAGATGTCCCTGACACAGTCCATAGACAAGTAGATCCTTACACAGTCCATAGACAAGTAGATCCTGACACAATCCAAAGACAAGTAAATCCTGTCACAGTCCATAGACAAGTAGATCCTGACACAGTCCATAGACAAGTAAATCCTGTCACAGTCCATAGACAAGTAGATCCTGACACCATCCATAGACAAGTAGATCCTGATGCAGTCCATAGACAAGATGTTCCTGACACAATCCATAGACAAGTAGACCCTGACACAGTTCATAGACAAGTAGATCCTGACACAGTCCATAGACAAGTAGATCCTGACACAATCCAAAGACAAGTAAATCCTGTCACAGTCCATAGACAAGTAGATCCTGACACAGTCCATAGACAAGTAAATCCTGTCACAGTCCATAGACAAGTATATCCTGACACAGTCCATAGACAAGTAGATCCTGACACAGTCCATAGACAAGTAGATCCTGACACAGTCCATAGACACGTAGATCCTGATACAGTCCATAGACAAGTAGATCCTGTCACATTCCATAGACACGTAGATCTTTACACAGTCCATAGACAAGTAGATGCTTACACAGTCCATAGACAAGTAAATCCTGTCACAGTCCATAGACAAGTAGATCCTGACACAGTCCATAGACAAGATGTCCCTGACACAATCCATAGACAAGATGTCCCTGACACAATCCATAGACAAGATGTCCCTGACACAATCCATAGACAAGATGTCCCTGACACAATCCATAGACAAGATGTCCCTGACACAATCCATAGACAAGATGTCCCTGACACAATCCATAGACAAGATGTCCCTAACACAATCCATAGACAAGTAGATCCTGATACAGTCCATAGACAAGTAAATCCTGTCACAGTCCATAGACAAGTATATCCTGACACAGTCCATAGACAAGTAAATCCTGTCACAGTCCATAGACAAGTAGATCCTGACACAGTCCATAGACAAGATGTCCCTGACACAATCCATAGACAAGATGTCCCTGACACAATCCATAGACAAGATGTCCCTGACACAATCCATAGACAAGATGTCCCTGACACAATCCATAGACAAGATGTCCCTAACACAATCCATAGACAAGTAGATCCTGATACAGTCCATAGACAAGTAAATCCTGTCACAGTCCATAGACAAGTATATCTTGACACAGTCCATAGACAAGTAAATCCTGTCACAGTCCATAGACAAGTAGATCCTGACACAGTCCATAGACAAGATGTCCCTGACACAATCCATAGACAAGATGTCCCTGACACAATCCATAGACAAGATGTCCCTGACACAATCCATAGACAAGATGTCCCTGACACAATCCATAGACAAGATGTCCCTAACACAATCCATAGACAAGTAGATCCTGACACAGTTCATAGCTTATTATGGTTGTGCCGTGGTGGTGGTTGTTGTGGTGGTGGTCGTTCCTGTATCCTTGCCTGTGCCCCGTGCTGCTAAGCTCCCACAGCATCTTCACGATACACAGACCCCTACCACCCCATCCCCTCGCCCCCTCCCCGCTGCGCCCTGCTTGATGTTGTGTGTTGTGTGTTGTGTGTTGTGTCGTGTGTTGTGTGTTGTGTGTTGTGTGTTGTGTGTTCGTCTCACATTTGTGATTTCTGGTGTGTTTTTTCAGTCAACATTGTCACCGTTGGATCATGAGTGGTCAGTGTTACCACGGAAACCAGAAATCCGATCTTGCATGTTGCATGCAT
>OY992880.1:142826925-142871925 GCA_963921405.1 Cepaea hortensis
AGATTGTCATCCACATTTTTTTGGGGGGCTCGCTTTGAACTCAAGCGTAATCCACGCACATGCTACTAATGTTAGTGCACTGGGCTTAAATGTCGGTAAGCTATTCCTATTAGCCTACCAGTGCCCCTCACCATCAGACGAGCCCTCTCCTGACTTCAGATATACTTGTAATTTACGTCCCCGTGTCAAGTACGAGAAGTTAACATTTCAGTCCAACTGACCGATGTAGGGGTGAACCTGCTACCTCGACATCAGCTCACCAGATGTTCAAAAACGAGCGCTCTTATATATTGTCCATGCTGACCATCGATTCATTTATTTTTCGTTTTAGTTTTTCGTAAGCAAAGACAGTTCACAATCACAGACAGTTCACAATCACAGACAGTTCACAATCACAAACAGGTCAGAATCACAGACAGGTCAGAATCACAGACAGGTCAGAATCACAGACAGGTCAGAATCACAGACAGGTCAGAATCACAGACAGGTCAGAATCATAGACCGTTCAGAATCATAGACAGGTCAAAATTCTAGACAGGTCAGAATCATAGACAGGTCAAAATTCTAGACAGGTCAGAATCATAGACAGGTCGGAATCATAGACAGGTCAGAATCATACACAGTTCAGAATCATAGACACTTCAGAATCACCTACAGGTCAGAATCATGGAAACGTGAAAATCATAGAGATGTGACGATAATAGACATCTGAAAATCCACATTGACACATCCATAACAAGTTCACAGAAACACGCACAACACATGAACATCCACACTGCCATACAATAAACACATGAACATCAACACGGCCATCCAATAAACACATGAACATCCGCACAACCATACAATAAACATACATGACCGATTGGTCGTCAAGTGGCCACGTCAGATATGGATTGTGTCCCTGGTTGTAGAATGGCCTTGGCTGTTAGTCTAAATAACTAACTGAATGAGCTTGTAACCTCAGCGCCCAGAGATCACTGCTCTGATAGTGTGTATGTTTGTTTGTGCATGATGACAGTTAGACCTGGCAGACAACTGTAATGAGCTGATGCTAGTTTCTACGAAAACTTTGCTAGATGATGTAGTTGACAATGAGGTGACAATGGCCGCTTGTGGATCTGATTACAGGACTATAGAGTACGCCATCGAGACGGAGAACCTCAGTCTGTCGGCCATCAGGACCATCCGCGTGCTGCGTCCTCTGCGAGCCATCAACAGAATCCCAAGTAAGTAACGCCAGCAGCAGGGGTTTGAGTGCTGGTTGTTGTTGTTGTTGTTGTTGTTGTTGTTGTTGTTGTTGTTACTGTTGCTGCTGCTGCTGTGTTATGGTTATCTTATATTGGATTTGTTCTTCTTTCGTGGAAGGATTGGACCATGGGACCAGTGGCATGGGGAAAGGAGAGGGGGAGGGGGGGTCTGACTCCAGCAGACCAAGTACTGTTTACCTGTGGCTTGTTGACAACATAACACAAGGATGGCTGACCTAACTCTGGTCTTTGCGAAGCCAATCAGACACCATGCCTTCCTAGACCATGGCGAACATCAATCAGAAGCCAGGTCATGTGGCGCTTGTGTGAAATGCCTCCACAGTTGGACGGTTACTGGGGCTGGGTCACTAGACCCTGGCAGGGGACGTTTGGCGTGAGCCAGTTGTTGGGTCTCTGACAGGGGACATTTGATGTGAGCCAGTTGTTGGGTCTCTGGCGGGGGACTTTTGACGTGAGGCGACCAGTTGTTGGGTCTCTGGCAGGGGATGTTTGATGTGATTGTGTCAAACATTGATGTGATTGTGTCAAACATTGATGTGATTGTGTCAAACATTGATGTAATTGTGTCAAATGTTGATGTGATTGTGTCAAACATTGATGTAATTGTGTCACATGTTGATGTGATTGTGTCACATGTTGATGTGATTGTGTCAAATATTGATTTGATTGTGTCAAACATTGATGTAATTGTGTCAAACATTGATGTAATTGTGTCAAACATTGATTTGATTGTGTCAAATATTGATGTCATTCTGTTGAACATTGATGTGATTGTGTCAAACATTGATGTAATTGTGTCACATGTTGATGTGATTGTGTCAAATATTGATTTGATTGTGTCAAACATTGATGTAATTGTGTCAAACATTGATGTAATTGTGTCAAACATTGATTTGATTGTGTCAAATATTGATGTCATTCTGTTGAACTGTAACGAAGCAGCGAACTCAAAGACTAACGGAATCCATTGGTAGTTTACAAATAGTCTTTATTTCTGGCTGATGACAAATTCTGAATCTCACAAGATGTCTACTCTCTTCCAGGCCCCGATGTAAACTAACTCTAGACAACCAACTACGTCACGACTTGAGCATCTTTCCTCCCATTCCATCTCGATGCTCAATCGTGCTGTAGCGTTTCCCACCTAAATACTACTAAAACCCGTACCTCTGTTACACCTCCCTTTGTTTTTCTAAAGAATTTTTCTTATAAAGGAAAAATTCTTTACTCCCAACTCTCTTACTCTATTCCCTCTTTTTCCTTAACTCCCACATTTCCTCTAATCTTCCCCAACCAACTCAAATTTGAGTACATATTACATCCTTTAACCCTTCTCCCGGTTATATTGTCAGCTAGTAACCCACTATATACTTCTTCAACTCTACTTTGTACAATATATCATACCACTTATGGTAACTCTTTTAAAGTAAACACTCCTTCTCTCCTTTCTTTAGTTGTTACATTTCCCAAATCTCCCTAAACCACTTTATGTTAAGTAACCCCATCTATTTCCCCAAACTATATAGCCATCCACTATATATATTTCTGGTCCCTTCTTGGCTCGTTTCTGTATCAAATATACATATCATAAGAAGAACAGTTCATATAATCGTTATTGTACACATGGCATTATAAAATCCCTCGCATTCTCACAACACAAGACAACCAGAACAACAACGTACTTAGAAAAGCAAAGAAGGGGTGCGCACCCAGTGATAAGCATAAAGGATGAAAAGACAACGTGATCACATTTACATAAAGCAATGCATAGTCCACACAACCACATTTACCTCCCTTGCCAATAAAAAAAATTGTACAACAAATTTTTTTTTCAAAATACGTATGAAAATAAATCTTTGTTCTCCTGAAAGCAAGTTGACATACGTTTTCTCAACATTTATATATATATAACCTTTATATTGCCATCCACAATCCTGTCCATATTTCCGTTACCTCTCCTTTCACCATGTGCCAATGTTCGTATTCTATGAACATTATCAATTTAATTAACGCTGGTTTTCCACAGCACCTATTTCTTTCCCCCTCACTTCCCATAACATTTATATAAACACTCCCATTTATATGCTGCCATTCACAGTCTCCCCCCTCCTATAATGCTGACTTTAATGTAGTTCCTATTTTTTAACATTTCATATCCATAAGACTATCTACATGTCTCTCTATTAGCCCTCAGTATGTCTCTCTGTTAGCCCTCATATTATTTTCCAGCCAACACCATAACTACTTGAAAATTAACTTACTTAATTAAATTTATAACTATGTAACCTAATACACCAAACAACTTAATTAACTTAAACGAAATAAAGTCAAAACAAGATATCCCCCCAACTTATTCAAAGAAACAGATTTTAAAATAATACAACATGCATCTTATCAAACCAAAATAAAATTTTCTAATACTACCTAACACTATTGGTCTCTTTTACGGACCAACAGTTTGTACGTAAAAGTCTAAGAACACAATAACCCTATTCTAAAATCAAGTAACAACAATCATATTACAGAAGCAAATTAAGCAAAGAAAAAAAACATATTATATACGAGGCATTACAAACTCAGACTCAATAACACAAGTGTCTTCTCGCTAAAGAGAAGTTCTTCAAAAAAAAATTATAATTCACATAGAATATCTACTTAAAGTAACCAAGCAAAATTTTCCTCCTATACGAATCAACGTAAGTCATATCTATTCAGTCACCTCCAGGTTTATATATATCTGTTATTTACAGACCAACTTCTAATTTAAAACAATATCTGTTCTTTTTGTACAAGCCTTTAACTAACAATGGCCATGCTTCTCGTGGACAAATTCCTATAAGTACTTAATTATTACCATACCCCAAGATATTCCTAGCAGCAGTAAAAACTTGTCTATTTACTATCTAGTACAAGTATTTGCTATATCATTGATTAACTTATCCATCCAATAAGAAACCAAACCATAATATCAACCAGCAATTCCGTCACAAAAATATATATATACCTCAGTCGAACCCACATCCATTGTTTGAGTATTCCTCCAGATTATTCATAAAAAAAATACCAACAGAAGCCTTTTCCATTTCCACCGTCTCACACACTTCATCACGTATCTCTTTCCTTAAAGCCTGAAACTTACCTCTTGCAATCTGCAATATTTTCTATCAATTTATCTCTTACGTTTCCACTTCTTCAACAACTCCAAGTTTCTCTGTATCAATGCTATCTCTATATCAATATCATCCTCCCCGTATAACCTATCATCCTCCTCCATACTACTACTTGACTCTGATTTCTCATCCATTTCTTCTTCTTCATCAGTACTTCTCTCGTTAGCAGCCGCTAATCTCTTCCGTTCAATATCCCATCTAATTTGTCTATCACTATTTCTTAAGGATCTTTCTAGTAAAGGCATTTCTTCGCCACTTGTTGAATACTCTCTAATTCTCCTCTGTCTTTTCACTTCTCTTTCTCTTTGTTTATCCATCCTTCTTTTTGTTGCTTGTCTAGTATTTTTAAATGGAGCACTTACTTCTTCTTCCATAGACTCTATACTATCACAATGGGTCTCATTCAACTTTTCTCCTACTATCGTTTTCGGTATTGTTTGTTCTAAAGTATCATCGTAACCTGAAGCCGTTTTTAAGTTGTGTGTCGGATCTTTTCTAAAAGCTGGTGTTATTGTAGTTCCCCTAACGACTCGTTCATCTAAGTATCCGGTGTCTGAACAATAATTATTATTATAATTATCATTTTCCTTCTCATCATCATCTCTTCTTAAGTGTTCCACGTGTGCCCTTGCCACATGTCCTGTCACCTGGTTCTTAATATTATACGACACATTACCTAGCCTTTCTATGACATAATAACCTGGGACCCAACGATCATCAAACTTAGAGTTCCTTCTATGCTTTTTGTAATACACTCTATCTCCTACTTTAAACTCCTGTAACTTTGTATTCAGGTTTTTGTACTTTTTCTGTCTTTCTCTAGCTTTACTTATATTATTCTTCAACCTCATATGTGCTTTATGCATTTCTTGTATAATGGTCTCCTGAAAGTCTTCTCCCATATACTTCCGTCTTGGTTTTAAGAGATTATCTATTGATAACACTGGTTCTCTCCCGTGTATTAAATAAAATGGTGAAAAGCCTGTGCTCACATTTTGATTTGTACGTATGGCGCTAAGCGCTGGTCCCAAAAATAAATCCCAGTCTTTTTCATGTTCATCCACTATCTTTGCTATAATATCATATAACGTACGGTGTTGTCGTTCGTTCCTAGCATTTGAAGAAGGTCTATAGTATGAGGTCTTTACATGTTTTATATTTAAATCCTTCAACAATTTTTCAAACTTCTTATTCACAAATTCTCTACCATTATCTGTGAGTATAATCTGTGGACAACTAAATCTTGGTACAAACTCCTGTAAAAAAATATTAATGACAGTATCAGCGCTCTTATCTGGAATTGCATAAACTTCCGGCCAAAGACTGTAAACGTCCACTATATGAATTAAATATACATTCCCTGACAATGTTCTAGGGTGAGGACCCGATATATCTAAACTGATTTTCTGCATAGGGAACTGAGGAATATCTGTATCTTGTAAAGGACATTTAATTGTTTTCATATTCCTTAATCTGCATCTTTCACACGTATCCACATATTTACAAGCAGATCTAAACAAGTTTGGCCAATAATATTTACTCGTAAGTGCTTTCACCAATTTATCCCGCCCGAGATGTCCATTATCATTGTGATAAGCTTTTAAAACTTCATTTTCTAAATGTTTTGGGATATATTTCCTTAGCTGTTCGTTCCTTTCACACATATAGTATAACTGTCCATCCTCTTGTAAAACCAAAAAATTCTTCTTATATTTGTTCTCCTCCATTTCACTTAATTTCTGTTTTATTTGTAAGACTTTTGGATCTAATTCCTGTTCTTCTTTCATACTAAACTGTGCTAAATGTGGGTCTTCTTCCAGTCCATGTTCAGCCTCCTGATCCGACGGTAAACTCTCAAAATCTTCTCCATTTATTATGGCAGAATCTAAAATATTTACTTGCCAGTTTCGATCGTCAATCTCTGGTTCTCCTTCATCTTCTGTGTCACCTGACGACTGTGGATAGGGAATCCTAGACAATAAATCAGCGCATGTGTTAATCCTACCTGGAATGTACTCAATTTTCGTATTGTATCCCTGTAAATTCAATGCCCACGTCTGTATTTTCCTGTTCTGCACTGGAGCTTCTAAAAAGGACTTTAAAGGCATATGATCAGTTCTAATAACAAAATTTGCGTTATGTAAGTAGTAATTTAGTTTCTGAAGGGCATAATGAATGGCATACGCTTCTTTTTCAATAGTCGTCCATTTGCGTTGAGATTTGCTAAGTTTATGAGATAAGAAGTAAATTGGCCTTTCATTTTTAACCCCTGGTATTCCAGACTCTTTTCCTTCATATGGTTGAACCAAACATGCTCCTATTGCATTGTCCGAAGCATCTGTGTACAGTATTAACTGTTTGTTTAAATCTGGATGCGTCAATAATGGTACCAGTGTTAAGCTGTTTTTTAAATATTCGAACGCTTTTTGGCACTCATCATCCCACTTAAATCTAGCGTATTTGCCTGTTAAATTTGTAATAGGTTCTGCTATCTTTGAAAACGCCGGGACAAACCGCCTATAATATGCACAAGTTCCTATAAACGCACGCACTTCCTTAACATTAGTTGGAGGAGGTAACTCCTTAATAACCTTTATCTTTTCCTGGTCTGGTTTTATTCCGTCTCTATTTATAATATAACCCAAATATTTTGTTTCTGTCTTTAAAAACTGGCACTTACTAAGTTTCAATTTAACGTCATGTACCCTTAATCTATCGAATACCAATCTAATATGTTTTAAATGATCAGCTACATCTCCTGTCGTAAAAATCAGAATATCGTCTATATAGGCTAGTGCAAACCTTTGCATACCTTCTAATACTTCATTTATTAAGAGCATGTAGTGAGATGGCGCAGTTTTGACTCCAAAAGGCATACGTAAAAATTCATAAGAACCCATATGAGTACAGAAAGCACTTTTCTTTTGAGCGTCCTTCGACATCGGAATACACCAGAACCCTGATCTTGCGTCCAACGTCGTAAAAAATGTAGCGCCATTTAGCAGCCCCAAAATATCATCGATCACTGGCAGTGGATATGCTACATTTTTAGTAATTTTGTTCAACGCCCGATAGTCGCAACAGAATCGACTCGAACCATCAGGTTTGGCTACAATTACCACCGGAGATGACCACTCTGATTTTGATCTTGTGATTATCCCTGCTTTCAACATTTCTTCTATTGCCTTTTCTACAATTTCTCTATTTCTTAAGGGAGTTCTATATGGTTTTAAGCTAATCGGCGGATGGTCTCCCGTATCTATCTCCATTGTTACCGTTTTTGTCTTACCTAACTCTAAATCACTAATTGCAAACACATCCTGATTCTCCTTTATAAACTGTTCCAACACTTCTTTATTTTCTGGTGAAGTCTTTAACTGTGCCAACAATTCCTGTTCTCTTGTCTTTTTATCTATTGAATGTATTTGTGCTGTATTTCTTTTGAATGGATGGATCAATTCATCCATTCGTGTGTTTCCTCTACTTCCGCGTCCGCGTCTGTTATTACTTCTTTCACTAGAAGATTGTGAACAACTAGTTCCCGGCATTTCTACTCTATCTGTTGCCAATATTTCACTAACGTTACGTTCTAGTTTTGCTACTACACACCCTCTGTATAATTTAATTTCTCTACCTGTGTTGTTAATCACCATAACTGGAAAGGTTAAGTGTTTATCTAACGCTATTATTCCATCCGGAACTTCCAAACCAGGTTCATCAATTACTTCTTCTTGTAATTCAGTGACTCTGACTGTGTCTCCTGCTACATAATATGGGTTTCTCTTTAGCTTTGCTTGTATCAAATTAATCGACTGTGGCTTTAACGTCGTGGACATTTTAACTCTCACTAGTGCTGATATATGCATGTCTTCCTCCATATCTACATAGACATCCTTAAATTTTAATTTGTGTAAATCAAAGAAAAGTCTTACTCCATTTTTTATCAAAAAATCTCTTCCTAACAGCATGTTTCTATTTAAATCTTTCACTACATGAAAAAGATGTCTTACGTTGACCCCTCCTAGTTTGAAATTTATCATCGTTTGCCCAATTACTTGTAAATTCTGTCCCGTAACGGAGTGAAGATTATTATGACTCCTAAATATCCTACAATTTCTCACTATTCTGTATAGAAAACTTTCTTTTACTACACTAACCTGAGCTCCCGAATCAATTAATGTACGAATTCTATACTTTCCTACTTCTATAATACAAGAACTATAATCTGTTTTATTTTCTATAAACTGCTTGACTTCATCTAGTTGAAAATATTCTCTGTTCGTTCTAGTATACCTGTTATTAACGTATTCTTTAAACCTTGGAACCTTATTATTTCCCTTCCTACTCCAGGTCCCATTCAATAGGTAGGGCGCCGGTTTTCCTGCGTTGTTCTTGTACCTGTAAAATTTCTGTGTCTATCTTCTACACTCCTATTTAACCTATTGCCATTTCTACTCTGTGTATTCGATTGGACACGCCTATTTCCACAAAAACGAGCCATGTGTCCCCGCTGACCGCAAGAATAACAGACTATATTTGTGTTATTTGTGTTACCTACCGTCCCAGTTGTAGGATACCTCATTTGTCTCCTTTCCTCATACTTATTTCTATTTCTGCCTTGTACCATCTGTACACCTCCCCTCCTATTCCATCCGAACCTTGTTTGTCCTATTTCCATGGGCTCCTCAACTCTATCTTCTCGACTAGTTCCTATTTCTCGTCCTGTTCTCAATCTAAACCTACGTCTCAAATTTTCTTCTTGTACTGCAATATCTACAGCCTGTGACAACCTCTCAGGTTTCTCCCTCATCAACTTAAATTTCAAACCATCGGATTTTATGCCATCCACAAAAATGCCGACTAACATCCTCTCCACTTCTTCTCCTCGTACATTCTGTCCTAAGAATGCCTCTTCAGCCAGGTTAATTAATCTATCGCTGAACAATTGTACCGTCTCTCCGTTGTTTTGTTTAGCCTGTCTCAACACCGAAAATGCATGTTGTGGATCCGTTATTTCCGCATATTTCCGTGCTAGGTCTTCCTTGAATTGTTCCCATGTCTCATCTACTCTAGCCTCTAACTTTCTTCTTATATGATCCGAAACCGGTTCCGTTGCCGTCTGATAAGCCAGTCTCATTCTCTCTTCATCTGTTGCTGAGACCAAATACGCATATTTTTCTATGGAGGTGACCCATTTCTTAAAGTCTCTAGCCTGTCCACTAAACTTCATAATTTCTGTTGCCATTCCTTGTTGTTTAATAACCATATTAAGTCTGCCTACTGCTGTTCCTACCCCCGTCAAAACTTGTGCTAGGGTGTCTTGTTCTGCCATGTTAAAATATTTATACCTGTACAAGCAAACAAACAATCAATTCTTATTAATATCTAAATTAATTAACTAAAGGATGTTATCGTCCTCCTGAAATTCAATTATTTTCTATCTAATATCAAATATGTTACCCTTTTTTTTCTTGTTGAGGTTATCTTTCCAATCGAAAATGAAGTCCTTGGCGCTTATGTCTCTGTCCAGTGAGTAAGGACTAAAAATGCTCAATTGGGCTCGATAGGCACGACTGTACTCCACAGGTCTCGATAGTGCACGACAAAGCTTCACAGGCCTCGATAGGGCACGACAAAGCTTCACTGGCCTCGATAGGGCACGACAAAGCTTCACAGACCTCGATAGGGCACGACAAAGCTTCACTGGCCTCGATAGGGCACGACAAAGCTTCACTGGCCTCGATAGGGCACGACAAAGCTTCACAGACCTCGATAGGGCACGACAAAGCTTCACTGGCCTCGATAGGGCACGACAAAGCTTCACAGACCTCGATAGGGCACGACAAAGCTTCACTGGCCTCGATAGGGCACGACAAAGTATCAGCCACCCAGGGACGGGCTCTTGAAAAGAAGGCAATGAACGATTGTATGTATCAGAGGACAGCACTGGCCAGCCCCTTGAAATTAGCGATGAATGTTAGTCAGCCTCTCAAAACCACTGACAGTGTAGAGCAGCGGCTGACCGATTTGATAAAGCGACTCTCTCACACAACAGAGTCCGGAGTTGACCTTGACAACGGCTCGACTGTAATGACCCGGCCAGCAAGATTTTACCAAGTGGACTGTGTAACCATGACTTGGGTGGTTACTGAGTCATAGCGACCAAAAGCGATCAAAACCATCACTGGACGATGGTGATTAAAAAAAACAGTACTTCAGCCGAACTTGATAAGGAGCTTCGGTCTAAATCAAAGTGGCGTCAACCTTCTGGAAACGAGCAAGGATAAAATTTGGTAACGTTCACTGATCGTCCAGAATTATTGTGGTGCTCATCATACTACCAGAAGCTGATCCTCCATTCTAGTTGTTCGTTAAAAGCTCCAAGGTCAGGACTCTGCGACCTTTAGTTCATTCCTGACGAGAAGTAGACAACTGCTCTCTGATATCAACGTCTCAACTTCTCTATCTGCTTATATTTGTTTGGAAATTTCTGGTTCTCGGTTCTTGAGCCTGTACAATCCTAACTTGCGTGTGGAACGTCATGACAAAAAAATTGTGGAACCGACATCTTCCCTTCACCGGCAACTATATTTGGTTCCATCTCACAATCTTGACTTTGAAATTTGGACTTCTCAAACAAAAAAGCATGGTCCGGCCTTAGACCTTTGGTTTGAAGGACTCAGAGAAAACTCGTTGATTGATCGTATTACTTTGCTCAGAAATCTCACAGCAGACCGCCACAGCAAGCCAGTTTACGTACTTTGCATTGTGTCCGCGGAATAGATCGAAATCCTGGTCACGGCACCATTTCTGCTTATGTAACGAAGCAGCGAACTCAAAGACTAACGGAATCCATTGGTAGTTTACAAATAGTCTTTATTTCTGGCTGATGACAAATTCTGAATCTCACAAGATGTCTACTCTCTTCCAGGCCCCGATGTAAACTAACTCTAGACAACCAACTACGTCACGACTTGAGCATCTTTCCTCCCATTCCATCTCGATGCTCAATCGTGCTGTAGCGTTTCCCACCTAAATACTACTAAAACCCGTACCTCTGTTACAGAACATTGATGTGATTGTGTCAAACATTGATGTAATTGTGTCAAATGTTGATGTGATTGTGTCAATCATTGATGTAATTGTGTCACATGTTGATGTGATTGTGTCAAATATTGATTTGATTGTGTCAAACATTGATGTGATTGTGTCAAACATTGATGTGATTGTGTCAAACATTGATGTGAGTGTGTCAAATATTGATTTGATTGTGTCAAACATTGATGTGATTGTGTCAAACATTGATGTGATTGTGTCAAGTATTGATGTGATTGTGTCAAACATTGATGTGATTGTGTCAAACATTGATGTGATTGTGTCAAACATTGATGTGATTGTGTCAAACATTGATGTTGATTGTGTCAAACATTGATGTGATTGTGTCAAACATTGACGTGATTGTGTCAAACATTGATGTGATTGCGTCAAATATTGATTTGATTTTGTCAAACATTGATGTGATTGTGTCAAATGTTGATGTGATCGTATCAAATATTGATGTGATTGTGTCAAACATTGATGTGATTGTGTCAAACATTGATGTGATTGTGTCAAACATTGATGTGACTGTGTTTAACATTATTGTGATCATGTCAATCTTTGATGTGATTGTGTCAAACATTGATGTTATTACACTTTTTGATTGTGTCAAACATTGATGTTATTACATGTATTGAATGTGCAAAACATTAATGTGATTACACTTTTTGATTGTGTCAAACATTGATATGATTACACTTGTAAACACCTGGTATTGTGTCAAACATTGGTATTATTACACGTGTAAGCACCTGGTATTGTGTCAAACATTGATATGATTACACTTGTAAACACCTGGTATTGTATCGCTATGTTGTTAAACACTTTTGTGTGGTGTTTTTACTTGCAGGTATGCGAATCCTGGTGATGCTGCTGCTGGACACACTTCCAATGTTGGGCAATGTTCTTCTTCTTTGTTTCTTTGTGTTCTTTATTTTTGGTATAATTGGAGTGCAGCTGTGGTCTGGAGTTTTGCGCCATCGATGTTTCCTTGACCTCAACGAAACTATAGGATATCCGTAAGTGACAACATTGATAACTGAATATTAGTGACACATCCTGTCTTACAACACTTAGAGAACACATTGATGACTGTATGTCAGTGACACATCTTGTCTTACAACAATTAGAGAACACATTGATGGCTGTATGTCAGTGACACATCTTGTCTTACAACAATTAGAGAACACATTGATGGCTGTCAGTGACACATCTTGTCTTACAACAATTAGAGAACACATTGATGGCTGTATGTCAGTGACACATCCTGTCTTACAACACTTAGAGAACACATTGATGACTGTATGTCAGTGACACATCTTGTCTTACAACAATTAGAGAACACATTGATGGCTGTATGTCAGTGACACATCTTGTCTTACAACAATTAGAGAACACATTGATGGCTGTATGTCAGTGACACATCTTGTCTTACAACACTTAGAGAACACATTGATGAATGTATGACAGTGACACATCTTGTCTTACAACACTTAGAGAACACATTGATGACTGTATGTCAGTGACACATCTTGTCTTACAACAATTAGAGAACACATTGATGACTGTATGACAGTGACACATCTTGTCTTACAACAATTAGAGAACACATTGATGACTGTATGTCAGTGACACATCCTGTCTTACAACACTTAGAGAACACATTAATGACTGTATATCAGTGACACATCTTGTCTTACAACACTTAGAGAACACATTGATGACTGTATGTCAGTGACACATCTTGTCTTACAACAATTAGAGAACACATTGATGACTGTATGTCAGTGACACATCCTGTCTTTTCAACACTTAGAGAACACATTGATGACTGTATGTCAGTGACACATCTTGTCTTACAACACTTAGAGAACACATTGATGACTGTATGTCAGTGATACATCTTGTCTTACAACACTTAGAGAACACATTGATGACTGTATGTCAGTGACACATCTTGTCTTACAACACTTAGAGAACACATTGATGACTTTATGTCAGTGATACATCTTGTCTTACAACAATTAGAGAACACATTGATGACTGTATGACAGTGACACATCCTGTCTTACAACACTTAGAGAACACATTGATGACTGTATGTCAGTGACACATCCTGTCTTACAACACTCAGTGAATACATTGATGACTGTATGTCAGTGATACATCCTGTCTTACAACAATTAGTGAACACATTGATGACTGTATGTCAGTGATACATCTTGTCTTACAACACTTAGAGAACACATTGATGACTGTATGTCAGTGATACATCCTGTCTTACAACACTCAGTGAACACATTGATGACTGTATGTCAGTGATACATCTTGTCTTACAACACTCAGTGAACACATTGATGACTGTATGTCAGTGATACATCTTGTCTTACAACACTCAGTGACCATATTGATGACTGTATGTCAGTGATACATCTTGTCTTACAACACTTAGAGAACACATTGATGACTGTATGTCAGTGACACATCTTGTCTTACAACAATTAGAGAACACATTGATGACTTTATGTCAGTGATACATCTTGTCTTACAACACTTAGAGAACACATTGATGACTGTATGTCAGTGATACATCCTGTCTTACAACACTTAGAGAACACATTGATGACTGTATGTCAGTGACACATCTTGTCTTACAACACTTAGAGAACACATTGATGACTGTATGTCAGTGATACATCCTGTCTTACAACACTTAGAGAACACATTGATGACTGTATGTCAGTGATACATCCTGTCTTACAACACTTAGAGAACACATTGATGACTGTATGTCAGTGACACATCTTGTCTTCAACACTTAGAGAACACATTGATGACTGTATGTCAGTGACACATCTTGTCTTACTACAATTAGAGAACACATTGATGACTGTATGACAGTGACACATCTTGTCTTACAACACTCAGTGAAGACATTGATGACTGTATGTCAGTGACACATCCTGTCTTACAACACTTAGAGAACATATCGATGACTGTATGTCAGTGACACATCTTGTCTTACAACCATTAGAGAACACATTGACGACTGTATGTCAGTGACACATCTTGTCTTACAACACTCAGTGAAGACATTGATGACTGTATGTCAGTGACACATCTTGTCTTACAACACTTAGAGAACACATTGATGACTGTATGACAGTGACACATCTTGTCTTACAACACTTAGAGAACACATTGATGACTGTATGTCAGTGACACATCTTGTCTTACAACACTTAGAGAACACATTGATGACTGTATTTCAGTGACACATCTTGTCTTACAACAATTAGAGAACACATTGATGGCTGTCAGTGACACATCTTGTCTTACAACAATTAGAGAACACATTGATGACTGTATGTCAGTGATACATCTTGTCTTACAACAATTAGAGAACACATTGATGACTGTATGTCTGTGACACATCTTGTCTTACAACAATTAGAGAACACATTGATGACTGTATGTCAGTGACACATCTTATCTTACAACACTTAGTAAACACATTGACGACTGTATGACAGTGACACATCTTGTCTTACAACAATTAGAGAACACATTGATGACTGTATGTCTGTGACACATCTTGTCTTACAACAATTAGAGAACACATTGATGACTGTATGTCAGTGACACATCTTGTCTTACAACACTTAGTAAACACATTGACGACTGTATGACAGTGACACATCTTGTCTTACAACAATTAGAGAACACATTGATGACTGTATGTCAGTGACACATCTTGTCTTACAACAATTATAGAACACATTGATGACTGTATGTCAGTGACACATCTTGTCTTACAACACTTAGAGAACACATTGATGACTGTATGTCAGTGACACATCTTGTCTTACAACACTCTGTGAAGATATTGATGACTATGTCAGTGACACATCTTGTCTTACAACAATTAGAGAACACATTGATGACTGTATGTCAGTGACACATCTTGTCTTACAACAATTAGAGAACACATTGATGGCTGTCAGTGACACATCTTGTCTTACAACAATTAGAGAACACATTGATGACTGTATGTCAGTGACACATCTTGTCTTACAACAATTAGAGAACACATTGATGACTGTATGTCAGTGACACATCTTGTCTTCCAACAATTAGAGAACACATTGATGACTGTATGTCAGTGACACATCCTGTCTTACAACACTTAGAGAACACATTGATGACTGTATGTCAGTGACACATCTTGTCTTACAACAATTAGAGAACACATTGATGACTGTATGACAGTGACACATCTTGTCTTACAACACTTAGAGAACACATTGATGACTGTATGTCAGTGAGACATCTTGTCTTACAACACTTAGAGAACACATTGATGACTGTATGTCAGTGACACATCTTGTCTTACAACACTTAGAGAACACATTGATGACTGTATGTCAGTGATACATCTTGTCTTACAACACTTAGAGAACACATTGATGACTGTATGTCAGTGACACATCTTGTCTTACAACACTTAGAGAACACATTGATGACTGTATGTCAGTGATACATCTTGTCTTACAACACTTAGAGAACACATTGATGACTGTATGTCAGTGATACATCCTGTCTTACAACACTCAGTGAATACATTGATGACTGTATGTCAGTGATACATCTTGTCTTACAACACTTAGAGAACACATTGATGACTGTATGTCAGTGATACATCTTGTCTTACAACACTTAGAGAACACATTGATGACTGTATGTCAGTGATACATCCTGTCTTACAACACTCAGTGAATACATTGATGGCTGTATGTCAGTGACACATCCTGTCTTACAACACTCAGTGAATACATTGATGACTGTATGTCAGTGATACATCCTGTCTTACAACAATTAGTGAACACATTGATGACTGTATGTCAGTGATACATCTTGTCTTACAACACTTAGAGAACACATTGATGACTGTATGTCAGTGATACATCCTGTCTTACAACACTGAGTGAACACATTGATGACTGTATGTCAGTGATACATCTTGTCTTACAACACTCAGTGAACACATTGATGACTGTATGTCAGTGATACATCTTGTCTTACAACACTCAGTGAACATATTGATGACTGTATGTCAGTGATACATCTTGTCTTACAACACTTAGAGAACACATTGATGACTGTATGTCAGTGACACATCTTGTCTTACAACAATTAGAGAACACAATGATGACTGTATGTCAGTGACACATCTTGTCTTACAACACTTAGAGAACACATTGATGACTGTATGTCAGTGACACATCTGGTCTTACAACACTTAGAGAACACATTGATGACTGTATGTCAGTGACACATCTTGTCTTACAACACTTAGAGAACACATTGATGACTGTATGTCAGTGATACATCTTGTCTTACAACACTTAGAGAACACATTGATGACTGTATGTCAGTGATACATCCTGTCTTACAACACTTAGAGAACACATTGATGACTGTATGTCAGTGACACATCTTGTCTTCAACACTTAGAGAACACATTGATGACTGTATGACAGTGACACATCCTGTCTTACTACAATTAGAGAACACATTGATGACTGTATGACAGTGACAAATCTTGTCTTACAACACTCAGTGAAGACATTGATGACTGTATGTCAGTGACACATCCTGTCTTACAACACTTAGAGAACATATCGATGACTGTATGTCAGTGACACATCTTGTCTTACAACAATTAGAGAACACATTGACGACTGTATGTCAGTGACACATCTTGTCTTACAACACTCAGTGAAGACATTGATGACTGTATGTCAGTGACACATCTTGTCTTACAACACTTAGAGAACACATTGATGACTGTATGACAGTGACACATCTTGTCTTACAACACTCAGTGAAGACATTGATGACTGTATGTCAGTGACACATCTTGTCTTACAACACTTAGAGAACACATTGATGACTGTATGACAGTGACACATCTTGTCTTACAACACTTAGAGAACACATTGATGACTGTATGTCTGTGACACATCTTGTCTTACAACAATTAGAGAACACATTGATGACTGTATGTCAGTGACACATCTTGTCTTACAACAATTAGAGAACACATTGATGACTGTATGTCAGTGACACATCTTGTCTTACAACAATTAGAGAACACATTGATGACTGTATGTCTGTGACACATCTTGTCTTACAACAATTAGAGAACACATTGATGACTGTATGTCAGTGACACATCTTATCTTACAACACTTAGTAAACACATTGACGACTGTATGACAGTGACACATGTCTTACAACAATTAGAGAACACATTGATGACTGTATGTCTGTGACACATCTTGTCTTACAACAATTAGAGAACACATTGATGACTGTATGTCAGTGACACATCTTATCTTACAACACTTAGTAAACACATTGACGACTGTATGACAGTGACACATCTTGTCTTACAACAATTAGAGAACACATTGATGACTGTATGTCTGTGACACATCTTGTCTTACAACAATTAGAGAACACATTGATGACTGTATGTCAGTGACACATCTTGTCTTACAACAATTAGAGAACACATTGACGACTGTATGACAGTGACACATCTTGTCTTACAACACTCAGTGAACACTTTGACGACTGTATGACAGTGACACATCCTGTCTTACAACACTTAGAGAACATATTGATGACTGCATGCCTGAATGTACTGTTCTACACCGTGTGCCTGCAGTAACCTGTGTGTATTTTTCTACACTGTGTGCCTGCAGTAACTAATGTATTGTTCTACACTGTGTGGCAGCAGTAACTAATGTATTGTTCTACACTGTGTGCCTGCAGTAACTAATCTATTGTTCTACACTGTGTGCCTGCAGTAACCTGTGTGTATTGTTCTATACTGTGTGTCTGCAGTAACTAATGTATTGTTCTACACTGTGTGCCTGCAGTAACTAATGTATTGTTCTACACTGTGTGGCTGCAATAACCTGAGTGTATTGTTCTATACTGTATGCCTGCAGTAACTAATGTATTGTTCTACACTGTATGCCTGCAGTAACTATTGTATTGTTCTACACTGTGTGCCTGCAGTAACTAATGGATTGTTCTATACTGTGTGCCTGCAGTAATAAAATGTATTGTTCTACACTGTGTGCCTGCAGTAACTAATGGATTGTTCTATACTGTGTGCCTGCAGTAATAAAATGTATTGTTCTATACTGTGTGCCTGCAGTAACCAGTGTGTATTGTTCTATACTGTGTACCTGCAGTAACTAATGTATTGTTCTACACTGTGTGCCTGCAGTAACTAATGTATTGTTCTACACTGTGTGGCTGCAATAACCTGAGTGTATTATTCTATATTGTATGCCTGCAGTAACTAATGTATTGTCCTACACTGTATGTCTGCAGTAACTAATGTATTGTTCTACACTTTGTGCCTGCAGTAACTAATGTATTGTTCTATACTGTAAGCCTGCAGTAACTAATGTATTGTTCTACACTGTGTGCCTGCAGTAACTAATGTATTGTTCTACACTGTATGCCTACAGTAACTAATGTATTGTTCTACACCGTGTGCCTACAGTAACTAAAGTATTGTTCTACACTGTGTGCCTGCAGTAACTAATGTATTGTTCCACACTGTATGCCTGCAGTAACCTGAGTGTATTGTTCTACACTGTATGCCTGCAGTACCCTGATTGTATTGTTCTACACTGTATGCCTGCAGTAACCTGAGTGTATTGTTCTACACTGTATGCCTGCAGTAACATGAGTGTATTGTTCTACACTGTATGCCTGCAGTAACCTGAGTGTATTGTTCTACACTGTGTGCCTGCAGTAACATGAGTGTATTGTTCTACACTGTATGCCTGCAGTAACCTGAGTGTATTGTTCTATACTATGTGCCTGCAGTAACCTGTGTGTATTGTTCTATACTGTGTGCCTGCAGTAACTAATGTATTGTTCTACACTGTATGCCTGCAGTAACCTGAGTGTATTATTCTACACTGTATGCCTGCAGTAACCTGAGTGTATTGTTCTACACTGTATGCCTGCAGTAACCTGAGTGTATTGTTCTACACTGTATGCATGCAGTAACTAATGTACTGTCCTATACTGTATGCCTGCAGTAACCTGAGTGTATTGTTCTATACTGTGTGTCTGCAGTAACTAATGTATTGTCCTACACTGTATGCCTGCAGTAACCTGAGTGTATTGTTCTACACTGTGTGTCTGCAGTAACCTGTGTGTATTGTTCTACACTGTATGCCTGCAGTAACCTGAGTGTATTGTTCTACACTGTATGCCTGCAGTAACCTGTGTGTATTGTTCAACACTGTATGCCTGCAGTAACCTGAGTGTATTGTTCTACACTGTGTGTCTGCAGTAACCTGTGTGTATTGTTCTACACTGTATGCCTGCAGTAACCTGAGTATATTGTTCTACACTGTATGCCTGCAGTAACCTGAGTGTATTGTTCTACACTGTGTGCCTGCAGTAACCTGATTGTATTGTTCTACACTGTATGCCTGCAGTAACCTGATTGTATTGTTCTACACTGTGTGCCTGCAGTAACCTGATTGTATTGTTCTACACTGTGTGCCTGCAGTAACCTGAGTGTATTGTTCTACACTGTGTGCCTGCAGTAACCTGATTGTATTGTTCTACACTGTGTGGCTGCAATAACCTGAGTGTATTGTTCTATACTGTATGCCTGCAGTAACTAATGTATTGTTCTACACTGTATGCCTGCAGTAACTAATGTATTGTTCTACACTGTGTGCCTGCGGTAACTAATGTATTGTTCTATACTGTGTGCCTGCAGTAATAAAATGTATTGTTCTATACTGTGTGCCTGCAGTAACTAATGTATTGTTCTACACTGTGTGACTGCAGTAACTAATGTATTGTTCTACACTGTATGCCTGCAGTAACTAATGTATTGTTGTACACTGTGTGGCTGCAATAACCTGAGTGTATTGTTCTATACTGTATGCCTGCAGTAACTAATGTATTGTTCTACACTGTGTGTCTGCAGTAACTAATTTATTGTTCTACACTGTGTGACTGCAGTAACTAATGTATTGTTCTACACTGTATGCCTGCAGTAACTAATGTATTGTTGTACACTGTGTGGCTGCAATAACCTGAGTGTATTGTTCTATACTGTATGCCTGCAGTAACTAATGTATTGTTCTACACTGTGTGTCTGCAGTAACTAATTTATTGTTCTACACTGTGTGCCTGCAGTAACCTGTGTGTATTGTTCTATACTGTGTGCCTGCAGTAACTAATGTATTGTTCTACACTGTGTGTCTGCAGTAACTAATCTATTGTTCTACACTGTGTGCCTGCAGTAACCTGTGTGTATTGTTCTATACTGTGTGCCTGCAGTAACTAATGTATTGTTCTACACTGTGTGCCTGCAGTAACTAATGTATTGTTCTACACTGTGTGGCTGCAGTAACTAATGTATTGTTCTATACTGTAAGCCTGCAGTAACTAATGTATTGTTCTACACTGTGTGCCTGCAGTAACTAATGTATTGTTCTACACTGTATGCCTGCAGTAACTAATGTATTGTTCTACACTGTGTGGCTGCAATAACCTAAGTATATTGTTCTATACTCTATGCTTGCAGTAACTAATGTATTGTTCTACACTGAATGCCTGCAGTAACTAATGTATTGTTCTACACCGTGTGCCTACAGTAACTAAAGTATTGTTCTACACTGTGTGCCTGCAGTAACTAATGTATTGTTCCACACTGTATGCCTGCAGTAACCTGAGTGTATTGTTCTACACTGTATACCTGCAGTACCCTGATTGTATTGTTCTACACTGTATGCCTGCAGTAACCTGAGTGTATTGTTCTACACTGTATGCCTGCAGTAACATGAGTGTATTGTTCTACACTGTATGCCTGCAGTAACCTGAGTGTATTGTTCTACACTGTGTGCCTGCAGTAACATGAGTGTATTGTTCTACACTGTATGCCTGCAGTAACCTGAGTGTATTGTTCTATACTATGTGCCTGCAGTAACCTGTGTGTATTGTTCTATACTGTGTGCCTGCAGTAACTAATGTACTTTCCTACACTGTATGCCTGCAGTAACCTGAGTGTATTGTTCTATACTGTGTGCCTGCAGTAACTAATGTATTGTCCTACACTGTATGCATGCAGTAACCTGAGTGTATTGTTCTACACTGTGTGTCTGCAGTAACCTGTGTGTATTGTTCTACACTGTATGCCTGCAGTAACCTGAGTGTATTGTTCTACACTGTATGCCTGCAGTAACCTGTGTGTATTGTTCAACACTGTATGCCTGCAGTAACCTGAGTGTATTGTTCTACACTGTGTGTCTGCAGTAACCTGTGTGTATTGTTCTACACTGTATGCCTGCAGTAACCTGAGTGTATTGTTCTACACTGTATGCCTGCAGTAACCTGATTGTATTGTCCTACACTGTATGCCTGCAGTAACCTGATTGTATTGTTCTACACTGTATGCCTGCAGTAACCTGAGTATATTGTTCTACACTGTATGCCTGCAGTAACCTGAGTGTATTGTTCTACACTGTGTGCCTGCAGTAACCTGATTGTATTGTTCTACACTGTATGCCTGCAGTAACCTGATTGTATTGTTCTACACTGTGTGCCTGCAGTAACCTGATTGTATTGTTCTACACTGTGTGCCTGCAGTAACCTGAGTGTATTGTTCTACACTGTGTGCCTGCAGTAACCTGATTGTATTGTTCTACACTGTGTGCCTGCAGTAACCTGAGTGTATTATTCTACACTGTGTGCCTGCAGTAACCTGAGTGTATTGTTCTACACTGTATGCCTGCAGTAACCTGAGTGTATTGTTCTACACTACCTCCCACAGGGAGTATGTCCCGGAGTATTACACCGCTAAAACCAAGGTGGAGTTTATATGCAGCCCTCGGGAGGACTCTGGCATACAGAAATGTGAGGGCCTGCCCCCGTTTGAGTATGAGGGCATACAATGCAATGCTTCTGCCAAAATGTACAGCAACAACACACCGACCAACGAGTCATGCGTGAACTGGAACCAGTATTATACCAACTGCACTCCACACGCCATGAACCCTTTCATGGGCTCCGTGTCATTTGACAACATCGGACTAGCCTGGGTGGTGATATTTCAGGTACGTGAATCTATATGTTGTGATATTTCAAGTATGTGAATATATATTGTGTTATTTGACATGTGTGAATCGTATGTTGTGATATTTTAGGTATGTGAATGTGTAGACTTAGACTTAGATGGATAGGACATCTTAGGAGGATGGATGATGGTAGAATACCAAAGGATATCTTTTTTGGTGAATTACAGATGGGTAAGAGATCTCAGGGTCGGCCTCTACTACGATACAAAGATGTGTGTAAGCGGGACATGATTGATACAGGCATTGATAATGCACATTGGGAGCAAGTCGCCGCTGAACGTGTTGAATGGAGGGCAAATATCAGAAATGGAATAAAGTCAAAGGAGAAAATTATTGCAGAAAAGTCACACACCAAGCGTTTGAGACGTAAGATGGTGCATGATGGTGGAAATGACCACGTGTTCAGATGCACCCACTGTGAACGGACATTTACAGCGCAAATTGGCCTTATCAGTCACACTCGCTACCGCCATAGTTAAAAGTTATTATGCCTTTTTAAAGCACAAACTATCGTCTGTCAAGACGGCAAGGTGCCAATGGGCAATGGGTGAATGTGTATGTGAAAACAAAGAACTTGGAAATGTGATAGTATCACAAGAAGTGGGGAGGGCTATATGAAGACTAGGAGGGGTTAACCAACCAGGACAGAACAACATCCTCTCCCAGCTCCAGACAGATGCAGGACAACATCCTCTCCAAGCTCCAGACAGATGCAGGACAACATCCTCTCACAGCTCTGGAAATATGCAGGACAACATCCTCTCACAGCTCTGGAAATATGCAGGACAACATCCTCTCACAGCTCTGGAAATATGCAGGACAACATCCTCTCACAGCTCTGGAAATATGCAGGACAACATCCTCTTACAGCTCTGAACAGATGCAGGACAACATCCTCTCACAGCTCTGGAAATATGCAGGACAACATCCTCTCACAGCTCTGGACAGATGCAGGACAACATCCTCTCACAGCTCTGGACAGATGTAGGGCAACATCCTCTCCCAGCTCTGGAAATATGCAGGACAATATCCTCTCACAGCTCTGGAAATATGCAGGACAACATCCTCTCACAGCTCTGGAAATATGTAATACAACATCCTCTCACAGCTCTGAACAGATGCAGGACAACATCCTCTCACAGCTCTGGAAATATGCAGGACAACATCATCTCACTGCTCTGGAAATATACAGGACAACATCCCCTCACAGTTCTGGAAGTATGCAGGACAACATCCTCTCACTGCTGTTGAAATATGCAGGACAACATCTTCTCACAGCTGTGGAAATATGCAGGACAACAACCCCTCACAGCTCTGGAAATATGCAGGAGTACATAAGAAGTCATGATGACAACCAGTTGCAAGGAGACATGATTTTCAACACAGGGACCAGAAGATGGGACCCAACCTTTGACAGGGAATTCCACAAATGTGCAAGAACTACAGGAGCATCAGGCTCAACAGTCATCCCAGTCAACTCATGTTGAGGGGACATTTGTAGAGTCCTGCAGAAATCACAAGAAGTCCATTCCCAAGAACAGTCAGGACTGTGGCCAAAGACAAGAAGTCCTTTCCCAATAACAGTCAGGACTGCGGCCAAAAACAAGTGCCTGAGATTCAATGTCAGATTGCTGATTGAGACTGATTGATTGATTGATTGATTGATTGATTGATTGATCTAGAAACCGACATCACAGCATTCGGGGCATTCCCATAGGCACTCCGTCCCCATCCTCAGCAGCCAGCGAAGAGTTCCAACAACAATAGTACCAGTAGCAATCTCATTATATGTCCATCTCGCCTTTCCTCTGAGAGTTGAGCATCGGCCAGATCCCCTCGTCACCCCTCGCTGTTGCATTCTTGCCAGACCATGGTGATCCATTTGCTCCTCAAAGGTGTACACATGCTCCCACAAGGCTGCAACCACGTCTGCCTTGTCATGCATCAATACTCCACCAAGTTTTACAGAGCTGCTCATTGAGAAACACATAGAGAGCATCAGTTAGTTAGTTAGTTAGTTAGTTAGTTAGTTAGTTAGTTAGTTAGTTAGTTAGTTAGTTAGTTAGTTAGTTAGTTAGTTAGTTTAGTTTAGTTAGTTAGTTAGTTAGTTAGTTAGTTAGTTAGTTAGTTGACAGATCATCCTCATTGTGCATCAAACCATTCAGTCCATCAGTGCTCGGATCCCCTCCTCAGCAAATCCCGCAGTGTGTAGCGGCTAACGACACCAGTTCTGTGTTTGTTTATCAATCTTCTTTGGCTTCCTGCGTAGTGTTCTTGTTTGGCCACACCTCTTTTAATTTGCTGTTCTTGCAGTCTGACCATGGTTGTAGATTTGCAGTCATCATTTGAATCTCGCAAAAGTTTTATTTCTCGTAGAGCATTCAGAATGTCAGACTGGTCCATGGCGCTTCCGCCCTCCACATTAGCCTCACCTGCGAGCTTGTCAGCCCGCTCATTTTCTAGTACTCCCGCATGCCCTGGCACGAAGATGAAACTAATCTTTGTCAGCCAAGACCGCTCCAGAGACAGCAATCACTCTCTTCGGATCCACCCCGTCTCTATCCTCTTGAGCATGCTCATTGAGTCGCTAAGGAAATATGCCCTATTGAATGTCTGTGTCTTGAGCCATGTTATTGCTTTACTTACTGCCATGACTTCCATAGTCAGGCTACTTGTGGTTTCAGTGAAAGCACCAGAGTCCTCCTTCACAATTCTCCCTCCGGCCCGAGCCGTAAAGGCCCATGAGCTTCTCACATGTCGGACGACCGACCCAGCTGTGTAAATTACAGCATCACCATTTAATGCAATTCTCATTCTTGAAAGAGAGCATCCATGTGACTTAAATTATAAGCTCCTAGCTTTGATCAGGCTTGTGAAGATGCCATGTGACCTATATTATAAGCCCCTAGCTTTGATCAGGCCATGTGACCTATATTATAAACTCCTAGCTTTGATTAGGCTTGTGAAGAAGCCAGGCTAGAAGGGATGTGGCCAACTGTGCAAACACACAGTTGTGACACAGACATCGCAGTCATCATGGAAGCAATATGTCCAGATGTAAGCAGTGTTCACCAGACACAATCAAGGCAGTCCCACAATTCCCTATTCTATCAAGGGAATTAACTTAACACTGTCCTCCCTATTCTATCAATGGAAGCAACACACTCACAAATTTCCTCTATTCTATCAAGGGAATCAACATAACACATGTTCTCTATTTTATCAACTGAAACACCATAATCACACACCTCCTCTACTCTATGATTGATTGATTGATTGATTGATTGATTGATTGATTGATTGATTTAGGAATCGACATCACAGCATTCGGGGCATTCCCATAAGCGCTCCATCCCCATCCTCAGCAGTCAGCGAAGAGTTCCTCTACTCTATGAAGGGAATAAACACAATCCCACAATTCCTCTATTCTATAAAGGGAAACAACACAATCACACATTTCCCTCTATTCTAACAAGAAAAACAACACAATCACACATTTCCTCTACTCTGTCCATAGCCAACAAAGAGAAATCACTGTGGTATTTTACAAAATCACAATAACATCATATTCATATAGTAATGAGGTCATATCATCATAAAGTCACTTGCTGTCTTTCTTTCATATCATATAGTCATGAGGTCACTAGCTGTTTGTCTGTCATATCATATGGTAATGTGACTTAGAGACTCATTTCCTGTGGAGGTCTTAAACTGATGACTCATTGATGTGTCTTAGACTGATGATTCATTGATGTGTCTTAGACTGATGACTCATTGATGTGTCTTAGACTGACGACTCATTGATGTGTCTTAGTCTCATATTCTGCAGATGTGTCTTAGTCTCACAACTCATTGATGTGTCTTAGTTTCATTATTTGTAGATGTGTCTTAGAATAATTATTTGTGAATTAGTTTTAAACTCACAATTCATGGATGTGATTTACAGTCACGAATCATGGATGTGTCTTAGTCTCACGACTCATGGATGTGTCTTAGTCGCATGACTCATGGATGTGTCTTATTCTCATGAATCATGGATGTGTCTTAGTCACATGACTCACGGATATGTCTTAGTCTCATGACTCATGGGTGTGTCTTTGTCTCATGACTTGTGGATGTGTCATAGACTGATGACTCATGGATGTGTCTTAGACTGATGACTCATGGATGTGTCTTAGTTTCACGACTCATGGATGTGCCTTAGACTGATTACTAATGTGTCTTAGACTCAAGACTCATGGATGTGTCTTAGACTCAAGACTCATGGATGTGTCTTAGACTCAAGACTCATGGATGTGTCTTAGCCTCACAACTCATGGATGTGTCTTAGACACATGACTCATGGATGTGTCTTAGACTCATGACTTATGGATGTGTCTTAAACTCATGACTCATGTATGTGTCTTAGACTGACAACTCAAGGATGTGTCTTAGACTCATGAGTCATGGATGTGTCTTAGACTCATGGATGTGTCTTAGACTCATGACTCATGGATGTATCTTAGACTCATGACTCATGGATGTGTCTTAGACTGATGACTCATGGATGTGTCTTAGACTCATGACTCATGGATGGTCTTAGACTCACGACTCATGGATGTGTCTTAGACTCACGACTCATGGATGTGTCTTAGACTCATGACTCATGGATGTGTCTTAGACTCATGACTCATGGATGTGTCTTAGACTCACGACTCATGGCTGTGTCTTAGACTCACGACTCATAGATATGTCTTAGACTCACGACTCATGGATGAGTCTTAGACGCATGACTCATAGATGCATCTTAGACTCACAACTCATGGATGTGTCTTAGACTGACAACTCATGGATGTGTCTTAGACTCCTGACTTATGGATGTATCTTAGACCGACAACTCATGGATGTGTCTTAGACTCCTGACTTATGGATGTGTCTTAGACTGATGACTCATGGATGTGTCTTAGACTCCTGACTTATGGATGTATCTTAGACCGACAACTCATGGATGTGTCTTAGACTCCTGACTTATGGATGTGTCTTAGACTAATGACTCATGGATGTGTCTTAGACTAATGACTCATTGATGTGTCTTGCAGGTGATCAGTCTGGAGAGCTGGGTCAACATCATGTATTATGTGCAGGACGCCCACTCATTCTGGGACTGGGTCTACTTCGTGGCACTAATTGTTGTAAGTAGGTGTGACATGTTGGTTGATTGTTGTAAGTAGGTGTGACATGTTGGTTAATTGTTGTAAGTATATGTGAAGTGTTGGTTGATTGTTGTAAGTATATGTGAAGTGTTAGTTGATTGTTGTAAGTATATGTGACATGGTGGTTGATTGTTGTACGTATATGTGACATGTTGGTTGATTGTTGTAAGTGTATGTGAAGTGTTGGTTGATTGTTGTAAGTATATGTGAAGTGTTGGTTGATTGTTGCAAGTATATGTGACATGTTGGTTGATTGTTGTAAGTATATGTGACATGTTGCTTGATTGTTGTAAATATATATGAAGTGTTAGTTTATTGTTGTAAATTTATGTGACATGTTGGTTGATTGTTGTAAATATATGTGACATGTTGGTTGATTGTTATAAGTATGTGTGAAGTGTTAGTTGATTGTTGTAAGTGTATGTGACATGCTAGTTGATTATTGTAAGTAGGTGTGACATGTTAGTTGATTGTTATAAGTATATGTGAAGTGTTAGTTGATTATTGTAAGTATATGTGACATGTTGGTTGATTGTTGTAAGTATATGTGACATGTTAGTTGATTGTTGTAAGTATATGTGACATGTTAGTTGATTGTTGTAAGTATATGTGGCGTGTTGGTTGATTGTTGTAAGTATATGTGACATGTTAGTTGATTGTTGTAGGTATATGTGAAGTGTTAGTTGATTGTTGTAGGTATATGTGACGTGTTGGTTGATTGTTGTAAGTATATGTGACATGATTGTTGATTGTTGTAAGTATATGTGAAATGTTAGTTGATTGTTGTAAGTATATGTGAAATGTCAGCTGCTGAGCCAGCCATATTTTGTCTTATAAAGAACATAGTCAAACAATTTCAGGGTTTTTATATAAACACATCACACAATATGGGTTTTTTGTAACAACACATCACACAATTATGGTTTTTTATTAACAACACATCAACAGTTGTGGGATTTTGTAACAACACATCATACTACACAATTATGGATTTTTGTAACAACACACCACACAATTATGGGTTTTGTAATAACACATCACAAAATTACAGTTTTTTGTAACAACATATCACACAATTATGGGTTTTTGTAACAACACATCACAAAATTATGGGTTTTTATAGCAACACATCAAAACATTATAGTCTTTCATAACAACACATCACACAATTATGGATTTATGTAACAACACATCACGCAATTATGGGTTTTTATAACAATACATCACACAGTTATGAGTTTTTGTATCAACACATCACACAATTATGGGTTTTGTAACAATATCTCACACAATTATGGGTTTTATAGCAATACATAATACAATTGTGGGTTTTTATAACAACACAGTACAAAATTATGGGTTTTTGTAACTACACATCACACAGTTATGGGTTTGTTTAACAACACATCACACAACTATGGGTTTTTGTAACAATATCTCACACAATTATGGGTTTTATAGCAATACATAATACAATTGTGGGTTTTTATAACAACACAGTACAAAATTATGGGTTTTTGTAACTACACATCACACAATTATGGGTTTGTTTAACAACACATCACACAACTATGGGTTTTTGTAACAATAAATCACGCAATTAGGGTTTTTGTAACAACACATCACACCACACAGTTATGGGTTTTTGTAACAACACATTACAAAATTATGGATTTTCGTAACAACATATCACACAATTATGGGTTTTTGTAACAACACATCACAAAATTATGGGTTTTTATAGCAACACATCAAAACATTATAGTCTTTCATAACAACACATCACACAATTATGGATTTATTTAACAACACATCACGCAATTATGGGTTTTTATAACAATACATCACACAGTTATGAGTTTTTGTATCAACACATCACACAATTATGGGTTTTGTAACAATATCTCACACAATTATGGGTTTTATAGCAATACATAATACAATTGTGGGTTTTTATAACAACACAGTACAAAATTATGGGTTTTTGTAACTACACATCACACAATTATGGGTTTGTTTAACAACACATCACACAACTATGGGTTTTTGTAACAATAAATCATGCAATTAGGGTTTTTGTAACAACACATCACACCACACAGTTATGGGTTTTTGTAACAACACATTACAAAATTATGGATTTTCGTAACAATACATTATGCAATTATGGGTTTTTGTACTAACACATCATACAATTATGGGTTTTTGAAACAACACATCACATCACAATTATGGGTTGTTGTAACAAGACATCACACAGTTATGAATTTTTGTAACAACACACCACACAATTATGGGTTTTTGTAACAACACTTCACACAGCTACAGGTGTTTGTAACAACCATCACACAATTATGGGTTTTTGTAACAACACATCACGAAGCTACAGGTTTTTGTTACAACACATCACACAGCTGCTGGTTTTGTAGAAGTTGACTGATGTGATCTAGAGGTTGACTGATGTGATCTAGAAGTTGACTGATGTGATCTAGAAGTTGACTGATGTGATCTAGAGGTTGATTGATGTGTTCTAGAGGTTGACTGATGTGATCTAGGGGTTGACTGATGTGATCTAGAAGTTGACTGATGTGATCTAGAGGTTAACTGATGTGATCTAGAGGTTGACTGATGTGATCTAGAGGTTGACTGATGTGATCTAGAGGTTGACTGATGTGATCTAGAGGTTGACTGATGTGATCTAGAGGTTGACTGATGTGATCTAGAGGTTGACTAATGTGATCTAGAGGTTGACTGATGTGATCTAGAGGTTCACTGATGTGATCTAGAGGTTGATTGATGTGATCTAGAAGTTGACTGATGTGATCTAGATGTTGACTGATGTGATCTAGAGGTTGACTGATGTGATCTAGAGGTTGACTGATGTGATCTAGAGGTTGACTGATGTGATCTAGAGGTTGACTGATGTGATCTAGAGGTTGATTGATGTGTTCTAGAGGTTGACTGATGTGATCTAGGGGTTGACTGATGTGATCTAGAGGTTGACTGATGTGATCTAGAGGTTGATTGATGTGTTCTAGAGGTTGACTGATGTGATCTAGGGGTTGACTGATGTGATCTAGGGGTTGATTGATGTGTTCTAGAGGTTGACTGATGTGATCTAGGGGTTGACTGATGTGATCTAGAAGTTGACTGATGTGATCTAGAGGTTGACTGATGTGATCTAGAGGTTGACTGATGTGATCTAGAGGTTGACTGATGTGATCTAGAGGTTGACTGATGTGATCTAGAGGTTGACTGATGTGATCTAGAGGTTGACTGATGTGATCTAGAGGTTGACTGATGTGATCTAGAGGTTGACTGATGTGATCTAGAGGTTGACTGATGTGATCTAGAGGTTGACTGATGTGATCTAGAGGTTGACTGATGTGATCTAGAGGTTGACTGATGTGATCTAGAGGTTGACTGATGTGATCTAGAGGTTGACTGATGTGATCTAGAGGTTGACTGATGTGATCTAGAGGTTGACTGATGTGATCTAGAGGTTGACTGATGTGATCTAGAGGTTGATTGATGTGATCTAGAAGTTGACTGATGTGATCTAGAGGTTGACTGATGTGATCTAGAGGTTGACTGATGTGATCTAGAGGTTGACTGATGTGATCTAGAGGTTGACTGATGTGATCTAGAGGTTGACTGATGTGATCTAGAGGTTGATTGATGTGTTCTAGAGGTTGACTGATGTGATCTAGGGGTTGACTGATGTGATCTAGAGGTTGACTGATGTGATCTAGAGGTTGATTGATGTGTTCTAGAGGTTGACTGATGTGATCTAGGGGTTGACTGATGTGATCTAGAGGTTGATTGATGTGTTCTAGAGGTTGACTGATGTGATCTAGGGGTTGACTTATGTGATCTAGAAGTTGACTGATGTGATCTAGAGGTTGACTGATGTGATCTAGAGGTTGACTGATGTGATCTAGAGGTTGACTGATGTGATCTAGAGGTTGACTGATGTGATCTAGAGGTTGACTGATGTGATCTAGAGGTTGACTGATGTGATCTAGAGGTTGACTGATGTGATCTAGAGGTTGACTGATGTGATCTAGAGGTTGACTGATGTGATCTAGAGGTTGACTGATGTGATCTAGAGGTTGACTGATGTGATCTAGAGGTTGACTGATGTGATCTAGAGGTTGACTGATGTGATCTAGAGGTTGACTGATGTGATCTAGAGGTTGACTGATGTGATCTAGAGGTTGACTGATGTGATCTAGAGGTTGACTGATGTGATCTAGAGGTTGACTGATGTGATCTAGAGGTTGACTGATGTGATCTAGAGGTTGACTGATGTGATCTAGAGGTTGACTGATGTGATCTAGAGGTTGACTGATGTGATCTAGAGGTTGACTGATGTGATCTAGAGGTTGACTGATGTGATCTAGAGGTTGACTGATGTGATCTAGAGGTTGACTGATGTGATCTAGAGGTTGACTGATGTGATCTAGAGGTTGACTGATGTGATCTAGAGGTCGACTGATGTGATCTAGAGGTTGATTGATGTGATCTAGAAGTTGACTGATGTGATCTAGAGGTTGACTGATGTGATCTAGAGGTTGACTGATGTGATCTAGAGGTTGACTGATGTGATCTAGAGGTTGACTGATGTGATCTAGAGGTTGACTGATGTGATCTAGAGGTTGATTGATGTGTTCTAGAGGTTGACTGATGTGATCTAGGGGTTGACTGATGTGATCTAGAGGTTGACTGATGTGATCTAGAGGTTGACTGATGTGTTCTAGAGGTTGACTGATGTGATCTAGGGGTTGACTGATGTGATCTAGAGGTTGATTGATGTGTTCTAGAGGTTGACTGATGTGATCTAGGGGTTGACTGATGTGATCTAGAAGTTGACTGATGTGATCTAGAGGTTGACTGATGTGATCTAGAGGTTGACTGATGTGATCTAGAGGTTGACTGATGTGATCTAGAGGTTGACTGATGTGATCTAGAGGTTGACTGATGTGATCTAGAGGTTGACTGATGTGATCTAGAGGTTGACTGATGTGATCTAGAGGTTGACTGATGTGATCTAGAGGTTGACTGATGTGATCTAGAGGTTGACTGATGTGATCTAGAGGTTGACTGATGTGATCTAGAGGTTGACTGATGTGATCTAGAGGTTGACTGATGTGATCTAGAGGTTGACTGATGTGATCTAGAGGTTGACTGATGTGATCTAGAGGTTGACTGATGTGATCTAGAGGTTGACTGATGTGATCTAGAGGTTGACTGATGTGATCTAGAGGTTGACTGATGTGATCTAGAGGTTGACTGATGTGATCTAGAGGTTGACTGATGTGATCTAGAGGTTGACTGATGTGATCTAGAGGTTGACTGATGTGTTCTAGAGGTTGACTGATGTGATCTAGAGGTTGACTGATGTGATCTAGAGGTTGACTGATGTGATCTAGAGGTTGACTGATGTGATCTAGAGGTTGACTGATGTGATCTAGAGGTTGACTGACGTGATCTAGAGGTTGACTGATGTGATCTAGAGGTTGACTGATGTGATCTAGAGGTTGACTGATGTGATCTAGAGGTTGATTGATGTGTTCTAGAGGTTGACTGATGTGATCTAGGGGTTGACTGATGTGATCTAGGGGTTGATTGATGTGTTCTAGAGGTTGACTGATGTGATCTAGGGGTTGACTGATGTGATCTAGAAGTTGACTGATGTGATCTAGAGGTTGACTGATGTGATCTAGAGGTTGACTGATGTGATCTAGAGGTTGACTGATGTGATCTAGAGGTTGACTGATGTGATCTAGAGGTTGACTGATGTGATCTAGAGGTTGACTGATGTGATCTAGAGGTTGACTGATGTGATCTAGAGGTTGACTGATGTGATCTAGAGGTTGACTGATGTGATCTAGAGGTTGACTGATGTGATCTAGAGGTTGACTGATGTGATCTAGAGGTTGACTGATGTGATCTAGAGGTTGACTGATGTGATCTAGAGGTTGACTGATGTGATCTAGAGGTTGACTGATGTGATCTAGAGGTTGACTGATGTGATCTAGAGGTTGACTGATGTGATCTAGAGGTTGACTGATGTGATCTAGAGGTTGACTGATGAGATCTAGAGGTTGACTGATGTGATCTAGAGGTTGACTGATGTGATCTAGAGGTTGACTGATGTGATCTAGAGGTTGACTGATGTGATCTAGAGGTTGACTGATGTGATCTAGAGGTTGACTGATGTGATCTAGAGGTTGACTGATGTGATCTAGAGGTTGACTGATGTGATCTAGAGGTTGACTGATGTGATCTAGAGGTTGACTGATGTGATCTAGAGGTTGACTGATGTGATCTAGAAGCTGACTAATTATGTTATTGTTCTTTCAGATTGGATCGTTTTTTATGATTAACTTGTGTCTAGTCGTCATCGCCACTCAGTTTTCTGAAACCAAAAAGCGGGAGACTGAGAGGATGCTGCAAGAGCGTAAACGGTTTCAGTCGTGTAGTACCCTGGCCAGCAACTCTGAGCCGGGCGGATGTTACACGGAGCTGCTCAAACTCATTGCTCAAGGCTACAGAAGGGTCACCAGGAAGCTCATCAAAGCTTATTACAAAACTCGAGGAGTGCGCAAACTCAACCCAGAGAAAACGTTATCCTTGCGGGGCAAGAAGAATCACAAGAAAGGTACTAATAGACTAGCATCTCAGCAGCACTGCTCATCTCACCCACCGCCTGTTCATCACCATCAGCATCAACATCTTCTCTTGGCCCCCTCTCCTCAACCATTGCAACAGCAACAATGTTCACATCACATCAATCTGGCAACTCCTGATATCCGATATCAAAGTCCCGCGAGACCCTCTAGCATCCCGCAAGCACCCAGGGCCAGTCCAGAGCAGTCAGATATTGACTCGATGTCCTCACCACGAAGACCTAACTATCTGGTCCTCCCAAGTGGCAACTACAGCCTCAATCCATCCTGGGATTCCCTGGCCACATCCAACTTGTCCGTGGATCCATTTAGTCCAGCATTGCTGAAATCCCAGAATAGTTCCACAAACCAGCTCTCCGCCAATTTTGGTTATGCCCTGTCTCTGCCGCTCAGTCGGGCACATTCTTGTCACAGCGGTGCCAGCACGGGAGGACGGATGATCCCCTCCCTGCCGGAGGTGCTGGCGGCCCAAGGAGCAAAAAATGCTGCACTAGTGGCATCAAATATGCTGCTCAATGTGGAATACGAGGCCAGCAAAACACAGTCTGTGGCCGACAAAGGTGAGTTCATGGAAGTGCTTGCTGTACCCAGGCTCTCGTGTCACACTTGTCTTCTGTCTGCTGCCACCTGAGCTTCACATGTTGTCATTGTTTCCACTGCATGCTTTCCTGTCTGCCGGAATCCCTGTGTGTTAATAGTGAGTTGTGTTTGGTCTGCATCTGTTGGTAGCTCAATGTTGCATGAAGTCAGCACACCAGATATAGACAGCAGCAATTGATACTGTGTAGCTAGACATCATGTGACTGCTCACAAACACACTTTCACAGTTGTTGTTTCAGCTGAAATGATAACCCCTGTTTACTGTCCCGTGTGCACGTTTCTGGTACTGCGAACTGATATCTGGTGCTGTAAATTGATTTCTGGTATTGTGAACTGATTTCTAGTACAGGACACCGATTTCTAGATTTCAAGTACAGTAAACTAATTTAAGTATAGTAGTCTGATTTCTGGTAATGTAAACTGATTTCTCATACTGTAAACTGATTTCTTTCAGGCACTGTAAACTGATTTCTGGTACTGTAAACTGATTTCTAGTACTGCAAACTGATTTCCAGATTCCTAATATAGTAAATTGATTTCTAATATAGTAAACTGATTTCTAGTACAGTAAACAAAATCCAAGTATTGTAAACTGATTTCTAGATTTCTAGTACAGTAAACTGATGGCGGACAGTAAACAAGTTCAAAGTACTGTACACTAATTTAAGTCAAGAAAACAATTGTCTTTGACGAGTGCTAATTATTCTAACCAAACACACCTGTAAGAACAACAAGGCAACAAATGTCAGCTGACACCAAGACACACAAACAAACAGGTCAACAAGCCCACGAAGCAGGGACAATCCAGGGCTTATATCAGTCCATTAGATCTACTTTCTTCATCTAGCCATTCTTTGCTTGGAGTCATCGATGGAACTGTACTGTCTCCTGTACTCTCTCCTGTACTGTCTCCAGAACTGCCTTTTGTACTTTCTTCTGAACTGTCTCCTGTACTCTCTCCTGTACTGTCTCCAGTAATGACATCTGTACTGTCTTCTGTACTGTCTCCTATACTAACTCCTGTACTGTCTTGTCTCCAGTACTGCCTTCTGCACTGTATTCAATACTGTCTCCTTTAATCTCTCCTTTACTGTCTCCAGTACTGCCTTCTGCACTGTTTTCTGTAATGTCGCCTGTACTCTCTCCAGAACTGCTTTTTGTACTGTCTTCTGAACTGTCTCCTGTACTGTCTTCAGTACTGCCATCTGTACTGTCTTCTGTGCTGTCTCCTATACTAACTCATGTACTCTCTCCTGTACTGTCTCCTGTACTGTCTTCTGTACTGTCTCCTGTACTGTCTCCAGTACTACCTTCTGCACTGTTTTCTGTAATGTCTCCTGTACTGTCTCCAGTACTGTCTTCTGTACTATCTCCTTACTGTATTATGTACTGTCACCTGTACTGTTTTCTATACTGTCTTCTGTATTGTCTCCTATACTGTCTTCTGTACTGTCTCCTATACTGTCTTTTGTACTGTCTCCTGTATGTTCTTCTGTACTGCCTCATGTATTGTCTTCTGTACTGTCTCATATACTGTCTCCTATATTGTATTCTGTACTGTCTCCTGCACTGTCTCATGTATTGTATTCTGTACTGTACTCTGTGCTGTCTCCTGTACTGTCTCCAGTACTGCCTTATGTGCCGTCTTCTGTACTCTCTCCTTTACTGACACCTGTACTGTATTCTCTACTGTCTCCTGTACTGTCTCCTGTACTGTCTCCTGTACTGTCTTCTGTACTGTCTCCTTACTGTCTTTTGTACTGTCTACTGTACATTCTTCTGTACTGTCTCATGTACTGTCTCCTATATTGTCTTTTGTACTGTCTTCTGTACTGTCTCCTGTACTGCCTTATGTGCCATCTTCTGTACTCTCTCCTTTACTGACACCTGTACTGTATTCTCTACTGTCTGCTGTACTGTCTTCTGTACTGTCACCTTACTGTCTTTTGTACTGTCTCCTGTACTGTCTCATGTACTGTCTCCTGTATTGTCTTTTGTACTGTCTTCTGTACTGTCTCCTGTACTGTCTCCTGTATTGTATTCTATACTGTATTCTGTGCTGTCTCCTGTACTCTCTCATGTACTATCTCCAGTAATGTCTTCTGAACTGTCTTCTGTACTGTCTTCTTCACTACTCCAGTACTGCTTTATGTGCTGTCTTCTGTACCCTCTCCTTTACTGTCACCTGTACTGTATTCTGTACTGTCTTCTGTACTGTTTTCTGTACTGTCTCCTGTACTGTCTCCCTTACTGTCTCCTGTACTGTCTACTGTACTGTCTCATGTACTGTTTTCTGTACTGTCTTATGTACTGTCTTCTGTACTGGCTTCTATATTTTCTTCTATACTCTCTCCTTTACTGTCTTCTGTACTGTCTCCTATACTGTTTCTTTAACTGTCCCCTTTCTGTCTTCTGTACTATCTCCTGTACTGTCTTCTGTACTGTCTCATGTACTGTCTTCTGTACTGTCTCCTGTACTGTCTTGTGTACTGTCTTTGTAGTATCTACTGTACTGTCTCTTGTACTGTCTCTTTTCTGTCTCTTTTCTGTCTTCTATACTGTCTTCTGTACTGTCTCGTGTACTGTCTTCTGTACTGTCTCATGTACTGTCTTCTGTACCATCTTCTGTACTGTCTTGTGTATGAACTAAGTTTGTGAACTAATGGGGAGTGTGTGTTTGTGGCATTGTTGTAGTGTATGCCCTTCACACTGGGGGTATGTGGAGTGAGAGGGAGACAGAGAACAGGGCAAGAGAGGTAGACAATCGGATGAAGGCAGCCCGGTGGAAGTAGACACGGAGAGAGAAGTAGACTGTCAGAAGTAGGCATGTAGAGAGAGAAGTAGACTGTCAGAAGTAGACTGTCAGAAGTAGGCATGTAGAGAGAGAAGTAGACTGTCAGAGGTAGGCATGTAGAGAGAGAAGTAGACTGTCAGAAGTAGGCATGTAGAGAGAGAAATAGACTGTCAGAAGTAGACTGTCAGAAGTAGGTATGTAGAGAGAGAAGTAGACTGTCAGAAGTAGGCATGTAGAGAGAGAAGTAGACTGTCAGAAGTAGGCATGTAGAGAGAGAAGTAGACTGTCAGATGTAGGCATGTAGAGAGAGAGAAGTAGACTGTCTGAAGTAGACTGTCAGAAGTAGGCATGTAGAGAGAGAAGTAGACTGTCAGAAGTAGACTGTCAGAAGTAGGCATGTAGAGAGAGAAGTAGACTGTCAGAAGTAGGCATGTAGAGAGAGAAGTAGACTGTCAGAAGTAGACTGTCAGAAGTAGGCATGTAGAGAGAGAAGTAGACTGTCAAAAGTAGGCATGTAGAGAGAGAAGTAGATTTCAGAAATAGACTGTTAGAAGTCGGCATACAGAGAGAGAGAAGTAGACTGTCAGAAGTAGGCTGTCAGAAGTAGGCATGTAGAGAGAGAATTAGACTGTCAAAAGTAGGCATGTAGAGAGAGAAGTAGACCATCAAAAGTAGACATGAAGAGAAAAGTAGACTGTCAGAAGTAGACTGTCAGAAGTAGACTGTCAGAAGTAGACTGTCAGAAGTAGGCATGTAGAGAGAGAAGCAGATTATCAGAAGTAGGCATGTAGAGAGAGAAGTAGACTGTCAGAAGTAGGCATGTAGAGAAAAGTAGACTGTCAGAAGTAGACTGTCAGAAGTAGACTGCCAGAAGTAGACATGTAGAGAGAGAAGTAGACTGTCAGAAGTAGGCATGTAGAGAGAGAAGTAGACTGTCATAAATAGACTGTCAGAAGTAGACTGCCAGAAGTAGACATGTAGAGAGAGAAGTAGACTGTCAGAAATAGACTGTCAGAAGTAGACTGTCAGAAGTAGGCATGTAGAGAGAGAAGTAGACTGTCAAAAGTAGACATGAAGAGAGAAGTAGACTGTCAGAAGTAGACATGGAGAAAGAAGTAGACTGTCAGAAGTAGGCATGGAGAGAGAGAATTAGACGTGAAGAGAAAAGTAGACAGTCAGAAGTAGACTGTCAAAAGTAGACATGGAGAGAGAAGTGATCCGTTAAAAGAGACATGGAGGGGAAAGTAGTCTTGTGAAAGAAGACATGGAGAGTGACGAAAGTAGACTGTAGGGGAATGTAGCGTGACAAAAGTAGACAGTGAGGGAAGGTAGAGTGATGAAAGTCGACAGTAGGGGAAAGTAGTGTGATGAAAGTAGATGATAAGGGAAGGTAGCGTCATGAAAGTAGACAATAGGGGAAGGTAGCGTGAGGAAAGTAGACAGTAGGAAAAGGTAGCGTGATGTAAGTAGACACTAGGGGAAGGTAGCGTGATGAAAGTAGACAGTAGGGGAAAGTAGTGTGACGAAAGTAGACAATACGGGAAGGTAGCGTGATGAAAGTAGACAGTAGGGGAAGGTAGTGTGACGAAAGTAGATAATAGGGGAAGGTAGCATGACAAAAGTAGACAGTTGGGGAAGGTAGCATAATGAAAGTAGACTGTAGGGGAAGGTAGCATGACAAATTTAGACAGTAGGGAAAGGTAGCGTGACAAAAGTAGACAGTAAGGGAAGGTTATATGATGAAAAAAGGCTGTAGGGGAAGGTAGCGTGATGAAAGTAGACAATAGAGGAAGGTAGCGTGATAAACGTAGACAGCAGGGAAAGGTAGTGTGATGAAAGTAGACAGTAAGGGAAGGTAGCGTGATGAAAGTAGACTGTAAGAGAAGGTAGCGTGATGAAAGTAGACTGTAGGGGAAGGTAGCATGATGAAGGTAGACAGTAGCGGAAGGTAGCGTGACAAAAGTAGACAGTAGGAGAAGGTTGCGTGATGAAAGTAGACAGTAGGGGAAGGTAGCGAGATGAAAGTAGATAGTAGGGGAAGGTAGCGAGATGAAAGTAGACAGTAGGGGAAGGTAGCGAGACTAAAGTAGACAGTAGGAGAAGGTAGCGTGGCAAAATTAGACAATAGGAGAAGGTAGCGTGATGAAAGTAGACAGTGGGAAAAGATAGCGAGATGAAAGTAGACTGTAGGGGAAGGTAGTGTAAACAAAGTAGACTGTAGGGAAAGGTAGTGTAAACAAAGTAGACTGTAGGGGAAGGTAGTGTAAACAAAGTAGACTGTAGGGGAAGGTAGTGTAAACAAAGTAGACTGTAGGGGAAGGTAGCGTGACGAAAGTAGACAGTAGGGTATATAGGAACCACAGACAAAGTTTCATAACATGATAGGGACCACAGATAGTTTAATATCGTGATTGAAACCATAAACAGTTTCATAATGTGATAGGAACCACAGAAAAATTTTCATAACATGATAGGAACCACAGACAAAGTTTCATTTCATGATAGAAACCACAGATAGTTGAATAACGAGATAGCACCCACAGACAGTTTCACCGCATGATAGGAACCAAAGATAGTTTCATAACATGATAGGAACCACAGACAGTTTCATAACATGATAGGAACCAAAGATATTTTCATAATATTATAGGAACCACATAAATTTTCACAACGTGATAGGTACCGCAGACAGTTTCACAACGTGATAAGAACCAAAGACAGTTTCATAACATGATAGGAACCAAAGATAGTTTCATAATGTGATAGGAACCATGGACAGTTTCACAATGTGATAGGAACCACAGATAGTTTTATAACGTGATAACAACCAAAGACAGTTTCATAACAAGATAGAAACCAAAGATAGTTTCATAACATGATAGGAACCACAGACAGTTTCATAACATGATAGGAACCAAAGATAATTTCATAACATTGTAGGAACCATAGACAAAGTTTCATAACATGATAGGAACCAAAGATAGTTTCATAACATGGTAGGAACCATAGACAGTTTCATAACGTGATAGAAATCACAGACAAGTATGTTGTTGGAAGGATGTGATCTTCTCTCCCTGAGACCAGAGTAGACAATTGTTGCATGTTAATGTATATATGTTGTATTGTTTCAGAATAGTTTAAGCGACATTTGTGTTTCTCAATAGTTTATCCACATTTGTGTTTTACAATAGTTCTATCACATTTGTGTTTTACAATAGTTCTAGCCACATTTGTGTCTCACAATACTTCTAGCCACATTTGTGTCTCACAATACATCTAGCCACATTTGTGTTTTACAATAGTTCTAGCCACATTTGTGTTTTACAATAGTTCTAGCCACATTTGTGTTTTACAATAGTTCTAGCCACATTTGTGTTTTACAATATTTCTAGTCACATTTGTGTCTCACAATACTTCTAGCCACATTTGTGTTTCACAATACTTCTAGCCACATTTGTGTTTTACAATAGTTCTAGCCACATTTGTGTTCCACAATAGTTCTAGCTACAGCCTTGTTTCACAATAATTCTAGCCACATCTGTGTTTCACAATAATTTAACAACATTTGTGTTTCACAATAGTTTAGCCACATTTCATCAAAACTAGTATAAATGTTGCATCTCATGAACAAAGTTAATCACACTATATATACATGTAAACAGCATATATAAATATAACCAGCATATTTCAGAGACGTGTGCCGGTAATTGTTTAGCATTGAAGTTTGAAACCTGACTGAATAGAAAGTATAACAGGCGTTTGACTGCACAGTAGATAGGCAGTTTAGTCTCGCATATATGTGTTGTTATTGTAGAAAAGTACACCACAGATAGACAGTTTAGTCTCTCATATATGTGTTGTTATTGTAGAAAAGTACACCACAGATAGACAGTTTAGTCTCTCATATATGTATTGTTATTGTACAAAAGTACACCACAGATAGACAGTTTAGTCTCTCATATATGTGTTGTTATTGTAGAAAAGTACACCACAGATAGACAGTTTAGTCTCTCATATATGTGTTGTTATTGTACAAAAGTACACCACAGATAGGCAGTTTAGTCTCTCATATATGTATTGTTATTGTACAAAAGTACACCACAGATAGGCAGTTTAGTCTATCATATATGTGTTGTTATTGTAGAAAAGTACACCACAGATAGACAGTTTAGTCTCTCATATATGTGTTGTTATTGTACAAAAGTACACCACAGATAGACAGTTTAGTCTCTCACATATGTATTGTTATTGTACAAAAGTACACCACAGATAGACAGTTTAGTCTCTCATATATGTGTTGTTATTGTACAAAAGTACACCACAGATAGGCAGTTTAGTCTTTCATATATGTATTGTTATTGCACAAAAGTACACCACAGATAGACAGTTTAGTCTCTCATATATGTGTTGTTATTGTACAAAAGTACACCACAGATAGACAGTTTAGTCTCTCATATATGTGTTGTTATTGTACAAAAGTACACCACAGATAGACAGTTTAGTCTCTCATATATGTGTTGTTAGGTGTCAGGTCTTAGTCAGATATGACTGAGCTACCGTATAACAGTACATGGTACTACCTGCTTTCTGTTAGCGCCGAACGTTGAGCGGCGCTTACTAAACCCGACACCCCACATTGTGCCAACGGCTTCGGGCGGAAGAACGCAATTGGGAGGGTACAAGCCGTACCCTGGTGCGAGGAAATGCAACCTAAAGACAAAATACCATGGCAGGGCAGACCAGGCCCAAAGCCTTAGTTGGCAACTGGTCTAGGATCGAAGCTCCGACAGGCGAACAGTTAGAGCATTGCTTTGCTGATCCGGCAGCTACTGCAGCTTGTCTTGTTCCAGATGTAGAGGTGTTACCTTTCCTCTGGAGTGAACTAGGCAGGCCGAGAGAACGATCATGCTGCATGGGCAACACATGGTCTCTATATTTTAGCCCAGGCTTTGTGTTATTGAGAGGCAATAACTCCATCCCTGATCTTAACCTGTCTCGGAATCAAAGCGAGAGGTTGCAGTTACGGGTTATAAGTCCTTGTCAATTGGCGTAGACATGGGGCGCCACGGGTTGCCTCTGACGGTGGGAGACACCTATAGGTGTTACTGATCAGCTACCGCCCGCCTCAAATTGGGCAGCCCCCGGCCAATTGTGTGCTGATCCGCCATAGCCTGCCTGCTTCAATGGGTGCTTAGGGCTAAGACAAAATCTGAATCGCAGGCTGTAAAACCAATGAACCAGGTACTAATAAAAAGAAATATAGAAACCTTAAGCTACGGCTTGCAACCTGGAACGTGAGAAACATGTGTCCAGGATTTTCCACTGACTTGACCAATATTGACGATGTGAGAAAAACGGCTGTGATTGATGCCGAACTCAATCGTCTTAACATTGATATTGCTGGCCTGCAGGAGACTCGCCTCGCTGAGGAAGGGTCACTCAGGGAAAACTATTACACCTTTTTTTTTTTTGGAAGGGTAGAGGGCAAGCAGAAAAAAGGCAACACGGTGTGGGCTTTGCAGTGAAGAATTCGCTACTGGTAATGATTGAAATTCCAGCTGGAGGAAATGAAAGACTATTATCTCTGCGCTTGGCAACCTCTTGTGGTTTTACCACCATTATTACTGCATATGCACCGACACTCGATTCCTCTGATGATGTGAAGGATTCGTTCTATGAGGAGTTAGACTCCGTTATCAAGGCAGTTCCAAAATCTGACTACATTTATATGCTCGGTGATTTCAATGCTCGTGTGGGCAAGGACTCGAGATCATGGCCAGTGTGCCTTGGAAAATACAACATCGGTTGCATGAATGAAAATGGGCAAAGGCTGCTGGAGCATTGCACCAAAAATGACCTATGTATTACAAACTCCATTTTTAAAACAAAAGAGCTGCATAAGGTCACATGGAAACATCCAAGATCCGGCCATTGGCACCAGCTGGACTTCATCATCACACGGAGACAACATCTGAAGTTACCACAGTGCTGACTGTGATACGGATCAGTCTTTGGTTGTTGCAAGGGTTAGACTGAGACCAACGAGAATCTACCCAGCTAAACACAAATCTAGCCCCAGGATTAATTAATATTATTAATGCTCACGATCCTGAAAAGTGCTTTCAGTTTCAACAGCAACTTGAAGACGCTTTCACTGATACACCAGAAAATTGTACAGTAAGTGAAACGTGGGGTCAACTGAAGGAAACTCTTTATAAAACTACCGTAGGAGTTTACGGCACTGTGGATCATAAGAGGCAGGACTGGTTTGCGGCAAACAGCCAGACTCTGCAGCCCGTGATTGATAAGAAGAAGATAGCTCTCTTAAGAAACAAGGAAAGACCAACACGTAACACTCTGAATGAGCTAAAGCAAGCTAGGAAGGATGTGCAAAAGGCTGCCAGGCAGTGTGTGTACTAAGTGATTCAATGAGCATGATTCAGAAGGTCGAAGCAGCTGGATCTGTACGTAGACAGTGGACTGAGTCGCTGCGGAAGTCTGTTGTCCGTAAAGTCACCTTCATCTTCGTCCCGGGTCATGCGGGAGTCGAGGGAAATGAACGAGCTGATAAACTGGCTGGCTCTGCACTCCCTATAGATGGCCAGCCCATGGATCGTGCCGATGTTATTAACGTCCTCAAAGATATGGCGAGAACAGAGGACTTTGACGCCAGTGAATCCATATCGCTGTCCATGATGAAAGACTTAGGAGTAAGAATCGGCACGGCCAGGCGCGAGAGGTACATCGGGAAAACGAGGTGCCTCGTCAACCAACACAGAACTGGCACTATTAGCCACCGGACGCTGATGAATATGCTGGGGGGAGGATATGAGCACCTATGGACATGTCCGGAGTGCAATGAATATACCCCAACTGATAACTGATAGCAAAGATGTGTGTAAACGGGACATGATTGATACAGGCATTGATAATGCACATTGGGAGCAGGTCGCCGCTGAACGTGTTGCATGGAGGGCAAACATCAGAAATG